>OX596017.1:15000-17500 GCA_951394055.1 Villa cingulata | reverse complement strand
ACAAATATATATAATATTGTGTAAATCTAGTCATATTTATTTATATTATATATTTATATATAAATAAAAATGAATTTCATTAACTTTTATAGCATTTATTTTATAAATTTTAAAATGAAAATTATTCATTTTCAATTAATGTATTTATAAAATTTTAATATTTTTAAAGAATTTGCATTATATACTTATATAATTTTATTTTATTATAAATTTTGATCATATATGAAAATTATTTATTATAAATGTGTTTAAACAATTATATAAATATTTTTCATGATCTAAACTTTGTAATAATAAATATAATTTATAATATTATATAAAAAAAATACTATATAAAATTTATTATAAATATACATAAAATCTATATATATTTCTATATACTGTTATGTCAAAATAAAAATTATTATATATTAAAAAAAAAATTTTTATATTTTATAAAAAATTTAATCATAGATTTTTATAGATTTTGTTATAGATCTTTTTTTTTAATCTGTGTTATAGATTAATTTTTTGTTTTTTTTTTTTTTTTTTTTTTTTTAATTATTTTTAAGTGCACACGGATACTTAGTCCATTATGGTACCGCCGATCAGTAATTTTGTCAGATATATCATCCAGTTTATCATCAGTAATCAGTTACTGGTGTACATTGCTGATGGGAAATTAATGGCGAGAGTCACAAGACCGACACCACCACAACCATCGAGCTATTCAAGCCCCCTCTGTTACAGATATATAAAACGAATCACGATATACAGAATAATGAAAGCCCGAACGAAGAAGCTTTTTGTAAAGCTTTATGTTATTATGTTATTTCTATCGAGTTTGTTGTAATCCAATTACCATAAATAAAAATATTTTGTTGTAATCCAATTACCATAAATAAAAATATTATACTAATTATTTTGATAGAACTATGTCACTATATATGAGGAGCATCGTTTCAAAATGCAAATACTCCATTAAACGAAAATTTTCTTTTTGATGCGTACTTAAGTTGATAAAGAAGCAGGCTTTTATATTTTAATACGGCTTCGTTTCAATATGCAATATTCTCTATGATATTTACATTATAAAAACGGCTCTTGGTTCAAAATGTAAAAATTAATTTCGTTATTTATTGATTATTTTTCTCCATAACAATGATTATTTCAAAGATTTTTTGTATTAATCAATTTCCAAAAAAAAAAAAAAAAGGAATTAATAAAGTTTGTTTTTTGGAAAATAAAACATTATGGAGAACTTGCATTTTGAAACGATGCTCCTCATATATTCTTTATCAAAATATAAAAAAAAAATATCAAAATTTTATTTAAAAAAATTATAGATAATATAATAATAAAATAATATAAAAATTATATAAATATATAAATGTATAAATAATTATCAAATGTATACATTTATTTCTTTTAATAAATTTTTTGATTTTTAAAAAATTGAAAAAGATTTTTCTATATATTGCATATACATATATGTATGTATGTATATACTAATCTATAGGTACCCAGTCGTGAATTAGTAAGGCATTACTGGCAGAATCAATTCTGTAACTAGTTCAGAATTTTCCAATTCGAATAAAGTAGTTCAATAATACATATTACTTCGTTAAAAAAGTAATGCGGAGTGTAATGCAATTGTACTCCGAACAATGATACTGATGCTATGTAATGCAAGCGGTAATGTGTATAACTATATACGCATTATACGCATTATAATTATTGCGAAATTAGAAACATGTATTATGAACACGTCGATGGAAAGTTTTTGCGTTTTCTTTGTCAATCATAGTCAATGTCAATAGTCATTAGAAGTTATAAACTCGATATGAAAAGGAGTATAAAGTAGAGACTATAAAATATAATACAAATAAAATATAAATATAAATAGAAAATAGAAAATATAAAATATAATAGAGGTATTCACTCAGCCTAGTATTTTAGCTATTGTGTATTAATACATAATCAAATTTAGTGTGGAGTGAACATATTTTGTAAATACTCTTGTTGTATCAAAATTTTCCAGTCAGCTGATATAGTTTGACAATTAAAATTTTAAAATTTTTAAATTTAAATTTTATCAAAATTTACCAAATGACTACTGTGTGTTCAACTGTCAAAATATTTACTACGAAATACTACACAGAAAAAACATGCCTTTACCCTATTGTTTTATTACAATGATTGGCTTACTTGATTTTATATGGGAGAAAATAACAAGGCGTAGTATATTAGCAAAATGTAGTAAAAATACTTCGAGTATAAATATACAAGGCCAAATACTAGAGAGAGTGAATACCTCTAATATAAAATATAAGTTAATATAAAATATAATATAAGTTAATATAAAATTTAATTAACTGTGAATACTAAATAGGTAAATCCAGAGGTGTATCCAGAGAAAGAGAATGGAGTCATAATTTGCTGCTTTTAATTATATTTTGACATATTATTATTACAATCATTATTACTTTTTATATTACTTTTCATTATTTTATATTATGCA
>OX596017.1:0-10000 GCA_951394055.1 Villa cingulata | reverse complement strand
TTTCGGCCCTAAGGCCTCTAATCATTCGCTTTACCAGATAAGATTATTTTTAATAATATTTATTTGCACCAGCTATCCTGAGGGAAACTTCGGAGGGAACCAGCTACTAGATGGTTCGATTGGTCTTTCGCCCCTATACCCAATTCTGACAATCGATTTGCACGTCAGAACTGTTTCGGTCTTCCATCAGGGTTTCCCCTGACTTCAACCTGATCAGGTATAGTTCACCATCTTTCGGGTCACAACATATATGCTCAAGGTACGCTCCAGTTAGAGATATTAATAATATTAAATATTATAATACATAACTATTAAAGAACGCCCTGGGATGGAATTGTTATTAATTTTATTAAAAAAATTAATTATTACAATTAATCCCATTTAATTAAATAAAGTTAAGTTAATTACGCCTTTAGGTTTTTAAAATACCCAATGACTTGCACATATGTTAGACTTCTTGGTCCGTGTTTCAAGACGGGTCCCGAAGGTATCCTAAATCTTATCGCATTGTTAATCATATAAACGTATATAAATATAAATTAATGATAATAATCATAATTTATATTATAACATATATAAATATATGTATACGTTATATATTAAAATCTGTCAATAATTTATCCGATACTGTATTTAAATTGGATTTTATTCAAATTTAATTAAATTAAATAATGAATAAACTAATACCAAACAGATCTTATGATAAATTTATATAATATTAACAGATTACAATGTCTTTATATGAAAAAAATGCACACTATTCATATATTAATAACAAAAAAGTATTAATATATTATTAGTGATGAATTTTTCATATTAGATATTTAGGTTCATCGGGTTTAACCTCTAAGCAGTTTCACGTACTATTTAACTCTCTATTCAGAGTTCTTTTCAACTTTCCCTCACGGTACTTGTTTGCTATCGGTCTCATGGTTATATTTAGTTTTAGATGGAGTTTACCACCCAATTAGTGCTGCACTATCAAGCAACACGACTCTTAGGAAATATTCTCTAATAATCATTAACGTCACTACAGGCCTAGCACCCTCTATGGGTAAATGGCCTCATTTAAGAAGGACTTGGACAATTAATATATCATATTAGATTATGAATATTCCATACACTGCATCTTATATTTGTTATAAAAACAAAATAACTCAGTGCTGAACTATTTTCTTTTCGCTCGCCGCTACTAAGAAAATCCTTGTTAGTTTCTTTTCCTTCCCTCATTAATATGCTTAAATTCAGGGAGTAATCTCATATGAGTTGAGGTTGCATAAGATATTTAATTTAAATATTTTTTATATACAATTTTTATTACAAAATTATATTATATATATTGGTATTTGATTATTTTTACACATTTAAAATAACCATAAAAATAATAATAATAATAATAATATATTTATATCCATATTATACTATATAAAAATATTGTATTATATTTTGTACTTATTTTTTCAATATAAATGGATATATGTATAATATATTATATAAAATATTATTAAATTTTATGGATCAAATAATATAATATAATAATTAACGTAATTTTTATTGTATATTATTTATTGATGTTATGAGTTTTTTTTTTTAAATAAATAAATAAATAAAACCCAATAAACACATTATATGCATAAAAAAATATAATAATTTTATGCAACTTTTTAAATACTATAAAAGTATTTTATTAAGTCTTACAACCCTCAACCATATGTAGTCCATGCAACACTTCAATTATTATTAAAGTATATAAAAGCATGGACTGCAATATGCGTTCGAAATGTCGATGTTCATGTGTCCTGCAGTTCACACGATGACGCACAGTTTGCTGCGTTCTTCATCGACCCATGAGCCAAGTGATCCTCCGCTTAGAGTAAAATTAATATTTTTATTATTTTATAAATAATATCAATTTTATTAAAAAAATATAATATTTATTACTTTTTTTATTTATATGTTGCGTATGTCTAATTTTATAATATTATAGAAATATAATAAAATCTTAACTTATGTTTAAAAAAATAAACTAAGTACAACATATAATAATAAAAATGTAATATTATATAATAAAATATATATATTCTTTTTTTATGGAAAATATATGTAAATGTAAATTATTTAATTACATATTATTTTCATTTAAACATTAAAATATAATATTTTATTTGTATATTTGTATATTTGTATATACATATATATATATATTTATATTTTTGTAAATACAATTAATGTAATACAAAATAAATATATTATTATTATTATTATTATTATTATATATTTATATTTTATGTATCTTATTTTATTATACCATACCAACATATTTTATATGTAGTATTAGTATGTAATAATAATACATAAATATATATAATATATATATATAAAAATTTTTATTAAAAAAGAATCACAATAATGATCCTTCCGCAGGTTCACCTACGGAAACCTTGTTACGACTTTTACTTCCTCTAAATAATCAAGTTCGGTCAACTTTTGCGAAACAACCGCAACACATAAAGCGTCACAGCGATCACGTCCGGAGACCTCACTAAATAATTCAATCGGTAGTAGCGACGGGCGGTGTGCACAAAGGGCAGGGACGTAATCAATGCGAGTTAATGACTCGCACTTACTGGGAATTCCAGGTTCATGTGAACAGTTTCAGTTCACAATCCCAAGCATGAAAGTGATTCAGCGGTTTACCCGGACCTTTCGGTCTAGGAAATACACGTTGATACTTTCATTGTAGCGCGCGTGCAGCCCAGGACATCTAAGGGCATCACAGACCTGTTATTGCTCAATCTCATTATTGCTAGACGCAATTTGTCCATTTAAGAAGCTAGTGTCCGTATTAATGGGACAAACAAACAGGTACGACTCCACCTCACATAAAACACATTCAAATAATCATCATATATTATTAATAACATATAAATCATATATGAAGGTTATGTAAGGCTTCAGCATCATAATCCTGAATGCATCTATTTAATATATTTGAGTCTCGTTCGTTATCGGAATTAACCAGACAAATCACTCCACGAACTAAGAACGGCCATGCACCACCACCCATAGATTCGAGAAAGAGCTATCAATCTGTCTTACTCATTTATGTTCGGACCTGGTAAGTTTTCCCGTGTTGAGTCAAATTAAGCCGCAGGCTCCACTCCTGGTGGTGCCCTTCCGTCAATTCCTTTAAGTTTCAGCTTTGCAACCATACTTCCCCCGGAGCCCAAAAGCTTTGGTTTCCCGGGAAGCGACTGAGAAAGCCATAATAGTAGCTACACCCAATTGCTAGCTGGCATCGTTTATGGTTAGAACTAGGGCGGTATCTGATCGCCTTCGAACCTCTAACTTTCGTTCTTGATTAATGAAAACATCTTTGGCAAATGCTTTCGCTTAAGTTAGTCTTACGACGGTCCAAGAATTTCACCTCTCGCGTCGTAATACTAATGCCCCCAACTGCTTCTATTAATCATTACCTCTTGATCTAAAAACCAATGAAAGTAGAACAGAGGTCTTATTCCATTATTCCATGCACATAATATTCAGGCAATTTGAGCCTGCTTTAAGCACTCTAATTTGTTCAAAGTAATTGTACCGGCCCACAACAACACTCGGTTAAGAGCACTGAAGCAGGTTTAAATAGGAGTTATATATAAAAATTTTGATAAATAATTATATATTAGAACTCCACCGGTAATACGCTCGCATACAAAAGGTAATGTACGAACCTTTATATTAGGTGTACTACCCGTATGGAGCACAAATTCAACTACGAACGTTTTAACCGCAACAACTTTAATATACGCTATTGGAGCTGGAATTACCGCGGCTGCTGGCACCAGACTTGCCCTCCAATAGGTCCTTGTTAAAGGATTTAAAGTGTACTCATTCCAATTACAGGGCCTCGGATATGAGTCCTGTATTGTTATTTTTCGTCACTACCTCCCCGAGCTGGGAGTGGGTAATTTACGCGCCTGCTGCCTTCCTTAGATGTGGTAGCCGTTTCTCAGGCTCCCTCTCCGGAATCGAACCCTGATTCCCCGTTACCCGTTGCAACCATGGTAGTCCAAGATACTACCATCAATAGTTGATAGGGCAGACATTTGAAAGATCTGTCGTCGGTACTAGACCGTACGATCTGCAAATTATCTAGAGTTCAACCATAATTACGATACTTAAAAATATCGCTTGGTTTTAGCCTAATAAAAGCACACGTTCCAAAGGTTCGTGTTTATATTGCATGTATTAGCTCTAGAATTACCACAGTTATCCAAGTAACTGTTAACGATCTAAGGAACCATAACTGATATAATGAGCCTTTTGCGGTTTCACTATTTATTCGTGTGTACTTAGACATGCATGGCTTAATCTTTGAGACAAGCATATAACTACTGGCAGGATCAACCAGAATAATGTTATAAATTTATATATAATAATTTAAAGTAATTTTAATTTTTACTTTAAATATTACTTACTTACTAGTTTACAAATATATATAATATTGTGTAAATCTAGTCATATTTATTTATATTATATATTTATATATAAATAAAAATGAATTTCATTAACTTTTATAGCATTTATTTTATAAATTTTAAAATGAAAATTATTCATTTTCAATTAATGTATTTATAAAATTTTAATATTTTTAAAGAATTTGCATTATATACTTATATAATTTTATTTTATTATAAATTTTGATCATATATGAAAATTATTTATTATAAATGTGTTTAAACAATTATATAAATATTTTTCATGATCTAAACTTTGTAATAATAAATATAATTTATAATATTATATAAAAACAATACTATATAAAATTTATTATAAATATACATAAAATCTATATATATTTCTATATACTGTTATGTCAAAATAAAAATTATTATATATTAAAAAAAAAATTTTTATATTTTATAAAAAATTTAATCATAGATTTTTATAGATTTTGTTATAGATCTTTTTTTTTAATCTGTGTTATAGATTAATTTTTTGTTTTTTTTTTTTTTTTTTTTTTTTTTAATTATTTTTAAGTGCACACGGATACTTAGTCCATTATGGTACCGCCGATCAGTAATTTTGTCAGATATATCATCCAGTTTATCATCAGTAATCAGTTACTGGTGTACATTGCTGATGGGAAATTAATGGCGAGAGTCACAAGACCGACACCACCACAACCATCGAGCTATTCAAGCCCCCTCTGTTACAGATATATAAAACGAATCACGATATACAGAATAATGAAAGCCCGAACGAAGAAGCTTTTTGTAAAGCTTTATGTTATTATGTTATTTCTATCGAGTTTGTTGTAATCCAATTACCATAAATAAAAATATTTTGTTGTAATCCAATTACCATAAATAAAAATATTATACTAATTATTTTGATAGAACTATGTCACTATATATTATATTCTTTATCAAAATATAAAAAAAAAATATCAAAATTTTATTTAAAAAAATTATAGATAATATAATAATAAAATAATATAAAAATTATATAAATATATAAATGTATAAATAATTATCAAATGTATACATTTATTTCTTTTAATAAATTTTTTGATTTTTAAAAAATTGAAAAAGATTTTTCTATATATTGCATATACATATATGTATGTATGTATGTGGGAGAGCAAAATTTCTCTTTTTTTAAAATTTAATAGAATTAGGTTTATAGCATCATTTAAGTTAGCATTATGATGAATAGAAGTAGGTAAAAATTTTTTAATATAATATTTATATATATATAATGTAATATATTGCCCATTTATATTGAATTATATACAAATTAATGCATTATGTATTTTTTTCCATAAAACTGTATGTACATCATAAATGATAAGGTAGTTGATAATTATAAAATGTAGGAGATTTTTTTTTCACTGCATTATTATTATTATTCGACAGTCAGTGGAAGTGGTTAAAGGTTTTTCATAATTACAGATTTTTTTTAAATTAAAAGTTGAAAATTAATCTTATTAAGTAGTATTTTCATTTTAAGTAGAATTTTGATAAATTTAATTAAATTATTATCATTAAATTGTTAATACAATTTGTTTTAAAATTAAATTAGTATTTTTTTAATAACATAATATAAAATAGTGTATTTTATTTTAAATTACACCATATTTGGGGGCTCAACCGGGATGAACAAATTTTCGAGCTTAAAGTGAAAGTGAAATTTGTGAATAACGTGAATATTAAAACTATAATATAAGTTGAAATTATAATTTTTGTAATAATTAAAATATTTTAAAACAAAGAAAATTAATTGCTAATTGCCTAGTTTCATTGAAAAGTAGTAAGTAGAGAAAACAGTGTTCCGGAAAATTCGGTTGAAGGTGACTTTTGAAAGTCGTTTGAAGGTTGTCGAACTTGTTCGAATATTAGTATATACTAGAAGTATATAATAGTGGTATATAATAATAATATATACTCGTTTGTAATAAGTCAAGTGACCGGTATTCGGATATATATGTGGTAAGTAGAAACCGAACATTTTAAGTAAATAAGAGTGAAAAAAAAAAAAAAAAACCGTACCGTAAAATTAGAAAATAAGAGGGGCGAACTATGAGTTCCAGAAGAAAGCAAAGTAGCAATTCTCCAGTAAATGTCGATAGTGCCGTACTAACTAGAATGGAAACACACGAAGAAGGTGTCACGCGAATTAATTTTAACGATTTCGAATCTATTTTACGGAAATTTTCCGGTGACGCGACAAAAAGTGTTCGTAAATGGTTTCAAGAGTTTGAGCAATATGCTACCACGTTCCGTTTAAATGAGCTTCAGCGTTTTATCTTTTGTAAACGATCGTTAGAAGGAGCTGCAAAGCTCTACGTAGAATGTGAAGCAAAACCACTTACATATGCAAGTTTGAAAGAAGCATTGTACAAAGAATTTTTGCCGAAAGTGAATAGTGCAGATATTCACAAAAAGTTAAGAATGCGGAAAAGAAAATCGGATGAATCGTTACGAGAGTATTTGTATAGAATGATTGATATCGCGTCTCAAGCTGAAGTAGACACTTTATCGATTATCAGTTACGTTATTAACGGTATAAACGACTCGCCGGCTAATAAATCGGTTTTGTACGGGGCACAGACAATAGAAGATTTTAAAGAAAAACTTTACATATATGAAAAAATAAAAAACGATTTTGATCGACATGTGGCTAGTGGTAGTGTTAATGTGAATCGATCAAAGGGTGGGAAAGAAAAAGAACGCGAAAAACCAAAATCGAAATATTGTTATAACTGTGGCGGTTCATCACATGAATGGCACGCTTGTCCTCAAAAGGAGAAAGGACCGAAATGCTTTAGATGTAATAATTTCGGTCACAAGAGTCCAGATTGCCCAACCAGAAATAATTCAACTGCACACGCACATACAGCTGTAGTAAACAGTATGTGTGTTCCGGTAAAAGTCAACGAAACACAATTGGAAAGTTTGGTCGACACGGGGAGCGACATTTGTTTATTAAAAGAATCTTATTTAAAACTAATTAAAACTTCTATTTTTAGTAGTACAGTGCTCGCTGTTTCTGGCCTAGGAGCTAATATTAAAACAAAAGGTTGCTGCAGGGTGACCCTGGAAATAAATGGGGATAAATACGAGCATATAGACGTTCATATTGTTGAAGATAGTTGTATGAAGCCGCCCATGATCTTGGGAATGACTGTCTTACGACAAGCTGTAGTGAAGATAGATGAAGGAAACGTGATCATCAGTAAGAAAGTGCAAACTTCTGGAAGTGAACCTGAAAGAAAAGAAGAAAAGGTAACATGTTTTTTAGCCGACATAAATGTTAATTCCAGTTTCGATTACGCTGACCTACCTGGCATAAATAATCTGAAAGGAGAACAACTTGAAACCGTCATACAGATGATAAAAGAATACTCGCCTGAACCATTGAAGCAATCACCGATTCAAATGAAAATTCTACCGTTGGATGAGAAATCTGTTTACCAAAGCCCTAGAAGATTTCCTCCGAAAGAGCAGAAAATCATCGACGACCAAGTAGAAGAATGGTTGAAGGACGGAATCATCACAGAAAGCCGTTCTGACTATGCAAGCCCTGTCGTATTGGTAAGGAAAAAGGATGGCTCACACAGGCTGTGTATAGACTTTAGAGCAGTGAATGCTAAAATTCACAAAGAACGTTTTCCACTCCCTATTATCGAAGACCAGATAGATAAGTTGCAGGGTGCTACAATATTTACAACTTTAGACTTGGAAAATGGCTTTTTTCATGTCACGATTGAGGAAAACAGCAGAAAATACACCGCATTCGTTACTCAAAAGGGACAGTTTGAGTTTTTAAGAGCACCATTTGGGTTGTGCAATTCACCTAGTGTGTTTCAGCGTTTAGTCAATTTCATTTTTAGAGAATTAATTAATAAAAACATTGTAGTAGCGTTTATTGATGACCTTATAATTCCAGCAAACTCCGAAGAAGAAGCCATTGCACGACTGAAGACAGTACTAGACGTTTCAGCAAGAGCTGGATTACGCATAAAGTGGAAAAAGTGCCAGTTTTTGCAGCCCGAGGTTGAATATTTGGGTCATATCATTAAAAAGGGAACAGTTTCGCCTTCACCCTTAAAAACAAAAGCAGTGACAAATTTTCCTGAGCCGAAGACTACCAAATCGTTGCAAAGTTTCCTAGGACTTACCAGCTACTTTCGCAAATTTATTCCAGATTACTCAATTATTGCGAGACCATTAAGCGACCTGCTGAAAAAAGGAAAAACATTTAAGTTTGAGGAAGAAGAAAGGAAAGCATTCGATCAGTTGAAAAACATGCTGACATCACCACCAGCTTTAAAAATTTTCAGTTATGCCGATTACACCGAACTACACACAGACGCCAGCAGATATGGGTTTGCAGCTGTATTATTGCAACGTAGCGCTACAGATGGTGAATTACATCCAGTATACTTCATGAGTCGCAAGACTAGTGAAGCACAACAGAAGTGGAGCAGCTACGAGCTTGAAGTCTTAGCAGTGGTGGAAGCAGTAAGGAAGTTTAGAACATATCTCTTAGGAAAAAGGTTTAAGTTGGTTACAGACTGTAAAGCACTAACGATGACACTCAACAAGAAGGATTTGGTAACACGCATCGCACGCTGGTTCCTATTACTAGAGGAGTTCGACTATGAGGTAGAGCATCGATCAGGGACGAAAATACGCCATGTAGACGCCCTTAGTAGACACCCCGTCGTACTATGTGTGCAGACAAGGTCTAGCACAAAGTATAAGCTAATAGAAGCCCAGAAGGGAGACGAAAAGATAAATGCAATCAAGCAGGCACTGGAACGTGGGCCATACAAGGACTATGTGGTACATCAGGATATTCTATGCAAACAGGTAGATGGAAAGATGTTATATGTAGTGCCTGATGGAATGAAAAATAACATAGTCAAATCAACGCACGAAGAGGGCCATTTTCACCATCAGAAAATGAAAGCAAGGATTGAAAAGGAATTTTATATCTCAGACCTTAAACGAAGAATCGACGCATGCATTGCTAATTGTGTACACTGTATTCTAGCTGAACGAAAGTCGGGTAAATCAGAGTCTTTACTTCATCCGATACCAAAAGGGGATAAGCCTCTTGACACTTTTCACATCGACCATTTAGGTCCACTAAGCGTGACAAAGAAAGACTACAAATACATTTTAGCAATCATCGATGGTTTTACGAAATATTGCTGGCTGTTTCCGACAAAAACCCTAAGTGCTGAAGAAGTCATCAAGAAGTGTGAAATAGTAGCTGATACTTTCGGCTATCCATCACGAATCATCTCCGATCAAGGAGGAGCTTTTATTTCTAATCAATTTCGTGAGTATTGCAATGATCACCGAATTAAACTTTATCACATTACAGCTGGGGTTCCAAGAGGCAACGGACAAGTGGAGCGTCTCCACTCGACAGTAATTGCAGCTCTTACAAAGTTAAGCATGGAGAATCCAGAAAAATGGTATCATCACGT
>OX596025.1:27366858-27821448 GCA_951394055.1 Villa cingulata | reverse complement strand
TGCCTATGTCTTCAACATAACTATCATCATCATCGTTAAATATCACTTTCTTTCCTTTGAATTCTTTAATTCCACGTGATTTTTGCTTAGCTTCCCATAATAACATTAATTTTAGCTCTTTTAACTTTTGAACGATGTGTTAGTAACGTATGTATAAATATATCGCTTCGAATATATACATGCACAATGCACAAACTTTATTTTCAATTTCCAATTTCCATTGCTCTCATATTTTTATATTTATTTTTACACACAAAACAAACGTACATATCTTTATCAAAGCATTTTGAAATTTGAATTCGAATCCTTGTAATAAATTATTTGTCTGCAAATAGAAAAAAAATATAAAATAAGCAAGAACATTTTTACTTAACTAATTATAAATAAGCAGTATGATGATGAGTAATGAAAGATGAACATTTAATTATTTTTAAGTACACATTTACTTATGTTCATTAAAACTAACTTACAATCTTTTTTCCGATTATTTTTAGATATATATCATCATTCTCTGGGCATGGATCTAGAAGTCAAGTTGCTTATGTACATCGATAGCACCAAATTCCTCCAGCTAATCAAAACTAAATTTCATTTTCACAAGCAAAATAATTGAGTCACAAGTTCCTTTTTGACGAACTTATATATATATAAGTATGTAATAAGATATTAGATACAGATTATTCAAATAGCTACATTTTGTATCTAATAAATATCAAAAATTCTAAATATGCAAAACCGTCGTGATTTGACTCTTGTCTATTTATTGTTGTAATATATACATCATCATCACAACACATATTCACTTTTATATTTTTCAGCAACACCATTATGCTGTATATTGTCCATGTCCATGTCTAAATGAAATATATTTTACTTTACTTTTGCCTTAAATACATATCATGCGTATACATAATGCATGTAAATGAAATGAATAAAACAAAATGATACCATGAACCTTTAAATAGGATGCATATTGACAAAATAATTTAACAATAATAATTTGAAACTTTGAAAAATACAAAGAATACATTAGGCTTTATTTTCAGAGCCTAATGTTAGTAAATAAGTAGCGGGTCTATAAATTCTTCACCACCCTTCTCATGGCTCTGCTATGTGTGGGATGGTGTGGAACTTGTAGACTAGCTTTGTCTTGTCCTATTTGTTCATTAGTATATAGGTATAGTTAAGTAAAGTAGGCCTTAAGCCATAAGTTGCTCTTATTCTAGTCCTTTGGGTTTACTACAAGTAAGGTGTAAGGGTATAGTTTTTAAGTTTATGCCTTCTGCAATAAGTCTTCTAGTATTAGATTTTTTCTTTGTTAGGTTAAGTAACGAAGTAGGTGACCACCAAAAGGCCCTGGGGGATCGTGGTGTGGGCAGTAGAGAGGCAGTTTACTGACCTCTATGCTTAATAAATAATAATAATAATAATAATAATGTGTACTTCGGTTTCGATATACATAACTAACTCAGCTATTCTTTAATAATTTATTAAATGAATTAATTGAACTATTTTGTTAATTATGATCATTATCAGTATCACATCACATAGCCAACACATTAATAAACTATTTGTTCAAGTAATTCCTTTATTCAGAATTCTTTAAAAAACGAATTCAAATTTTAGTTGAATACTATAAGTTGAAGAATATATAAATTACTGATAAATAATTGAACTACATAAAAATAAATAAATACACAACTAAAATTTTCTTTTAATAACATTTTTAATGCAGTAAAAACAATAAAAATAATACTAAACTAACAAATACAATGAAAAATAAAAATATTTTTACATATTATAGAATAAAAATATTTCAATAATTTAATGAAAATAACAAGTACTGTACTCGAACATAAACACAATGTGTTATATCTTAGAAATGAAATGATAACCAAAATGACGAAAAAAGTACATTTTAGAGTTTTCCTATTATATAAATATTTATGTAAAGTTTTATCAAACAAAATAATACAAAGATGATACGTTTTTTCTTAAAAAATAAATTTATAAAAGTACATATACATATGTAAGTAAAGTAAAATGAATCAGAACAGATTTATCGTTTATAAATTTTACAATTTTGCAATTAGACGAGAATTTTTTGATCAAAACTTAAATTAAATTTTAAAATTAACATGATGATTATTACGCATAATAAATTATTTAAATATTTTGTGTATATAAAGAGTAATTAAAGAATAAAATTGAAATATAAAAAGAATATATAAAATAACATATACCAACAACAAACTAAAAAGGAAGGAAAAAAAATGTATTCATACAACACAACGAAATTACTTTTATGTAACACAAAGTCGTCATAATTAATCAATAAATAATTACTTCAATTAATATTTATCTATTCAGTATTTTAAAAAAAAAATGATACACACACAAAAACGTATGTAAGTATGTTATCTATGTACTTAAAAGTCAATTTTAGTATATTTTTTAGTTTAGAATAATCCTTGTTCTTTTTTAATATTCATTTGCTTCCATATTGGTAATTGTTCAAATTCTCTTTTACATATGACTAGCGCCAATTCAAATTCATCATCGTTCAAATACAATTCAAGTTTTGTTTCAATGAATATTCAGTTTGTGTGATAGAACTTCAGATATTTTTAATGGTGTTTTACTTCGTCCCTCCTTGAAATTAAAAAATGAAGAAAAGAGATACATTAAAAATTTGTGCAAACTTTTTGTCAATGCTTGCTCAATTATACTCTAGTCATCCTATTTGCACATACTTACAAATTGATTTCTTCAACATCGTCTCATTTTTTCCATTCAGCAAATAGTGATATAAACTCTAATGGTTCGAGCCCAGCGCAAACAACGTAACGTTTTATATCACGATGTATTATTTTTAGTTTCTCTCTTAAATAATTTAATGCATTCACAGTAGCTTTAGTAATTTCAACTAAATCTACTCTAATACAAACATCAAGAAACTGTTACATACTCTAATTCAGTCGATGTGATACCAAGAAAACTTGTATAAACTGTTGGTCATGTATCAACAGCAATATTTTCTAAAGTTGCATCTAGAAAACAATAGTCGATAATAAAATTCACACGTACAATAATTTTGAAAAATTAAATATTTATTACCATTTGGATCAACCCAAATTCCAAACTCATTTGAATCCAAATCTGATGATAACTCTGGTACATCATTTATTCCTCTGTGTTTTTCATTTTCGTCATCTAAAAAAACAAATTCATTCAATGTTCTACATTTATTTTGACTGTTCTCAATTTTACCAAATTTTGCATTCCAGTATATGATATAGCAGTTTGTAATGCAGCTCTACGTTGAACTATCCATCAGATACCATTTTTTTTTAAATTATTGATTACTATTGGACCCATTCAAATTCCAAACTCAATTAAATCGAAATCTGATGATAATTCTGGTACATTATTTGAAACATCCTATAAAATATTTTCATATTTTTATGAATTTTCCGATGATATTTCTGTGATTATGACATCATAATTATCAATTTCATTCCATCTGAATCATCATCAACCAACCTACTTGTTACCAGTTGTAGACGATTTTTATCTATTTAAATGTATGAAACTAGAAACTATGTTAACTATTAAAACTATTTCCATCTACTAACATCTGCTCGATTATCATTATTTGTTGGAGTATCACGATTTTCACTATTGACTGTAAAATTCAAATAATAAAAAAATTCAGTAAATTATTAAATTAAATTTTCAATTGTAAACAGAAACACACTTTTAACTTTTAACTCTTCTTCTGGCCACCATCCAAACCATATCCAATTGATTTCAATTTCAATGATGATTCAATTGCATTTTAATATAATTTTTTTGACATTATTGATAACATATGCAAAATATTATCTGTAACCACAAACACAATATGTGGTGTTTCACTCGTGTTTTACATTTTTGATTTTACGTTTTGAATTTTCCTCACGTATATTATTAATAAATATATTAAATGTAGATATAACATATTTTAATACACGATCAAAATTTTCTTGTTGCTTTCTATATACTGGTCGTAATTGTAATAATTTTTGTAATTCTGATATTTTACTTGTTAATAATGTAAATACCGATGATACATCATCAAATAATGGTATATTATGACCAATTAAATTGTTAACAGCAGTTACATCATTAAAACGATCATATAAAACTAACATTAAATATACTAATGCTTGTGCTGCAAAACATGTATCCGAATATAATATTGAGAAACGTTCAACACGAATCTTCCGTTGTAATGCGAATCTCCATAAATCGATACATCTTTGAAAACGAAATGATTCCACATATGATGCTCCATGAAACATTCGACGAAATAGCATATCCTTATGATAGATTCCCAATATTCATTCACAAATCAATAAACTTTGAATTCTCATTGCATCAACATTTCTGTAGCTATTACATCGAGCTCTTGCATTGTTGTAAATTCAACAGCATTATCAAATGCTGGACGAAGTGGTACTTCTGGAAGTTTTCTGATCTGTTCTGCTTCTGTTCGGAATCGCATATGATGTGCTAGTCTCTAATGTAACATAGCAACTCTAGTTTCATCGTATTCATCCAAGAATGTTGATCAAATTAGTTCATGTGCATCAGCTAATCTTTCAATTGAATAATGTATTCTTGATTTTAAATAATCAAATATCTGATGAAACCCTTTTAGGCATGCTGTTTGTAGAGCATCATTACTTTCGCAAATGGATCAGCACCATGTTCCAACAGTAATTGTGTAGTTTCCAATCTGTAATATGATATATATGATTTTATTTGTTATTTAATTATTAAATATTTTTTTGATAAATTTGAATTATTATGAACGTACCCATGTTCTTGTATTGCATAATGTAAAGCTGACTTATCTTGGATATCTTTTGCATTAATATCGACACCTTTACTTATTAAATACATACACAAATGAACTGATTGTACTGAATTAATAAGATAAGTACCACCATTTACGTTTGGTAAACCAATATCAGCTCCATTTTCAACAACAAATTGTACAATTTCAGTATGAGACATGAAACATGCACTTCTGACTGGCGTTGAACCACAGAATCTGATTGTGAATATGTAAATGTAAATACTCACATAGATCAAATGCAAATATTAGTAATGAGGATCAATTAAAAATTAGATATACTAATAAAAACAAATATGGTAATTACACGACATATTTTAATGTAAACAATAGCGTGTACAATAAAATTGCGAATAGATATGTAAACATTAGTTGGAATTCTGTTTATCTAAAAGAGGACTACGCCTACGGATGGAATAATAAGGTGCTGTTAGTGTCAAAAAAAATATAATCACAATCACAAAGCATCTGAGTGTGAAAATGAGTATGCATGTGCCATTTGCTCTGAAAATCATAAAACAGATGAGTGAAAGAGAAAAATGTGTGAAATGTATGAAGAATGTAGCAATGATGACAGAAAGACAAACTAGAAAATTAGAAATAGGTTTTAATTTTGTCGTTAAGCGATAATGTCGTTTGTCGTTGTCGTTTTATTATATTCAATTACATACAACTACATGTGTTTAAAAAATGTTTGACATATAAATGTCGTATGTCGTTTTGTAATTGAATTGTATTTATGCTATTAAAATCCAATATTTGAATCTAACAATCTACAACATCTAAACTAGAATTGTTTGTTTATGATTTATTTAATTTATGCCTTTGTTTTTAAAAATCCAGTAATTTTTTTTTTTTTTTTTTTTTTTTTAATATACATATATACATAAATGTATATAGTATATATTAAGTGCACGCGGATACTCAGTCCATGGCACCGCCGATCAGTAATTTTATGTCAGATATACATATTATCCAGTTTATCATCAGTAATCAGTTACTGGTGTACATTGCTGATGGGAAAAATTTTTGATCGACTTGGGCAAGAGTAGTGCGCTGGCTGGGGTTCGAACCGTGATCTCAAAGATCGCAAGACCGACACACAACCAAAAATCCAGTAATTGCAATTGGTATATGGTTTCTAACTAAAATCAAAGATAATTTATCATTAATTAAATTTAAAATTTTTTTAAATATGTAATTAAATAACTTTTTAACACCACTTGGATGAATTTACTACTATTTTTAACAATAAAAATTTTATCAAGATTCTTCTGCACAGCACATGAAAAACACGTCCGTACACTTTGAGTAGTGACTAGTGAGTTAACACTGCAATTGGTATATGGCATGAGATGGTTATGGTTCAAAGACTAAACAAGGTTAGTGCATACAGAAAGCTTTGAAAAAAAAGCTTTGTGTGATATGCGTAATCATATATAACTCTTGCACCAAAAAAGCACCAGATGACATTTTCTTCCTTCACAGCTTTCGAAAATGGCGAAAAACTTTTTCTAATGCACTAACCTTGTTTAGTCTTTGAACCATAGGGTATATGGTTTCTAACTAAACTCAAAGATAATTTCACAATTGTGGAAGATGAATTTAATACATCCTATTTATATTTTTTCAGGTTTTCTTAGATTAAAATAAAAAATATAAACAAAATAAAACACATGAAGGTGAAAAGTATTTAAGGTACACTGATACAGCAATAATCATTTTTCTTAGCATTAATTTATCGTAATTTCTAATTTCTAAAGGATATTCATCAGTTGTTCATCTTTAATTAATTGTTAATCTTATTAGATTTTAAAAAGAAGACGAGAAAAAAAGGAAATGAATCTTTAAATCTAAAGATGAAAAATCACCAGTAACAGTAACGGTAAAACAATTTAAATTTGATAACTTAGAATTATCTAACACCAACATCAAATAAAAAATATAACCAGCTATATTTTTTAATTTCCATTTGCCATTTTCTAGCCAAATATAAATGAAGAGAATAATAGTATTTTTGATTTGAGAACATCACATGGAAAATACACATTTATCATCATATCAGTATTAATATCAGTTTTAATACAGTTTCTACCAAATAATTTTATTTGGAATTTTGTTAAATCAAATTCATTTTTAAAATTATCAAATCATTGTAATGTAAATGCTAGCAGTCAAAATCAAATAATAATAGTTAATCAAGCTAAATATGCAATTTATGGTAAATCACAATCAGAAGATCATCTTTTACATGTTAAGAATGTATTGAATCGTCTCAATTATAAAAGAGTACCGATTGAAGATGAATGGAATTTAATATGGGCACATGATTATCCATTTAATGTTTTATTAGATAAATACATAATATTAAAGAATATCAAAAAATTAATCATATTCCTGGTTCTGGGCATATCACAAATAAAGTTGATTTATCGATCACTAATTTATCTTTCATTCCAAAATCATTTCGATTGCCTACAGATGAAGATTTATTCATTGAATATTGAAAAATAAATCCAAATAAATTTTTTGTCCAAAAGCATAATCAACATCGTACATTTTTTTTACACATTTCCATTTTTCAATCACTTCTGTAAAATAAAATTTGTGAAAAACCAATTGGCAATGAAAGAAAATGGAAAAAATGTATAGAATAATGTTGTATTACAATATGTAAGTGGAGTACAGTGTATTACACTGATGTATTACAGTGGCAATACAGTGAAAATCGATAGTATTCAAATTATACTGATAAAGCTGTATCCCTAAAGTATCAATATGTAAATCAAACTCTATATCAATACGAGCAAGATCAATAACACTACCTTATGATTTCCATTATCATCATCATCATCATCATCATCACCACCACCGTCATTACAGTCACTATCACTATTACCATAATCAACTTCACTGCCTAGCGCCTTTACAGTCGTCATCATAATACAAATATACAGATACAAAAATCATCATAAAATCTACATATATGATAAAATATTCTAAATTCCGAACAATTATGATATTAATAATAATAATAATAATAATTCATCATTATTTAATAATATTGAAAAAAACAAATAGAAAATACTATAGTATCAATTATGTCTCGTTACGATTGCTCGTTCCAGATATATGGCCTATATTTGCACATATTGGGTATTACTATTATATGTATCTAAAGCCAAACACACAGAAAATTAAAACATTTTTAAAGAAAGTTACAGCGTATTCATTTTTCAAAAAATATGGCCTATATTTACATATATTATATTAATTTGATATGTGCTATATAATTGTTATTTACACATTTTTCAATTATCCTTCGTATATTATATCATATTGTATATTATATTTTATCATTTAATATATTTGTTGTTATTTTGAATGATATATTATATGTACTTGTATTTTATTTCATAGTTTTGGTCCTCGAAAAGTGTATTAAAAGTATATATAAAAAATATAAATTAATATATAATACTATAATACACATAGGTATTATTTGTAAAAATGGATTCCTTATTTCCTTTTCTACAATTGATAATTATTATATACAATTATAAAGTGTTCATTATTGATGCTGATAAAAATTTAAATAAATCTATATCGATATTTGTTGATAATTCTGAAATAAATCAGGAATTGTTTAAATAAATAGAATAAAATAAAAATACCTCGCAAAAATGAAATGAATATAAATGTATATACATATAATTACTTTATATGTGTGGTAATAATGTTTATTGTGTGCTTTTATAATTATATTGCGATATACATAATCAAATATTATTATATATTTCATCGGCCACGGTATTCTTAGTTCGTTTTTACTTTACTGATGAAAAAAGGTATGAAATTTCACGTAAAAAAAGTATATTACAGTTCTTTATACATGAATATTTGAAAATATGTTTTTATATATGAATGAATAGAGGTTGTATTCTCGTTGAAAAAGAATAAATTTTTAATTGTGTGTGTGAGAAAATTGTTCATTTTGCACATACACATTCATATGATAGTATATTATGCATGTATATGCTTCGAATAAGTACTAATAATAATAATTATTGAAAACAAAAATTAATAATTACAATAATAAGGATAATGATAATGATTGTATTATAGAAATGAATATATAAAATACTACTACAAATATATAAATGAAAATAATTTGTTCAGAATAGATAAAGATAAAAATGAATTAATTGATGGAAATATATAATTTTAAAAATAATAAATAATGGTATATATAATATAGGACAGATAATGATTGGAACATTTAAAAATTTAAAAACTAAAAAATCAAATTATAATCTGTAAAATTCTATTTTAAAAAATTTGTTTACTTTGGATTTGGATGGATGGACTTTACAAGATACAAAATTAAATTATTAACCAATATTCTATTACGAGTAATGTAACTATATAGATTTTCAATAACTTTTTCGTTTTATTATATAAATATCGTAATAAAGTATGGGAGTTCGGGGGGGTAAGTGTTAGAACAATTAGCTACTGATCTCAAGACTGCGGTTCAATTCCTGCCCATCTATTTCATCTTTCATTATACCACCTACTTCATCTTTCAGCTTCAAATAAGTGGTCTACTTGCTATTACAACAAGTAACACATTGCATACATCATGCAATATTATATTTATTTCTGTATTAGGTGACTGATTTCTTCAAGAAGAAACTTTAAGTGATATGGCAAATAATGGCGTTCAAGGGGCAAAAATTCAGTTAATTCAATTAAAAGTGAAAAAAATGAAACATTATCATGCAAACGAATTGAAACATAGAACTGAACTAATGATATAATAACAATTAAAATTAGTTTAGAGGGTGATAAACGTTTAGTTGCTGAAGCACGAAAACCATGTGAGGTAGAGAGAATAAGTGGCAAAAAGGCACAATTCCATTGCTGCTGGAACATATCATACTCCGATTATCCTGGTCAGCATAAGCATTGGCCAAAACATATGAATAATTGCGCATAAAATGATAATCCAGTTGTAAGTGTAAATGAATATATGTATTCAATTTCAAATTCCTTTAACACACTATATGAACAAGAGTAATAATATCATTTATTTATTTAGTTTTATTCATTTGCTAAAAGAATTGTCGTTAAAATTCACTCGTACAATGTGCATTTGTTGAATTTGAAGACAGAAGGAATGCAGAAAGCAGAAGATGCAGTTCGTGGTTTGGGCGGAACGTAAATTTTCGTAAAATTATTGTTATTGTGTATAAATAATGTTTTTCTACTTTAACAAATCTAGATCAATAGTGAAAAAATAATTTGACTTTGGTTTTCTCTATGTAATGACATCACATAATGTATAGTGTCTAGAATTATGTTTTATTTCGTTGCTAATTTCAAATTTTTTCAATATTTTTATTTTGTTGATGTTGCAGCACAAGTATTCGCGTTGAAATGTTATCAAGCAGGTGGAAGAAGTCGATATATGTATATAATTCATATTAATTTCAATATAAATATCATTTTTCTTCTTACTTTCCAATAGCTTCTACTTCAGCAACAAAAAGAATATTTCTTTCATTTTTAAATTAGTAAATATTTCGTAGGTAAATATATACATATGCTAAATTCTATGTACTTAAGTATATTTCACATAAATCTGTTCACTTTGTATAATTAAAAATTATTTTATTTCATCAATAATATCAATGATTTTTCTTAGCTTTTATTACATATATTGTATAGAAATGCATATGTATACTACATATGATTTTTTTCGTTTTTGTTTCCCTTTTCTTATTCCTTTTTTAATAATTGCATATAATCAATGTCATACAAATGATTTTTATTTTTAAATTCCTTTTAAACAATTTTATTTTTGTTTATTTTAAAATCCTATTTAATTTATTTTAATGTATGTATACTACTTTTTGTTTTGTTTTGTTTTGTTTTTTAATTATTATTTTATTTTTATTAGTTTTTAAAGTTAATCTAACACATTATTATGAAATTTTTCAATTTTAAAATTAATTGTATATATTAAATTTACATGATTTGCAGCATTTTTGTTGATAACGATGTAATCGACATAGTCCAAAAGACCGAACATTTCTACAATAACGTGATGTATCCTTACATTCAACTACTATAAATAATAAATATAAAAATAAACATAAATTAGATAATTCAATTGAATGATTATTTTAAAGAAAATCTAGATGCAAGATTGAATATTCTCAAAAATATATGCTATATTTGAGAACGCACTATAAATTTATCTTTCGTTTTTTTTTTATAAAGAGATTTTACATAAATTTCACTTACAATTTGACGTACATGGTGGACCTTTGCATACTTTCATAACGGCTGGTCTAGGCTGATTTCTACATGCATTACCAGCTGGTCGCCTTGTACCGTACCATACACATTGTAGTATCCTGTATTTGATACCTTGACTTCCACATGCAGCATTACACTGCAAAAATTACAAATTTCAATCAAATAATATTCACACAATGTCACACTTATGTAATTTAAATCTTACCTCTGACCATGGTTCAACTCTCCATACTCCCTTACATAATTCATTATAACATTCTTGTCTTTCGATTGGTTTTTCATTTTCATCACATCTATCACTGATCGTATCATTCGAGAATTTACATAGAATTTCACGTTTCTGTATGGCTGTATTTCGACTGAAACAACGTGATTGTTGACATATACTCCAAACGCCAGTCACCCATTTTGGGCATTCATTTTGTCCGCACGATTCAAACGTATCTGGTATTATAAGACTTGCATCTTCACATAGTCCATTATCTACTCTTTGTGTTAAATTTCCAATTTTAACAACACAAAATACGTCTCTTTTCTGCAAAAATTGCAAATGAAAAAATTAAAAAAAAAATAGTTCAAAACTAAAAATCGAAAATCAACAAGAAATTTCACAACTAAACTTTATGTATGTATACAAGTATGTATATAATGCACTACATGACATTCTTTCTCTGTATATTCTCTTTCAGTTTCATAAATTAATTTACCCGAAGTCCGTCTTCAGTACCACAAGTCTGTGAACATTCTGACCATGATGTTATTTCCCATTCAAATTTAATAGCATCCTTAGTATCTTTACCAAGAATATTACTATCTTCAGTCACTGTTGTTGTTGTTGTTGTTGTCGTTCCTGTTGTTCTAGTTTTTGTTGATGTTATTGTTGCTGCTGTTGATAAAATCTCATTGATATATTTTTAACTTTAACTGGTTCATCTTTTTCTAATTGCTCTAAATCAATTCCTAAATCTAAACCTTTTTCTAATAACATATGATGTCCTTTAGAATTACTAAAACTCTGAAATGGCCATAATAACTATAAAATAGAACAAAAGAAAACAAAGATAGAAAATTTCAGTTACAGTCGTATTTTATGTAGTTTAACTTTCCTGGTTCATATTTATAAAATTTAAACTAATCAATATGATTTAATTTTATTATGGTTACTTACTGACAAATTAAAAATTACATATTAAAATTACAACTATCCAATCAAAGGATTGATAACAAGATAACTTCTTTACTAATTAATCCATTAATTATACTTTCAATTTCTTAATATATGATGATCAATTTTTTAAAAATGTTCTGCTAATTATATTCAATTTAAAAATTCTTAGATGTAATATTATTTGTAGCTGTTAAAAAATTGTTATTATTATTTTGTCTTAAAGATATTTCTGGTTAATGACTCGTACTTACATTCTTTCTATTGCCTATGTCTTCAACATAACTATCATCATCATCGTTAAATATCACTTTCTTTCCTTTGAATTCTTTAATTCCACGTGATTTTTGCTTAGCTTCCCATAATAACATTAATTTTAGCTCTTTTAACTTTTGAACGATGTGTTAGTAACGTATGTATAAATATATCGCTTCGAATATATACATGCACAATGCACAAACTTTATTTTCAATTTCCAATTTCCATTGCTCTCATATTTTTATATTTATTTTTACACACAAAACAAACGTACATATCTTTATCAAAGCATTTTGAAATTTGAATTCGAATCCTTGTAATAAATTATTTGTCTGCAAATAGAAAAAAAATATAAAATAAGCAAGAACATTTTTACTTAACTAATTATAAATAAGCAGTATGATGATGAGTAATGAAAGATGAACATTTAATTATTTTTAAGTACACATTTACTTATGTTCATTAAAACTAACTTACAATCTTTTTTCCGATTATTTTTAGATATATATCATCATTCTCTGGGCATGGATCTAGAAGTCAAGTTGCTTATGTACATCGATAGCACCAAATTCCTCCAGCTAATCAAAACTAAATTTCATTTTCACAAGCAAAATAATTGAGTCACAAGTTCCTTTTTGACGAACTTATATATATATAAGTATGTAATAAGATATTAGATACAGATTATTCAAATAGCTACATTTTGTATCTAATAAATATCAAAAATTCTAAATATGCAAAACCGTCGTGATTTGACTCTTGTCTATTTATTGTTGTAATATATACATCATCATCACAACACATATTCACTTTTATATTTTTCAGCAACACCATTATGCTGTATATTGTCCATGTCCATGTCTAAATGAAATATATTTTACTTTACTTTTGCCTTAAATACATATCATGCGTATACATAATGCATGTAAATGAAATGAATAAAACAAAATGATACCATGAACCTTTAAATAGGATGCATATTGACAAAATAATTTAACAATAATAATTTGAAACTTTGAAAAATACAAAGAATACATTAGGCTTTATTTTCAGAGCCTAATGTTAGTAAATAAGTAGCGGGTCTATAAATTCTTCACCACCCTTCTCATGGCTCTGCTATGTGTGGGATGGTGTGGAACTTGTAGACTAGCTTTGTCTTGTCCTATTTGTTCATTAGTATATAGGTATAGTTAAGTAAAGTAGGCCTTAAGCCATAAGTTGCTCTTATTCTAGTCCTTTGGGTTTACTACAAGTAAGGTGTAAGGGTATAGTTTTTAAGTTTATGCCTTCTGCAATAAGTCTTCTAGTATTAGATTTTTTCTTTGTTAGGTTAAGTAACGAAGTAGGTGACCACCAAAAGGCCCTGGGGGATCGTGGTGTGGGCAGTAGAGAGGCAGTTTACTGACCTCTATGCTTAATAAATAATAATAATAATAATAATAATGTGTACTTCGGTTTCGATATACATAACTAACTCAGCTATTCTTTAATAATTTATTAAATGAATTAATTGAACTATTTTGTTAATTATGATCATTATCAGTATCACATCACATAGCCAACACATTAATAAACTATTTGTTCAAGTAATTCCTTTATTCAGAATTCTTTAAAAAACGAATTCAAATTTTAGTTGAATACTATAAGTTGAAGAATATATAAATTACTGATAAATAATTGAACTACATAAAAATAAATAAATACACAACTAAAATTTTCTTTTAATAACATTTTTAATGCAGTAAAAACAATAAAAATAATACTAAACTAACAAATACAATGAAAAATAAAAATATTTTTACATATTATAGAATAAAAATATTTCAATAATTTAATGAAAATAACAAGTACTGTACTCGAACATAAACACAATGTGTTATATCTTAGAAATGAAATGATAACCAAAATGACGAAAAAAGTACATTTTAGAGTTTTCCTATTATATAAATATTTATGTAAAGTTTTATCAAACAAAATAATACAAAGATGATACGTTTTTTCTTAAAAAATAAATTTATAAAAGTACATATACATATGTAAGTAAAGTAAAATGAATCAGAACAGATTTATCGTTTATAAATTTTACAATTTTGCAATTAGACGAGAATTTTTTGATCAAAACTTAAATTAAATTTTAAAATTAACATGATGATTATTACGCATAATAAATTATTTAAATATTTTGTGTATATAAAGAGTAATTAAAGAATAAAATTGAAATATAAAAAGAATATATAAAATAACATATACCAACAACAAACTAAAAAGGAAGGAAAAAAAATGTATTCATACAACACAACGAAATTACTTTTATGTAACACAAAGTCGTCATAATTAATCAATAAATAATTACTTCAATTAATATTTATCTATTCAGTATTTTAAAAAAAAAATGATACACACACAAAAACGTATGTAAGTATGTTATCTATGTACTTAAAAGTCAATTTTAGTATATTTTTTAGTTTAGAATAATCCTTGTTCTTTTTTAATATTCATTTGCTTCCATATTGGTAATTGTTCAAATTCTCTTTTACATATGACTAGCGCCAATTCAAATTCATCATCGTTCAAATACAATTCAAGTTTTGTTTCAATGAATATTCAGTTTGTGTGATAGAACTTCAGATATTTTTAATGGTGTTTTACTTCGTCCCTCCTTGAAATTAAAAAATGAAGAAAAGAGATACATTAAAAATTTGTGCAAACTTTTTGTCAATGCTTGCTCAATTATACTCTAGTCATCCTATTTGCACATACTTACAAATTGATTTCTTCAACATCGTCTCATTTTTTCCATTCAGCAAATAGTGATATAAACTCTAATGGTTCGAGCCCAGCGCAAACAACGTAACGTTTTATATCACGATGTATTATTTTTAGTTTCTCTCTTAAATAATTTAATGCATTCACAGTAGCTTTAGTAATTTCAACTAAATCTACTCTAATACAAACATCAAGAAACTGTTACATACTCTAATTCAGTCGATGTGATACCAAGAAAACTTGTATAAACTGTTGGTCATGTATCAACAGCAATATTTTCTAAAGTTGCATCTAGAAAACAATAGTCGATAATAAAATTCACACGTACAATAATTTTGAAAAATTAAATATTTATTACCATTTGGATCAACCCAAATTCCAAACTCATTTGAATCCAAATCTGATGATAACTCTGGTACATCATTTATTCCTCTGTGTTTTTCATTTTCGTCATCTAAAAAAACAAATTCATTCAATGTTCTACATTTATTTTGACTGTTCTCAATTTTACCAAATTTTGCATTCCAGTATATGATATAGCAGTTTGTAATGCAGCTCTACGTTGAACTATCCATCAGATACCATTTTTTTTTAAATTATTGATTACTATTGGACCCATTCAAATTCCAAACTCAATTAAATCGAAATCTGATGATAATTCTGGTACATTATTTGAAACATCCTATAAAATATTTTCATATTTTTATGAATTTTCCGATGATATTTCTGTGATTATGACATCATAATTATCAATTTCATTCCATCTGAATCATCATCAACCAACCTACTTGTTACCAGTTGTAGACGATTTTTATCTATTTAAATGTATGAAACTAGAAACTATGTTAACTATTAAAACTATTTCCATCTACTAACATCTGCTCGATTATCATTATTTGTTGGAGTATCACGATTTTCACTATTGACTGTAAAATTCAAATAATAAAAAAATTCAGTAAATTATTAAATTAAATTTTCAATTGTAAACAGAAACACACTTTTAACTTTTAACTCTTCTTCTGGCCACCATCCAAACCATATCCAATTGATTTCAATTTCAATGATGATTCAATTGCATTTTAATATAATTTTTTTGACATTATTGATAACATATGCAAAATATTATCTGTAACCACAAACACAATATGTGGTGTTTCACTCGTGTTTTACATTTTTGATTTTACGTTTTGAATTTTCCTCACGTATATTATTAATAAATATATTAAATGTAGATATAACATATTTTAATACACGATCAAAATTTTCTTGTTGCTTTCTATATACTGGTCGTAATTGTAATAATTTTTGTAATTCTGATATTTTACTTGTTAATAATGTAAATACCGATGATACATCATCAAATAATGGTATATTATGACCAATTAAATTGTTAACAGCAGTTACATCATTAAAACGATCATATAAAACTAACATTAAATATACTAATGCTTGTGCTGCAAAACATGTATCCGAATATAATATTGAGAAACGTTCAACACGAATCTTCCGTTGTAATGCGAATCTCCATAAATCGATACATCTTTGAAAACGAAATGATTCCACATATGATGCTCCATGAAACATTCGACGAAATAGCATATCCTTATGATAGATTCCCAATATTCATTCACAAATCAATAAACTTTGAATTCTCATTGCATCAACATTTCTGTAGCTATTACATCGAGCTCTTGCATTGTTGTAAATTCAACAGCATTATCAAATGCTGGACGAAGTGGTACTTCTGGAAGTTTTCTGATCTGTTCTGCTTCTGTTCGGAATCGCATATGATGTGCTAGTCTCTAATGTAACATAGCAACTCTAGTTTCATCGTATTCATCCAAGAATGTTGATCAAATTAGTTCATGTGCATCAGCTAATCTTTCAATTGAATAATGTATTCTTGATTTTAAATAATCAAATATCTGATGAAACCCTTTTAGGCATGCTGTTTGTAGAGCATCATTACTTTCGCAAATGGATCAGCACCATGTTCCAACAGTAATTGTGTAGTTTCCAATCTGTAATATGATATATATGATTTTATTTGTTATTTAATTATTAAATATTTTTTTGATAAATTTGAATTATTATGAACGTACCCATGTTCTTGTATTGCATAATGTAAAGCTGACTTATCTTGGATATCTTTTGCATTAATATCGACACCTTTACTTATTAAATACATACACAAATGAACTGATTGTACTGAATTAATAAGATAAGTACCACCATTTACGTTTGGTAAACCAATATCAGCTCCATTTTCAACAACAAATTGTACAATTTCAGTATGAGACATGAAACATGCACTTCTGACTGGCGTTGAACCACAGAATCTGATTGTGAATATGTAAATGTAAATACTCACATAGATCAAATGCAAATATTAGTAATGAGGATCAATTAAAAATTAGATATACTAATAAAAACAAATATGGTAATTACACGACATATTTTAATGTAAACAATAGCGTGTACAATAAAATTGCGAATAGATATGTAAACATTAGTTGGAATTCTGTTTATCTAAAAGAGGACTACGCCTACGGATGGAATAATAAGGTGCTGTTAGTGTCAAAAAAAATATAATCACAATCACAAAGCATCTGAGTGTGAAAATGAGTATGCATGTGCCATTTGCTCTGAAAATCATAAAACAGATGAGTGAAAGAGAAAAATGTGTGAAATGTATGAAGAATGTAGCAATGATGACAGAAAGACAAACTAGAAAATTAGAAATAGGTTTTAATTTTGTCGTTAAGCGATAATGTCGTTTGTCGTTGTCGTTTTATTATATTCAATTACATACAACTACATGTGTTTAAAAAATGTTTGACATATAAATGTCGTATGTCGTTTTGTAATTGAATTGTATTTATGCTATTAAAATCCAATATTTGAATCTAACAATCTACAACATCTAAACTAGAATTGTTTGTTTATGATTTATTTAATTTATGCCTTTGTTTTTAAAAATCCAGTAATTGCAATTGGTATATGGCTTCTAACTAAACTCAAAGATAATTTATCATTAATTAAATTTAAAATTTTTTTAAATATGTAATTAAATAACTTTTTAACACCACTTGGATGAATTTACTACTATTTTTAACAATAAAAATTTTATCAAGATTCTTCTGCACAGCACATGAAAAACACGTCCGTACACTTTGAGTAGTGACTAGTGAGTTAACACTGCAATTGGTATATGGCATGAGATGGTTATGGTTCAAAGACTAAACAAGGTTAGTGCATACAGAAAGCTTTGAAAAAAAAGCTTTGTGTGATATGCGTAATCATATATAACTCTTGCACCAAAAAAGCACCAGATGACATTTTCTTCCTTCACAGCTTTCGAAAATGGCGAAAAACTTTTTCTAATGCACTAACCTTGTTTAGTCTTTGAACCATAGGGTATATGGTTTCTAACTAAACTCAAAGATAATTTCACAATTGTGGAAGATGAATTTAATACATCCTATTTATATTTTTTCAGGTTTTCTTAGATTAAAATAAAAAATATAAACAAAATAAAACACATGAAGGTGAAAAGTATTTAAGGTACACTGATACAGCAATAATCATTTTTCTTAGCATTAATTTATCGTAATTTCTAATTTCTAAAGGATATTCATCAGTTGTTCATCTTTAATTAATTGTTAATCTTATTAGATTTTAAAAAGAAGACGAGAAAAAAAGGAAATGAATCTTTAAATCTAAAGATGAAAAATCACCAGTAACAGTAACGGTAAAACAATTTAAATTTGATAACTTAGAATTATCTAACACCAACATCAAATAAAAAATATAACCAGCTATATTTTTTAATTTCCATTTGCCATTTTCTAGCCAAATATAAATGAAGAGAATAATAGTATTTTTGATTTGAGAACATCACATGGAAAATACACATTTATCATCATATCAGTATTAATATCAGTTTTAATACAGTTTCTACCAAATAATTTTATTTGGAATTTTGTTAAATCAAATTCATTTTTAAAATTATCAAATCATTGTAATGTAAATGCTAGCAGTCAAAATCAAATAATAATAGTTAATCAAGCTAAATATGCAATTTATGGTAAATCACAATCAGAAGATCATCTTTTACATGTTAAGAATGTATTGAATCGTCTCAATTATAAAAGAGTACCGATTGAAGATGAATGGAATTTAATATGGGCACATGATTATCCATTTAATGTTTTATTAGATAAATACATAATATTAAAGAATATCAAAAAATTAATCATATTCCTGGTTCTGGGCATATCACAAATAAAGTTGATTTATCGATCACTAATTTATCTTTCATTCCAAAATCATTTCGATTGCCTACAGATGAAGATTTATTCATTGAATATTGAAAAATAAATCCAAATAAATTTTTTGTCCAAAAGCATAATCAACATCGTACATTTTTTTTACACATTTCCATTTTTCAATCACTTCTGTAAAATAAAATTTGTGAAAAACCAATTGGCAATGAAAGAAAATGGAAAAAATGTATAGAATAATGTTGTATTACAATATGTAAGTGGAGTACAGTGTATTACACTGATGTATTACAGTGGCAATACAGTGAAAATCGATAGTATTCAAATTATACTGATAAAGCTGTATCCCTAAAGTATCAATATGTAAATCAAACTCTATATCAATACGAGCAAGATCAATAACACTACCTTATGATTTCCATTATCATCATCATCATCATCATCATCACCACCACCGTCATTACAGTCACTATCACTATTACCATAATCAACTTCACTGCCTAGCGCCTTTACAGTCGTCATCATAATACAAATATACAGATACAAAAATCATCATAAAATCTACATATATGATAAAATATTCTAAATTCCGAACAATTATGATATTAATAATAATAATAATAATAATTCATCATTATTTAATAATATTGAAAAAAACAAATAGAAAATACTATAGTATCAATTATGTCTCGTTACGATTGCTCGTTCCAGATATATGGCCTATATTTGCACATATTGGGTATTACTATTATATGTATCTAAAGCCAAACACACAGAAAATTAAAACATTTTTAAAGAAAGTTACAGCGTATTCATTTTTCAAAAAATATGGCCTATATTTACATATATTATATTAATTTGATATGTGCTATATAATTGTTATTTACACATTTTTCAATTATCCTTCGTATATTATATCATATTGTATATTATATTTTATCATTTAATATATTTGTTGTTATTTTGAATGATATATTATATGTACTTGTATTTTATTTCATAGTTTTGGTCCTCGAAAAGTGTATTAAAAGTATATATAAAAAATATAAATTAATATATAATACTATAATACACATAGGTATTATTTGTAAAAATGGATTCCTTATTTCCTTTTCTACAATTGATAATTATTATATACAATTATAAAGTGTTCATTATTGATGCTGATAAAAATTTAAATAAATCTATATCGATATTTGTTGATAATTCTGAAATAAATCAGGAATTGTTTAAATAAATAGAATAAAATAAAAATACCTCGCAAAAATGAAATGAATATAAATGTATATACATATAATTACTTTATATGTGTGGTAATAATGTTTATTGTGTGCTTTTATAATTATATTGCGATATACATAATCAAATATTATTATATATTTCATCGGCCACGGTATTCTTAGTTCGTTTTTACTTTACTGATGAAAAAAGGTATGAAATTTCACGTAAAAAAAGTATATTACAGTTCTTTATACATGAATATTTGAAAATATGTTTTTATATATGAATGAATAGAGGTTGTATTCTCGTTGAAAAAGAATAAATTTTTAATTGTGTGTGTGAGAAAATTGTTCATTTTGCATATACACATTCATATGATAGTATATTATGCATGTATATGCTTCGAATAAGTACTAATAATAATAATTATTGAAAACAAAAATTAATAATTACAATAATAAGGATAATGATAATGATTGTATTATAGAAATGAATATATAAAATACTACTACAAATATATAAATGAAAATAATTTGTTCAGAATAGATAAAGATAAAAATGAATTAATTGATGGAAATATATAATTTTAAAAATAATAAATAATGGTATATATAATATAGGACAGATAATGATTGGAACATTTAAAAATTTAAAAACTAAAAAATCAAATTATAATCTGTAAAATTCTATTTTAAAAAATTTGTTTACTTTGGATTTGGATGGATGGACTTTACAAGATACAAAATTAAATTATTAACCAATATTCTATTACGAGTAATGTAACTATATAGATTTTCAATAACTTTTTCGTTTTATTATATAAATATCGTAATAAAGTATGGGAGTTCGGGGGGGTAAGTGTTAGAACAATTAGCTACTGATCTCAAGACTGCGGTTCAATTCCTGCCCATCTATTTCATCTTTCATTATACCACCTACTTCATCTTTCAGCTTCAAATAAGTGGTCTACTTGCTATTACAACAAGTAACACATTGCATACATCATGCAATATTATATTTATTTCTGTATTAGGTGACTGATTTCTTCAAGAAGAAACTTTAAGTGATATGGCAAATAATGGCGTTCAAGGGGCAAAAATTCAGTTAATTCAATTAAAAGTGAAAAAAATGAAACATTATCATGCAAACGAATTGAAACATAGAACTGAACTAATGATATAATAACAATTAAAATTAGTTTAGAGGGTGATAAACGTTTAGTTGCTGAAGCACGAAAACCATGTGAGGTAGAGAGAATAAGTGGCAAAAAGGCACAATTCCATTGCTGCTGGAACATATCATACTCCGATTATCCTGGTCAGCATAAGCATTGGCCAAAACATATGAATAATTGCGCATAAAATGATAATCCAGTTGTAAGTGTAAATGAATATATGTATTCAATTTCAAATTCCTTTAACACACTATATGAACAAGAGTAATAATATCATTTATTTATTTAGTTTTATTCATTTGCTAAAAGAATTGTCGTTAAAATTCACTCGTACAATGTGCATTTGTTGAATTTGAAGACAGAAGGAATGCAGAAAGCAGAAGATGCAGTTCGTGGTTTGGGCGGAACGTAAATTTTCGTAAAATTATTGTTATTGTGTATAAATAATGTTTTTCTACTTTAACAAATCTATAGATCAATAGTGAAAAAATAATTTGACTTTGGTTTTCTCTATGTAATGACATCACATAATGTATAGTGTCTAGAATTATGTTTTATTTCGTTGCTAATTTCAAATTTTTTCAATATTTTTATTTTGTTGATGTTGCAGCACAAGTATTCGCGTTGAAATGTTATCAAGCAGGTGGAAGAAGTCGATATATGTATATAATTCATATTAATTTCAATATAAATATCATTTTTCTTCTTACTTTCCAATAGCTTCTACTTCAGCAACAAAAAGAATATTTCTTTCATTTTTAAATTAGTAAATATTTCGTAGGTAAATATATACATATGCTAAATTCTATGTACTTAAGTATATTTCACATAAATCTGTTCACTTTGTATAATTAAAAATTATTTTATTTCATCAATAATATCAATGATTTTTCTTAGCTTTTATTACATATATTGTATAGAAATGCATATGTATACTACATATGATTTTTTTCGTTTTTGTTTCCCTTTTCTTATTCCTTTTTTAATAATTGCATATAATCAATGTCATACAAATGATTTTTATTTTTAAATTCCTTTTAAACAATTTTATTTTTGTTTATTTTAAAATCCTATTTAATTTATTTTAATGTATGTATACTACTTTTTGTTTTGTTTTGTTTTGTTTTTTAATTATTATTTTATTTTTATTAGTTTTTAAAGTTAATCTAACACATTATTATGAAATTTTTCAATTTTAAAATTAATTGTATATATTAAATTTACATGATTTGCAGCATTTTTGTTGATAACGATGTAATCGACATAGTCCAAAAGACCGAACATTTCTACAATAACGTGATGTATCCTTACATTCAACTACTATAAATAATAAATATAAAAATAAACATAAATTAGATAATTCAATTGAATGATTATTTTAAAGAAAATCTAGATGCAAGATTGAATATTCTCAAAAATATATGCTATATTTGAGAACGCACTATAAATTTATCTTTCGTTTTTTTTTTATAAAGAGATTTTACATAAATTTCACTTACAATTTGACGTACATGGTGGACCTTTGCATACTTTCATAACGGCTGGTCTAGGCTGATTTCTACATGCATTACCAGCTGGTCGCCTTGTACCGTACCATACACATTGTAGTATCCTGTATTTGATACCTTGACTTCCACATGCAGCATTACACTGCAAAAATTACAAATTTCAATCAAATAATATTCACACAATGTCACACTTATGTAATTTAAATCTTACCTCTGACCATGGTTCAACTCTCCATACTCCCTTACATAATTCATTATAACATTCTTGTCTTTCGATTGGTTTTTCATTTTCATCACATCTATCACTGATCGTATCATTCGAGAATTTACATAGAATTTCACGTTTCTGTATGGCTGTATTTCGACTGAAACAACGTGATTGTTGACATATACTCCAAACGCCAGTCACCCATTTTGGGCATTCATTTTGTCCGCACGATTCAAACGTATCTGGTATTATAAGACTTGCATCTTCACATAGTCCATTATCTACTCTTTGTGTTAAATTTCCAATTTTAACAACACAAAATACGTCTCTTTTCTGCAAAAATTGCAAATGAAAAAATTAAAAAAAAAATAGTTCAAAACTAAAAATCGAAAATCAACAAGAAATTTCACAACTAAACTTTATGTATGTATACAAGTATGTATATAATGCACTACATGACATTCTTTCTCTGTATATTCTCTTTCAGTTTCATAAATTAATTTACCCGAAGTCCGTCTTCAGTACCACAAGTCTGTGAACATTCTGACCATGATGTTATTTCCCATTCAAATTTAATAGCATCCTTAGTATCTTTACCAAGAATATTACTATCTTCAGTCACTGTTGTTGTTGTTGTTGTTGTCGTTCCTGTTGTTCTAGTTTTTGTTGATGTTATTGTTGCTGCTGTTGATAAAATCTCATTGATATATTTTTAACTTTAACTGGTTCATCTTTTTCTAATTGCTCTAAATCAATTCCTAAATCTAAACCTTTTTCTAATAACATATGATGTCCTTTAGAATTACTAAAACTCTGAAATGGCCATAATAACTATAAAATAGAACAAAAGAAAACAAAGATAGAAAATTTCAGTTACAGTCGTATTTTATGTAGTTTAACTTTCCTGGTTCATATTTATAAAATTTAAACTAATCAATATGATTTAATTTTATTATGGTTACTTACTGACAAATTAAAAATTACATATTAAAATTACAACTATCCAATCAAAGGATTGATAACAAGATAACTTCTTTACTAATTAATCCATTAATTATACTTTCAATTTCTTAATATATGATGATCAATTTTTTAAAAATGTTCTGCTAATTATATTCAATTTAAAAATTCTTAGATGTAATATTATTTGTAGCTGTTAAAAAATTGTTATTATTATTTTGTCTTAAAGATATTTCTGGTTAATGACTCGTACTTACATTCTTTCTATTGCCTATGTCTTCAACATAACTATCATCATCATCGTTAAATATCACTTTCTTTCCTTTGAATTCTTTAATTCCACGTGATTTTTGCTTAGCTTCCCATAATAACATTAATTTTAGCTCTTTTAACTTTTGAACGATGTGTTAGTAACGTATGTATAAATATATCGCTTCGAATATATACATGCACAATGCACAAACTTTATTTTCAATTTCCAATTTCCATTGCTCTCATATTTTTATATTTATTTTTACACACAAAACAAACGTACATATCTTTATCAAAGCATTTTGAAATTTGAATTCGAATCCTTGTAATAAATTATTTGTCTGCAAATAGAAAAAAAATATAAAATAAGCAAGAACATTTTTACTTAACTAATTATAAATAAGCAGTATGATGATGAGTAATGAAAGATGAACATTTAATTATTTTTAAGTACACATTTACTTATGTTCATTAAAACTAACTTACAATCTTTTTTCCGATTATTTTTAGATATATATCATCATTCTCTGGGCATGGATCTAGAAGTCAAGTTGCTTATGTACATCGATAGCACCAAATTCCTCCAGCTAATCAAAACTAAATTTCATTTTCACAAGCAAAATAATTGAGTCACAAGTTCCTTTTTGACGAACTTATATATATATAAGTATGTAATAAGATATTAGATACAGATTATTCAAATAGCTACATTTTGTATCTAATAAATATCAAAAATTCTAAATATGCAAAACCGTCGTGATTTGACTCTTGTCTATTTATTGTTGTAATATATACATCATCATCACAACACATATTCACTTTTATATTTTTCAGCAACACCATTATGCTGTATATTGTCCATGTCCATGTCTAAATGAAATATATTTTACTTTACTTTTGCCTTAAATACATATCATGCGTATACATAATGCATGTAAATGAAATGAATAAAACAAAATGATACCATGAACCTTTAAATAGGATGCATATTGACAAAATAATTTAACAATAATAATTTGAAACTTTGAAAAATACAAAGAATACATTAGGCTTTATTTTCAGAGCCTAATGTTAGTAAATAAGTAGCGGGTCTATAAATTCTTCACCACCCTTCTCATGGCTCTGCTATGTGTGGGATGGTGTGGAACTTGTAGACTAGCTTTGTCTTGTCCTATTTGTTCATTAGTATATAGGTATAGTTAAGTAAAGTAGGCCTTAAGCCATAAGTTGCTCTTATTCTAGTCCTTTGGGTTTACTACAAGTAAGGTGTAAGGGTATAGTTTTTAAGTTTATGCCTTCTGCAATAAGTCTTCTAGTATTAGATTTTTTCTTTGTTAGGTTAAGTAACGAAGTAGGTGACCACCAAAAGGCCCTGGGGGATCGTGGTGTGGGCAGTAGAGAGGCAGTTTACTGACCTCTATGCTTAATAAATAATAATAATAATAATAATAATGTGTACTTCGGTTTCGATATACATAACTAACTCAGCTATTCTTTAATAATTTATTAAATGAATTAATTGAACTATTTTGTTAATTATGATCATTATCAGTATCACATCACATAGCCAACACATTAATAAACTATTTGTTCAAGTAATTCCTTTATTCAGAATTCTTTAAAAAACGAATTCAAATTTTAGTTGAATACTATAAGTTGAAGAATATATAAATTACTGATAAATAATTGAACTACATAAAAATAAATAAATACACAACTAAAATTTTCTTTTAATAACATTTTTAATGCAGTAAAAACAATAAAAATAATACTAAACTAACAAATACAATGAAAAATAAAAATATTTTTACATATTATAGAATAAAAATATTTCAATAATTTAATGAAAATAACAAGTACTGTACTCGAACATAAACACAATGTGTTATATCTTAGAAATGAAATGATAACCAAAATGACGAAAAAAGTACATTTTAGAGTTTTCCTATTATATAAATATTTATGTAAAGTTTTATCAAACAAAATAATACAAAGATGATACGTTTTTTCTTAAAAAATAAATTTATAAAAGTACATATACATATGTAAGTAAAGTAAAATGAATCAGAACAGATTTATCGTTTATAAATTTTACAATTTTGCAATTAGACGAGAATTTTTTGATCAAAACTTAAATTAAATTTTAAAATTAACATGATGATTATTACGCATAATAAATTATTTAAATATTTTGTGTATATAAAGAGTAATTAAAGAATAAAATTGAAATATAAAAAGAATATATAAAATAACATATACCAACAACAAACTAAAAAGGAAGGAAAAAAAATGTATTCATACAACACAACGAAATTACTTTTATGTAACACAAAGTCGTCATAATTAATCAATAAATAATTACTTCAATTAATATTTATCTATTCAGTATTTTAAAAAAAAAATGATACACACACAAAAACGTATGTAAGTATGTTATCTATGTACTTAAAAGTCAATTTTAGTATATTTTTTAGTTTAGAATAATCCTTGTTCTTTTTTAATATTCATTTGCTTCCATATTGGTAATTGTTCAAATTCTCTTTTACATATGACTAGCGCCAATTCAAATTCATCATCGTTCAAATACAATTCAAGTTTTGTTTCAATGAATATTCAGTTTGTGTGATAGAACTTCAGATATTTTTAATGGTGTTTTACTTCGTCCCTCCTTGAAATTAAAAAATGAAGAAAAGAGATACATTAAAAATTTGTGCAAACTTTTTGTCAATGCTTGCTCAATTATACTCTAGTCATCCTATTTGCACATACTTACAAATTGATTTCTTCAACATCGTCTCATTTTTTCCATTCAGCAAATAGTGATATAAACTCTAATGGTTCGAGCCCAGCGCAAACAACGTAACGTTTTATATCACGATGTATTATTTTTAGTTTCTCTCTTAAATAATTTAATGCATTCACAGTAGCTTTAGTAATTTCAACTAAATCTACTCTAATACAAACATCAAGAAACTGTTACATACTCTAATTCAGTCGATGTGATACCAAGAAAACTTGTATAAACTGTTGGTCATGTATCAACAGCAATATTTTCTAAAGTTGCATCTAGAAAACAATAGTCGATAATAAAATTCACACGTACAATAATTTTGAAAAATTAAATATTTATTACCATTTGGATCAACCCAAATTCCAAACTCATTTGAATCCAAATCTGATGATAACTCTGGTACATCATTTATTCCTCTGTGTTTTTCATTTTCGTCATCTAAAAAAACAAATTCATTCAATGTTCTACATTTATTTTGACTGTTCTCAATTTTACCAAATTTTGCATTCCAGTATATGATATAGCAGTTTGTAATGCAGCTCTACGTTGAACTATCCATCAGATACCATTTTTTTTTAAATTATTGATTACTATTGGACCCATTCAAATTCCAAACTCAATTAAATCGAAATCTGATGATAATTCTGGTACATTATTTGAAACATCCTATAAAATATTTTCATATTTTTATGAATTTTCCGATGATATTTCTGTGATTATGACATCATAATTATCAATTTCATTCCATCTGAATCATCATCAACCAACCTACTTGTTACCAGTTGTAGACGATTTTTATCTATTTAAATGTATGAAACTAGAAACTATGTTAACTATTAAAACTATTTCCATCTACTAACATCTGCTCGATTATCATTATTTGTTGGAGTATCACGATTTTCACTATTGACTGTAAAATTCAAATAATAAAAAAATTCAGTAAATTATTAAATTAAATTTTCAATTGTAAACAGAAACACACTTTTAACTTTTAACTCTTCTTCTGGCCACCATCCAAACCATATCCAATTGATTTCAATTTCAATGATGATTCAATTGCATTTTAATATAATTTTTTTGACATTATTGATAACATATGCAAAATATTATCTGTAACCACAAACACAATATGTGGTGTTTCACTCGTGTTTTACATTTTTGATTTTACGTTTTGAATTTTCCTCACGTATATTATTAATAAATATATTAAATGTAGATATAACATATTTTAATACACGATCAAAATTTTCTTGTTGCTTTCTATATACTGGTCGTAATTGTAATAATTTTTGTAATTCTGATATTTTACTTGTTAATAATGTAAATACCGATGATACATCATCAAATAATGGTATATTATGACCAATTAAATTGTTAACAGCAGTTACATCATTAAAACGATCATATAAAACTAACATTAAATATACTAATGCTTGTGCTGCAAAACATGTATCCGAATATAATATTGAGAAACGTTCAACACGAATCTTCCGTTGTAATGCGAATCTCCATAAATCGATACATCTTTGAAAACGAAATGATTCCACATATGATGCTCCATGAAACATTCGACGAAATAGCATATCCTTATGATAGATTCCCAATATTCATTCACAAATCAATAAACTTTGAATTCTCATTGCATCAACATTTCTGTAGCTATTACATCGAGCTCTTGCATTGTTGTAAATTCAACAGCATTATCAAATGCTGGACGAAGTGGTACTTCTGGAAGTTTTCTGATCTGTTCTGCTTCTGTTCGGAATCGCATATGATGTGCTAGTCTCTAATGTAACATAGCAACTCTAGTTTCATCGTATTCATCCAAGAATGTTGATCAAATTAGTTCATGTGCATCAGCTAATCTTTCAATTGAATAATGTATTCTTGATTTTAAATAATCAAATATCTGATGAAACCCTTTTAGGCATGCTGTTTGTAGAGCATCATTACTTTCGCAAATGGATCAGCACCATGTTCCAACAGTAATTGTGTAGTTTCCAATCTGTAATATGATATATATGATTTTATTTGTTATTTAATTATTAAATATTTTTTTGATAAATTTGAATTATTATGAACGTACCCATGTTCTTGTATTGCATAATGTAAAGCTGACTTATCTTGGATATCTTTTGCATTAATATCGACACCTTTACTTATTAAATACATACACAAATGAACTGATTGTACTGAATTAATAAGATAAGTACCACCATTTACGTTTGGTAAACCAATATCAGCTCCATTTTCAACAACAAATTGTACAATTTCAGTATGAGACATGAAACATGCACTTCTGACTGGCGTTGAACCACAGAATCTGATTGTGAATATGTAAATGTAAATACTCACATAGATCAAATGCAAATATTAGTAATGAGGATCAATTAAAAATTAGATATACTAATAAAAACAAATATGGTAATTACACGACATATTTTAATGTAAACAATAGCGTGTACAATAAAATTGCGAATAGATATGTAAACATTAGTTGGAATTCTGTTTATCTAAAAGAGGACTACGCCTACGGATGGAATAATAAGGTGCTGTTAGTGTCAAAAAAAATATAATCACAATCACAAAGCATCTGAGTGTGAAAATGAGTATGCATGTGCCATTTGCTCTGAAAATCATAAAACAGATGAGTGAAAGAGAAAAATGTGTGAAATGTATGAAGAATGTAGCAATGATGACAGAAAGACAAACTAGAAAATTAGAAATAGGTTTTAATTTTGTCGTTAAGCGATAATGTCGTTTGTCGTTGTCGTTTTATTATATTCAATTACATACAACTACATGTGTTTAAAAAATGTTTGACATATAAATGTCGTATGTCGTTTTGTAATTGAATTGTATTTATGCTATTAAAATCCAATATTTGAATCTAACAATCTACAACATCTAAACTAGAATTGTTTGTTTATGATTTATTTAATTTATGCCTTTGTTTTTAAAAATCCAGTAATTTTTTTTTTTTTTTTTTTTTTTTTAATATACATATATACATAAATGTATATAGTATATATTAAGTGCACGCGGATACTCAGTCCATGGCACCGCCGATCAGTAATTTTATGTCAGATATACATATTATCCAGTTTATCATCAGTAATCAGTTACTGGTGTACATTGCTGATGGGAAAAATTTTTGATCGACTTGGGCAAGAGTAGTGCGCTGGCTGGGGTTCGAACCGTGATCTCAAAGATCGCAAGACCGACACACAACCAAAAATCCAGTAATTGCAATTGGTATATGGTTTCTAACTAAAATCAAAGATAATTTATCATTAATTAAATTTAAAATTTTTTTAAATATGTAATTAAATAACTTTTTAACACCACTTGGATGAATTTACTACTATTTTTAACAATAAAAATTTTATCAAGATTCTTCTGCACAGCACATGAAAAACACGTCCGTACACTTTGAGTAGTGACTAGTGAGTTAACACTGCAATTGGTATATGGCATGAGATGGTTATGGTTCAAAGACTAAACAAGGTTAGTGCATACAGAAAGCTTTGAAAAAAAAGCTTTGTGTGATATGCGTAATCATATATAACTCTTGCACCAAAAAAGCACCAGATGACATTTTCTTCCTTCACAGCTTTCGAAAATGGCGAAAAACTTTTTCTAATGCACTAACCTTGTTTAGTCTTTGAACCATAGGGTATATGGTTTCTAACTAAACTCAAAGATAATTTCACAATTGTGGAAGATGAATTTAATACATCCTATTTATATTTTTTCAGGTTTTCTTAGATTAAAATAAAAAATATAAACAAAATAAAACACATGAAGGTGAAAAGTATTTAAGGTACACTGATACAGCAATAATCATTTTTCTTAGCATTAATTTATCGTAATTTCTAATTTCTAAAGGATATTCATCAGTTGTTCATCTTTAATTAATTGTTAATCTTATTAGATTTTAAAAAGAAGACGAGAAAAAAAGGAAATGAATCTTTAAATCTAAAGATGAAAAATCACCAGTAACAGTAACGGTAAAACAATTTAAATTTGATAACTTAGAATTATCTAACACCAACATCAAATAAAAAATATAACCAGCTATATTTTTTAATTTCCATTTGCCATTTTCTAGCCAAATATAAATGAAGAGAATAATAGTATTTTTGATTTGAGAACATCACATGGAAAATACACATTTATCATCATATCAGTATTAATATCAGTTTTAATACAGTTTCTACCAAATAATTTTATTTGGAATTTTGTTAAATCAAATTCATTTTTAAAATTATCAAATCATTGTAATGTAAATGCTAGCAGTCAAAATCAAATAATAATAGTTAATCAAGCTAAATATGCAATTTATGGTAAATCACAATCAGAAGATCATCTTTTACATGTTAAGAATGTATTGAATCGTCTCAATTATAAAAGAGTACCGATTGAAGATGAATGGAATTTAATATGGGCACATGATTATCCATTTAATGTTTTATTAGATAAATACATAATATTAAAGAATATCAAAAAATTAATCATATTCCTGGTTCTGGGCATATCACAAATAAAGTTGATTTATCGATCACTAATTTATCTTTCATTCCAAAATCATTTCGATTGCCTACAGATGAAGATTTATTCATTGAATATTGAAAAATAAATCCAAATAAATTTTTTGTCCAAAAGCATAATCAACATCGTACATTTTTTTTACACATTTCCATTTTTCAATCACTTCTGTAAAATAAAATTTGTGAAAAACCAATTGGCAATGAAAGAAAATGGAAAAAATGTATAGAATAATGTTGTATTACAATATGTAAGTGGAGTACAGTGTATTACACTGATGTATTACAGTGGCAATACAGTGAAAATCGATAGTATTCAAATTATACTGATAAAGCTGTATCCCTAAAGTATCAATATGTAAATCAAACTCTATATCAATACGAGCAAGATCAATAACACTACCTTATGATTTCCATTATCATCATCATCATCATCATCATCACCACCACCGTCATTACAGTCACTATCACTATTACCATAATCAACTTCACTGCCTAGCGCCTTTACAGTCGTCATCATAATACAAATATACAGATACAAAAATCATCATAAAATCTACATATATGATAAAATATTCTAAATTCCGAACAATTATGATATTAATAATAATAATAATAATAATTCATCATTATTTAATAATATTGAAAAAAACAAATAGAAAATACTATAGTATCAATTATGTCTCGTTACGATTGCTCGTTCCAGATATATGGCCTATATTTGCACATATTGGGTATTACTATTATATGTATCTAAAGCCAAACACACAGAAAATTAAAACATTTTTAAAGAAAGTTACAGCGTATTCATTTTTCAAAAAATATGGCCTATATTTACATATATTATATTAATTTGATATGTGCTATATAATTGTTATTTACACATTTTTCAATTATCCTTCGTATATTATATCATATTGTATATTATATTTTATCATTTAATATATTTGTTGTTATTTTGAATGATATATTATATGTACTTGTATTTTATTTCATAGTTTTGGTCCTCGAAAAGTGTATTAAAAGTATATATAAAAAATATAAATTAATATATAATACTATAATACACATAGGTATTATTTGTAAAAATGGATTCCTTATTTCCTTTTCTACAATTGATAATTATTATATACAATTATAAAGTGTTCATTATTGATGCTGATAAAAATTTAAATAAATCTATATCGATATTTGTTGATAATTCTGAAATAAATCAGGAATTGTTTAAATAAATAGAATAAAATAAAAATACCTCGCAAAAATGAAATGAATATAAATGTATATACATATAATTACTTTATATGTGTGGTAATAATGTTTATTGTGTGCTTTTATAATTATATTGCGATATACATAATCAAATATTATTATATATTTCATCGGCCACGGTATTCTTAGTTCGTTTTTACTTTACTGATGAAAAAAGGTATGAAATTTCACGTAAAAAAAGTATATTACAGTTCTTTATACATGAATATTTGAAAATATGTTTTTATATATGAATGAATAGAGGTTGTATTCTCGTTGAAAAAGAATAAATTTTTAATTGTGTGTGTGAGAAAATTGTTCATTTTGCACATACACATTCATATGATAGTATATTATGCATGTATATGCTTCGAATAAGTACTAATAATAATAATTATTGAAAACAAAAATTAATAATTACAATAATAAGGATAATGATAATGATTGTATTATAGAAATGAATATATAAAATACTACTACAAATATATAAATGAAAATAATTTGTTCAGAATAGATAAAGATAAAAATGAATTAATTGATGGAAATATATAATTTTAAAAATAATAAATAATGGTATATATAATATAGGACAGATAATGATTGGAACATTTAAAAATTTAAAAACTAAAAAATCAAATTATAATCTGTAAAATTCTATTTTAAAAAATTTGTTTACTTTGGATTTGGATGGATGGACTTTACAAGATACAAAATTAAATTATTAACCAATATTCTATTACGAGTAATGTAACTATATAGATTTTCAATAACTTTTTCGTTTTATTATATAAATATCGTAATAAAGTATGGGAGTTCGGGGGGGTAAGTGTTAGAACAATTAGCTACTGATCTCAAGACTGCGGTTCAATTCCTGCCCATCTATTTCATCTTTCATTATACCACCTACTTCATCTTTCAGCTTCAAATAAGTGGTCTACTTGCTATTACAACAAGTAACACATTGCATACATCATGCAATATTATATTTATTTCTGTATTAGGTGACTGATTTCTTCAAGAAGAAACTTTAAGTGATATGGCAAATAATGGCGTTCAAGGGGCAAAAATTCAGTTAATTCAATTAAAAGTGAAAAAAATGAAACATTATCATGCAAACGAATTGAAACATAGAACTGAACTAATGATATAATAACAATTAAAATTAGTTTAGAGGGTGATAAACGTTTAGTTGCTGAAGCACGAAAACCATGTGAGGTAGAGAGAATAAGTGGCAAAAAGGCACAATTCCATTGCTGCTGGAACATATCATACTCCGATTATCCTGGTCAGCATAAGCATTGGCCAAAACATATGAATAATTGCGCATAAAATGATAATCCAGTTGTAAGTGTAAATGAATATATATATGTATTCAATTTCAAATTCCTTTAACACACTATATGAACAAGAGTAATAATATCATTTATTTATTTAGTTTTATTCATTTGCTAAAAGAATTGTCGTTAAAATTCACTCGTACAATGTGCATTTGTTGAATTTGAAGACAGAAGGAATGCAGAAAGCAGAAGATGCAGTTCGTGGTTTGGGCGGAACGTAAATTTTCGTAAAATTATTGTTATTGTGTATAAATAATGTTTTTCTACTTTAACAAATCTAGATCAATAGTGAAAAAATAATTTGACTTTGGTTTTCTCTATGTAATGACATCACATAATGTATAGTGTCTAGAATTATGTTTTATTTCGTTGCTAATTTCAAATTTTTTCAATATTTTTATTTTGTTGATGTTGCAGCACAAGTATTCGCGTTGAAATGTTATCAAGCAGGTGGAAGAAGTCGATATATGTATATAATTCATATTAATTTCAATATAAATATCATTTTTCTTCTTACTTTCCAATAGCTTCTACTTCAGCAACAAAAAGAATATTTCTTTCATTTTTAAATTAGTAAATATTTCGTAGGTAAATATATACATATGCTAAATTCTATGTACTTAAGTATATTTCACATAAATCTGTTCACTTTGTATAATTAAAAATTATTTTATTTCATCAATAATATCAATGATTTTTCTTAGCTTTTATTACATATATTGTATAGAAATGCATATGTATACTACATATGATTTTTTTCGTTTTTGTTTCCCTTTTCTTATTCCTTTTTTAATAATTGCATATAATCAATGTCATACAAATGATTTTTATTTTTAAATTCCTTTTAAACAATTTTATTTTTGTTTATTTTAAAATCCTATTTAATTTATTTTAATGTATGTATACTACTTTTTGTTTTGTTTTGTTTTGTTTTTTAATTATTATTTTATTTTTATTAGTTTTTAAAGTTAATCTAACACATTATTATGAAATTTTTCAATTTTAAAATTAATTGTATATATTAAATTTACATGATTTGCAGCATTTTTGTTGATAACGATGTAATCGACATAGTCCAAAAGACCGAACATTTCTACAATAACGTGATGTATCCTTACATTCAACTACTATAAATAATAAATATAAAAATAAACATAAATTAGATAATTCAATTGAATGATTATTTTAAAGAAAATCTAGATGCAAGATTGAATATTCTCAAAAATATATGCTATATTTGAGAACGCACTATAAATTTATCTTTCGTTTTTTTTTTATAAAGAGATTTTACATAAATTTCACTTACAATTTGACGTACATGGTGGACCTTTGCATACTTTCATAACGGCTGGTCTAGGCTGATTTCTACATGCATTACCAGCTGGTCGCCTTGTACCGTACCATACACATTGTAGTATCCTGTATTTGATACCTTGACTTCCACATGCAGCATTACACTGCAAAAATTACAAATTTCAATCAAATAATATTCACACAATGTCACACTTATGTAATTTAAATCTTACCTCTGACCATGGTTCAACTCTCCATACTCCCTTACATAATTCATTATAACATTCTTGTCTTTCGATTGGTTTTTCATTTTCATCACATCTATCACTGATCGTATCATTCGAGAATTTACATAGAATTTCACGTTTCTGTATGGCTGTATTTCGACTGAAACAACGTGATTGTTGACATATACTCCAAACGCCAGTCACCCATTTTGGGCATTCATTTTGTCCGCACGATTCAAACGTATCTGGTATTATAAGACTTGCATCTTCACATAGTCCATTATCTACTCTTTGTGTTAAATTTCCAATTTTAACAACACAAAATACGTCTCTTTTCTGCAAAAATTGCAAATGAAAAAATTAAAAAAAAAATAGTTCAAAACTAAAAATCGAAAATCAACAAGAAATTTCACAACTAAACTTTATGTATGTATACAAGTATGTATATAATGCACTACATGACATTCTTTCTCTGTATATTCTCTTTCAGTTTCATAAATTAATTTACCCGAAGTCCGTCTTCAGTACCACAAGTCTGTGAACATTCTGACCATGATGTTATTTCCCATTCAAATTTAATAGCATCCTTAGTATCTTTACCAAGAATATTACTATCTTCAGTCACTGTTGTTGTTGTTGTTGTTGTCGTTCCTGTTGTTCTAGTTTTTGTTGATGTTATTGTTGCTGCTGTTGATAAAATCTCATTGATATATTTTTAACTTTAACTGGTTCATCTTTTTCTAATTGCTCTAAATCAATTCCTAAATCTAAACCTTTTTCTAATAACATATGATGTCCTTTAGAATTACTAAAACTCTGAAATGGCCATAATAACTATAAAATAGAACAAAAGAAAACAAAGATAGAAAATTTCAGTTACAGTCGTATTTTATGTAGTTTAACTTTCCTGGTTCATATTTATAAAATTTAAACTAATCAATATGATTTAATTTTATTATGGTTACTTACTGACAAATTAAAAATTACATATTAAAATTACAACTATCCAATCAAAGGATTGATAACAAGATAACTTCTTTACTAATTAATCCATTAATTATACTTTCAATTTCTTAATATATGATGATCAATTTTTTAAAAATGTTCTGCTAATTATATTCAATTTAAAAATTCTTAGATGTAATATTATTTGTAGCTGTTAAAAAATTGTTATTATTATTTTGTCTTAAAGATATTTCTGGTTAATGACTCGTACTTACATTCTTTCTATTGCCTATGTCTTCAACATAACTATCATCATCATCGTTAAATATCACTTTCTTTCCTTTGAATTCTTTAATTCCACGTGATTTTTGCTTAGCTTCCCATAATAACATTAATTTTAGCTCTTTTAACTTTTGAACGATGTGTTAGTAACGTATGTATAAATATATCGCTTCGAATATATACATGCACAATGCACAAACTTTATTTTCAATTTCCAATTTCCATTGCTCTCATATTTTTATATTTATTTTTACACACAAAACAAACGTACATATCTTTATCAAAGCATTTTGAAATTTGAATTCGAATCCTTGTAATAAATTATTTGTCTGCAAATAGAAAAAAAATATAAAATAAGCAAGAACATTTTTACTTAACTAATTATAAATAAGCAGTATGATGATGAGTAATGAAAGATGAACATTTAATTATTTTTAAGTACACATTTACTTATGTTCATTAAAACTAACTTACAATCTTTTTTCCGATTATTTTTAGATATATATCATCATTCTCTGGGCATGGATCTAGAAGTCAAGTTGCTTATGTACATCGATAGCACCAAATTCCTCCAGCTAATCAAAACTAAATTTCATTTTCACAAGCAAAATAATTGAGTCACAAGTTCCTTTTTGACGAACTTATATATATATAAGTATGTAATAAGATATTAGATACAGATTATTCAAATAGCTACATTTTGTATCTAATAAATATCAAAAATTCTAAATATGCAAAACCGTCGTGATTTGACTCTTGTCTATTTATTGTTGTAATATATACATCATCATCACAACACATATTCACTTTTATATTTTTCAGCAACACCATTATGCTGTATATTGTCCATGTCCATGTCTAAATGAAATATATTTTACTTTACTTTTGCCTTAAATACATATCATGCGTATACATAATGCATGTAAATGAAATGAATAAAACAAAATGATACCATGAACCTTTAAATAGGATGCATATTGACAAAATAATTTAACAATAATAATTTGAAACTTTGAAAAATACAAAGAATACATTAGGCTTTATTTTCAGAGCCTAATGTTAGTAAATAAGTAGCGGGTCTATAAATTCTTCACCACCCTTCTCATGGCTCTGCTATGTGTGGGATGGTGTGGAACTTGTAGACTAGCTTTGTCTTGTCCTATTTGTTCATTAGTATATAGGTATAGTTAAGTAAAGTAGGCCTTAAGCCATAAGTTGCTCTTATTCTAGTCCTTTGGGTTTACTACAAGTAAGGTGTAAGGGTATAGTTTTTAAGTTTATGCCTTCTGCAATAAGTCTTCTAGTATTAGATTTTTTCTTTGTTAGGTTAAGTAACGAAGTAGGTGACCACCAAAAGGCCCTGGGGGATCGTGGTGTGGGCAGTAGAGAGGCAGTTTACTGACCTCTATGCTTAATAAATAATAATAATAATAATAATAATGTGTACTTCGGTTTCGATATACATAACTAACTCAGCTATTCTTTAATAATTTATTAAATGAATTAATTGAACTATTTTGTTAATTATGATCATTATCAGTATCACATCACATAGCCAACACATTAATAAACTATTTGTTCAAGTAATTCCTTTATTCAGAATTCTTTAAAAAACGAATTCAAATTTTAGTTGAATACTATAAGTTGAAGAATATATAAATTACTGATAAATAATTGAACTACATAAAAATAAATAAATACACAACTAAAATTTTCTTTTAATAACATTTTTAATGCAGTAAAAACAATAAAAATAATACTAAACTAACAAATACAATGAAAAATAAAAATATTTTTACATATTATAGAATAAAAATATTTCAATAATTTAATGAAAATAACAAGTACTGTACTCGAACATAAACACAATGTGTTATATCTTAGAAATGAAATGATAACCAAAATGACGAAAAAAGTACATTTTAGAGTTTTCCTATTATATAAATATTTATGTAAAGTTTTATCAAACAAAATAATACAAAGATGATACGTTTTTTCTTAAAAAATAAATTTATAAAAGTACATATACATATGTAAGTAAAGTAAAATGAATCAGAACAGATTTATCGTTTATAAATTTTACAATTTTGCAATTAGACGAGAATTTTTTGATCAAAACTTAAATTAAATTTTAAAATTAACATGATGATTATTACGCATAATAAATTATTTAAATATTTTGTGTATATAAAGAGTAATTAAAGAATAAAATTGAAATATAAAAAGAATATATAAAATAACATATACCAACAACAAACTAAAAAGGAAGGAAAAAAAATGTATTCATACAACACAACGAAATTACTTTTATGTAACACAAAGTCGTCATAATTAATCAATAAATAATTACTTCAATTAATATTTATCTATTCAGTATTTTAAAAAAAAAATGATACACACACAAAAAAGTATGTAAGTATGTTATCTATGTACTTAAAAGTCAATTTTAGTATATTTTTTAGTTTAGAATAATCCTTGTTCTTTTTTAATATTCATTTGCTTCCATATTGGTAATTGTTCAAATTCTCTTTTACATATGACTAGCGCCAATTCAAATTCATCATCGTTCAAATACAATTCAAGTTTTGTTTCAATGAATATTCAGTTTGTGTGATAGAACTTCAGATATTTTTAATGGTGTTTTACTTCGTCCCTCCTTGAAATTAAAAAATGAAGAAAAGAGATACATTAAAAATTTGTGCAAACTTTTTGTCAATGCTTGCTCAATTATACTCTAGTCATCCTATTTGCACATACTTACAAATTGATTTCTTCAACATCGTCTCATTTTTTCCATTCAGCAAATAGTGATATAAACTCTAATGGTTCGAGCCCAGCGCAAACAACGTAACGTTTTATATCACGATGTATTATTTTTAGTTTCTCTCTTAAATAATTTAATGCATTCACAGTAGCTTTAGTAATTTCAACTAAATCTACTCTAATACAAACATCAAGAAACTGTTACATACTCTAATTCAGTCGATGTGATACCAAGAAAACTTGTATAAACTGTTGGTCATGTATCAACAGCAATATTTTCTAAAGTTGCATCTAGAAAACAATAGTCGATAATAAAATTCACACGTACAATAATTTTGAAAAATTAAATATTTATTACCATTTGGATCAACCCAAATTCCAAACTCATTTGAATCCAAATCTGATGATAACTCTGGTACATCATTTATTCCTCTGTGTTTTTCATTTTCGTCATCTAAAAAAACAAATTCATTCAATGTTCTACATTTATTTTGACTGTTCTCAATTTTACCAAATTTTGCATTCCAGTATATGATATAGCAGTTTGTAATGCAGCTCTACGTTGAACTATCCATCAGATACCATTTTTTTTTAAATTATTGATTACTATTGGACCCATTCAAATTCCAAACTCAATTAAATCGAAATCTGATGATAATTCTGGTACATTATTTGAAACATCCTATAAAATATTTTCATATTTTTATGAATTTTCCGATGATATTTCTGTGATTATGACATCATAATTATCAATTTCATTCCATCTGAATCATCATCAACCAACCTACTTGTTACCAGTTGTAGACGATTTTTATCTATTTAAATGTATGAAACTAGAAACTATGTTAACTATTAAAACTATTTCCATCTACTAACATCTGCTCGATTATCATTATTTGTTGGAGTATCACGATTTTCACTATTGACTGTAAAATTCAAATAATAAAAAAATTCAGTAAATTATTAAATTAAATTTTCAATTGTAAACAGAAACACACTTTTAACTTTTAACTCTTCTTCTGGCCACCATCCAAACCATATCCAATTGATTTCAATTTCAATGATGATTCAATTGCATTTTAATATAATTTTTTTGACATTATTGATAACATATGCAAAATATTATCTGTAACCACAAACACAATATGTGGTGTTTCACTCGTGTTTTACATTTTTGATTTTACGTTTTGAATTTTCCTCACGTATATTATTAATAAATATATTAAATGTAGATATAACATATTTTAATACACGATCAAAATTTTCTTGTTGCTTTCTATATACTGGTCGTAATTGTAATAATTTTTGTAATTCTGATATTTTACTTGTTAATAATGTAAATACCGATGATACATCATCAAATAATGGTATATTATGACCAATTAAATTGTTAACAGCAGTTACATCATTAAAACGATCATATAAAACTAACATTAAATATACTAATGCTTGTGCTGCAAAACATGTATCCGAATATAATATTGAGAAACGTTCAACACGAATCTTCCGTTGTAATGCGAATCTCCATAAATCGATACATCTTTGAAAACGAAATGATTCCACATATGATGCTCCATGAAACATTCGACGAAATAGCATATCCTTATGATAGATTCCCAATATTCATTCACAAATCAATAAACTTTGAATTCTCATTGCATCAACATTTCTGTAGCTATTACATCGAGCTCTTGCATTGTTGTAAATTCAACAGCATTATCAAATGCTGGACGAAGTGGTACTTCTGGAAGTTTTCTGATCTGTTCTGCTTCTGTTCGGAATCGCATATGATGTGCTAGTCTCTAATGTAACATAGCAACTCTAGTTTCATCGTATTCATCCAAGAATGTTGATCAAATTAGTTCATGTGCATCAGCTAATCTTTCAATTGAATAATGTATTCTTGATTTTAAATAATCAAATATCTGATGAAACCCTTTTAGGCATGCTGTTTGTAGAGCATCATTACTTTCGCAAATGGATCAGCACCATGTTCCAACAGTAATTGTGTAGTTTCCAATCTGTAATATGATATATATGATTTTATTTGTTATTTAATTATTAAATATTTTTTTGATAAATTTGAATTATTATGAACGTACCCATGTTCTTGTATTGCATAATGTAAAGCTGACTTATCTTGGATATCTTTTGCATTAATATCGACACCTTTACTTATTAAATACATACACAAATGAACTGATTGTACTGAATTAATAAGATAAGTACCACCATTTACGTTTGGTAAACCAATATCAGCTCCATTTTCAACAACAAATTGTACAATTTCAGTATGAGACATGAAACATGCACTTCTGACTGGCGTTGAACCAGAATCTGATTGTGAATATGTAAATACTATGTAAATCCAAGTTATAACATAATAAACACGAGCTACGAGTATATAAATAAAATATACAATTATAATTAGAAAATAATTATCTATTTAATCACGATACAATTATTTGTACATGAATTATTTTTGAATATACATATTTTAGAAATTAATATTAATATTAATAAAGTATGTAGGTATACTGTGTAAATAAATATTAATAAAAAACAACCAGAAATATAACAGCAAGACACAAAACATACTCGTAACTGTATGATTAATTTTAACAAGAAATAAAAGATAAATACATACAGAAAAGATGTATTTTTTTAAATTAGAATAATCACAAAAACTAAAAACCTTTAGATATTTTCTAAAAGAAAAGAAAAAAGAAACGTTTAATGTACTACATTGTACATATTATACATTTATCCAGTTTAAATATAGAATTTATACATTTATTATTCAAACTAAAACTTAAACCTTTTTAAACATGGAAAAACATATTATCTTTTGTAGTTACTTTCGTACAGCTGTTGTATAGTTGGAATAGTGGTATCATGGTATTATTAATAGACGAATTATTCATTTCAAATTTTCTCGAAGAGTTTTGTGTCAAAATGATAGTAGTATTAATCGTTGGAGTTGGAGATACTTCTACAACATCTAATGCAGACACGTAATATATAAAAATATTTTTATTAAATAATATTTTATTATTATTATTATTATTATTTCATCATTATTATTATCAAAATCATTCATATATTTTTTTTTATTTTTAAATTTAATTAATCTTATTACATATTATTATATTGAATTTTATTATTGTTATAATGTATATATTTTTCAATCAAGTTGGAGATACTTCAGCTGATTCCTTAGATGTGTGGTTTCGGATATGTTCATCCTATCGTCCGATACATGTTTATCTTCAAAATTTTGACTAATAAAGATGAAAAATCATCATTATTCCAAATCGTAAATAAATAATCTGTATCTGTAAAATGAATAAAAATCAACATACATGCATATATGTACATGTAAAAAAGGTGCTTGCTTCATTTGTCTTGTATTTTAAAATTGCGAGGAACTTTTCTACTGAATTTTTTTTTTTATTTGATTTAATTTTTTGTTTTTCTGAATTTTATTTACATGCGACAAACTCTACGCCAGCGTACTTTTGTTGTAATACAATAATATACTTACTTGTTTTTAGATAAATATAATATGTAACATTGTTTTGACCTATATTTTCATGTGTAAACAAACATGGTTATTTTACTCTCGATTATTTGAGATGTAGGACGTAGGAGGAGAAGTAGAAAGATAAGCGAATAGTTGTTTCTCTTCTTATTTTCTTGTTTAGTTGGTACTACACTGTAGTAACCGTGTATGAAGAAGAATTTCAGATTGAAACTAGATCCGCGTAAACAATAAAAACCGATAAATCTTTTGTTTTGACCTATATTTTCATGTGTAAACAAACATGATCATTCAACTTTTGATTATTTGAGATGTAGAAAGAAAAGTAGTAAGATACGCGAATATAGTATAGTTTCTTTTCTTATTTTCTTGTGTGTATTTGGTACTACACTGTAGTAGCCGTGTACGAAGAAGAATTTAGGATTAAAACAAGATCCGTGTATTCACTATACAATCAAAAGATTTTGAAACAATCCGTAAATTTTGATTTTGTAAAATTTTGAATATTAACAGAAAATTGAACACAGTATTTGCATAATTAAAATTTATATTTGTTTCAAAATTTATTTGTTCAATATTTAAGAATATAGTCCTATTGAAAAGTGTTTCAATTATTTTTTCTTGATTTAAATTTTAAATGAATACCATTTTTCGATTTTAATACAATTTCCGAATATAACACTAGTTCTTCATTTGGTTTTGCTAATTCAATTTCGAAATTTTGTAAAATCCTTGTAATAATTACTTTCATTTCATATATTGCAAATTTTTGTCCAATACAATTCCGATGTCCAGCTGAGAACGGTATATACGTAAAATGATTTGATAAATTGGCTTTATCACTAGCATCACTTTTTGTATCAAATCGTTCTGGAATAAATTTTTCGGGTTCTGGAAATAGGTCTTCACGATGGCATAATCCATACACCCATAGTGTTAGATTTGTGTTCTGTGGAAATTTTATATCATCTACGATACGAAAAATTAAATTATATAAATTGTGTAAGTAATATGAAAACAATCTACATTAATAAGAATTCATTTTACCAAGTTCCCATTCATCGAATGATTGCCGACCAATAAATGGAACTGTGGTGTGTATTCTCATCGATTCTTTCATCACCAAATCCATGTATTTTAATTCGTTCAGTTGTTTAATAGTTATTTCAATATCGTTTGAAGCATCACCAAATACATCACGAATTTCTTGCAATATTTTTGTTTGAACTTCTGGATTTTTAGCAATATTAAATAAAAGAAATCCGATAGTCGTAACTGTAGTATCGTGACCCTTGAATTGTAGAAATGAAGTGATATAAGAATACTAGCAAAATTATTTTAATTTATTTCTTTTAATACCGCAAACATAAATGTGTTAACTTCGTCTTGAATTTCGTCATCTGCTAATAATTTCCCAGCAATTGTAGTTTTCAACAGGACATCTAATAATGCCATTTTCTTTTTTCTTCCAAATTCATCCTTTCCTTCTTCTAAACATTCTTCAGAGTTTTGTGAAATTTTTTTACGACGTTCTTCAATTATTTTTTGTGTTATGTCGTGAACTATTTTCAAATCTTTCTTATATGGTTTATAATATTTTGATAATTTAAATACGAAATCGCTATCGAGAAATACATTAAACATTCTAATATGCGATACATGACAAATACTGAAAATTGAAAAAAAAAAAACAATTATAAAAAACTTTCAATTTTATTTTTAAAAATATTTTTCTTACATACCGTTTAACTGCTTGTATATAGGATGAATTCATATTTGTTTGAGCACTCATACATACTCCCATTGCTGTTTCTGTAAACATTTTACGACCAATAATATCAAATAACAATTTCTAATACGAATAATACAGTTTTATTATAAATTCTGATATTTACTTATTTAAGTTCTGAATTAAACTTACCACAAATTATATCGAAACCACACAATGTCAAATGAGGCATTATATCACCATCAATATCCATAGTTTTGATTTTTTGTATTAAAATATCGGATTGTCGAACGAATACATCAATAAAACTCTCTAAAATACTAAAATGAAATGCTGGAGTTATAGCTTTTCTTCTGTTAAACCATGATTTTCCTGTAAATTTTTATTTAAATTTAAATTAATTAATTTGAAATTTCAAAAATTCAAATTTTAACTAATAATACAAGCCTTCATTAGTTAAAAGACCATTTCCAAGCCATGGTTTCAAATATTTATAATCATTAGCCTTAATTAAATTTTGATTTTTAAGAATTTGTTCAACAATTTTCGGTTCATATATAACACACCAAAAATCACTAGGTCCAAGCCATAATTTATAATAACATTTGTAGGTGTTTTGCAGCTCAATAAGATGACTAAATAAATCTGTAATGTACAAAATATGAATCTTTAAGTCAGGTTAAATGTCATATATTATTTATTTAATTGAATATGTGTATGTATTCCTTTCATTATTCGTACTTGTACATACCTTCTGATGATAATTGAAATAATTTTGTATAACCCAAAAATGGTACACCTTTCGGACCTGGAATTTTATTGCCAATATCTCGTCTTCGTTTTATTTTTCCAATGTAATAAAATATTAATATAACAAGAACAGTTAAAAAAATTGAAATCATTTTGTTTCGTATTATCCGCTATTTACTGGTCGTAAAGCTTACAGTAATTCTAGTGTTCTAGTGTAATGATTAAATTGAAATGTGGAAAATCGTTTGCTTCTCATCGGCTACAGTAATACAAAAAAAAAACCAATAAAGATATTGCAAAGAAATTTTTTTATTTAAAATGATTACATAAAATTTTAAATCTTGATTAAATATACGATAATTAATATGCAAATAAAACATAGAACATAGAGATAACATTCATTATGTATCTAGTTTTTGTATATTGCATTCTCGTATATGTTAATTTAATTGAAATTAAAACTTTTTTTTGCCATTCCAAATTAAAGCTAATTTACAATCTAATTAAATTTAATAAAATTTAAATTTGTATATATGTATGTTTATTTATTTTATTTTATTTTTATTGTAGTGGAAGTTCAGACAAAACCCGCCTCCCTCTATTCTGCTACACGGTCTGCATGGGTCTTTTGACGATAACTTTTTTCTTTTTTTTTATATATGCACTGGCTGGATTCGAATAAAAATTTGTATATGTATGTATAATGTGTATAACGTTTATTAAACAATATTGTAAATAATTGATAATAATTAATTATTTTTCTTTTTCATTTTGCTTTTTAAGTACATAGCTACATAATATGCACAGACGTAAGTAAGTAATATACAAAGTATTTAAAATAATATGAGTAAAACATGTACACAAGTATACATTTTTTCATATGTGATGTAAATCTATAAGCCATACTAAAGTCATACAGAATGATATATTATGGTATATTGAAATAGGACAGACGCGATTGTTATAATCTGATTGATTAAATATTTTCGCTTTATCTCAAATTACACATTTGTTTCATATACAGTAATACAGTTCATCGATTTATGTTTCAAGGTTCCAAGTCAACAAAAACCAAACAAAATGAAAACATTGTATGATTGTATATACTATACTCTATGAATAATATAAGCAGTACAAATGCATGCATAATTTATTAGTAATTCAGTATTCATTCATTCAGTTTGAAACAATCATTTTTCTTTTATTGAAATAAACTTAATTTACTTTCAATAAAATTATAATTTCAATTCAGTCGTGACTTGTCGTATAAATAAAATAATTGCAATTATGGTTGTTGTATTTTTACTTTTAGTTATTTTACTTGTAACATTTCTAATGATAAAATATAAAAGAAGATTTGAACTTGGTCTTAAGATACGTGGACCTATGTTTATACCATTTATTGGAAATTTACAATTTGCAACAATGAAACCAGAAAGTATGATTCACATTTAAAATTTATTTAAAAATTATTTAAAAAATGTTAAAAATTTTAAAAATAATGAATTGTTTTGATTTTGTTTTTTATGAGTTTGATGAATATTTAAACAAATATATAAAACAGGTGTTTTTATTTTGGTCAATAATCTACGGAAAACGTATAACGGATGCTTTCGTCTGTGGCTAGGACCGAATCTATGGATATTCTTACACAGCCCAGAACAAACCAAAGAGGCACTAAACAATCCTCATTTGACAAGAGCTGCAGACTATCAACTTCTAAGACCACTAATTGGTGAAGGCTTGTTAATTAGCGAAGGTAATATACAAGAACACAATATATGCATTAAGAAATTGAGATTTATAAGACAGCTATTAATGACACACATATACCTATTTAAAGTAAAATAAAAATTTATCTTTGAAGGAAAAAAATGGAATATAAGGCGAAAAGCTTTAAATCCAGCGTTTTCTTCAGTTCTATTAGAAAATTTCTTAGAAACATTTTCACATCAAGCAGATATTTTAGTAAATTCTTTACGGATTTATGAAAAAATCGAAATAACTGATCGTCTTTTTCTTTGCATTTTAGATATGATTTGTGGTGAGAATAAAAAAACTCCTCAATTATAAACATAAAAAACTTCTAGCTCTTTTGTAATGTAATAATTTTCATTTTCATTTACAGCAACAATAATGGGTGTCGAACTTAATTCACAGCAGGATCCATTGGGAATATATGCGAATGCATTCCATGAGTATGTATATAATTCCTTATTATTATTTTTATTTAAATTAAAATTTTTAAATTTAATTAATAGTGCTTCACATCTTTTGTTCCAAAGAATGGTGAATCCATTACTCGGTTATGATTTCATTTATAAACAAACCAAAGGATACGATCGACTGACATCGGCCATAAAAATTATACATGATTTAACGAATAAAGTAATAAAGGAAAAACGCGAAAAATTAAATAATGAAAGTAATTACAATGATAACAATAGTATGAATGAAAAAAATAAAAAGTCACCACTTTTAGATACACTTTTTCGTATTAAGATTAACGGACAAACACTCAGTGATAAAGACATTGAAGAAGAAGTTAACACATTTTTATTTGCGGTAATTAATTACTTTTTTTTATAAAAATCACCCAATTAAAACTTAAAAAATTTATTAATTTAAAAAAATAATAAATAATTTTAGGGTGTAGATACAACAAAATCAGCAATGTCATTTGCACTTTATAATCTAGCGAAATATGAAAATATTCAGTCGAAATTATACAACGAAATTATAACGATTATATCAGAAAATGATGGAAATATCATAAAAATCGATCACATAAATCAAATGAATTACCTTGATTTATTTATAAAAGAATCACTAAGATTTCATACAACAGTGCCATTAACTGGAAGGCAAACTCATAAAGAAATCAAGATTCATGATATTCTTGTACCAGAAAATTCAACAGTATGGATAAATATGTACGGTTTAGCACATGATTCAAATTTATTTGATAATCCTTATGAATTTCATCCGGAAAGATTTGATCCAAATCAAAATACTACAATGATACCGCCATATTCATATTTACCATTTTCCGGTGGTTTACACACATGCATTGGTAAACTTTATTCAATTCTAAGTATCAAAATGGTTTTAATAAAAATTTTATTATGCTACAAATTAAAATTAGTTAATCCAAATGAAGAATTAGAATTAATTGCCGAAATGGTATTAAAATCAAAGAACGGTATAAATTTATCATTGATAAAACGTAAATAAAAAATTAAATTAAATTTTAGTATACACACACGTAAGTGAATAGTTCTCATTACTATTATTAAAAAAAATTAAATGTTATGTAATATGTATACGGTATAAATTTGTCATTGATAAAACGTAAATAAAAAATTAAATTAAATTTTAGTATACACACACGTAAGTGAATAGTTCTCATAACTATTATTAAAAAAAATTAAATGTTATGTAATATATATATAAAAATATTTTACTTTTGTATATATTTTGTGTGTGTGTATTCTTTTTAAATATTGAAAAAATAAACTCTCTCTAAATTCGACTTTAGCGACTTTATTATTCCGAATACAAAAAATAACTAATCACGCTTCAAATGCCGCAGTCCAGTAATATGTAATATGATGTTTTAGCCAAACAAAATTATCTATTTAAATTTTTTATTAATCATTACATTTATTATTATTAGTATACCGCAGTCAGAATACATCTGGATTTGAATTTGCTGACTTCTAAATTCTTTCAGGGTGTCATGTTTATTTAAACATTGAAATGTAATTTGAATTTTTGTTAAACTTAAAATCAAGAAACTTTATTTGTTTTTAATTAATTGGTATACATTTTTACTCTAATAAAATTTTATTTATTCATCGTTGATATAGATTTACTGTGTGATATTTCTATATATGCCTATATTGCCTACGCAATAAAAATACATTGTTAATAATTGTATATTGCATATTACATGATATTACAAATAAAATAAAATCATACGACCACCCTATCATTTTTTATACATTTTGAAATTAAATACAATTTTTTTTACGTATTCGAGTTATTATCTTATCAAAGTTACTCTCGCCCAAGTCGATTATTAATCTTATCTTATCAAAGTTTTTATTTATTTTTTATTTTTTGTAACTGCAATGCAACTAGCTCATTATTTGTTGTTATTTACATGATTTAAAAAATAAAAAATAAAAAACAAATTGAATAATTTATATTTGTATATGTAAATGCTATGATCATAACAAAAACATAGACAACAGCGGAGATTAGAAAATTTGTGTAATTTATTTTTGTTTATCAGCTTTTTACTAAATTTTTTCTTTTCCTAAAATCCTCAAAATAAACTCATAATTTAAAAAAATTCATAGATAATACATAACTTGAACGTTGAATAACGTTGAACTTTAATTGTAATTTTATTTAGAAAAATTATAATTAACAGTTTCTCATACATATATCTGCATATTTTTTTCTTTTATTATTGTTTAATCATTAAAATTCTAGCAATTATTATGTATAACATAAAATATTGTTAATGTTAACTTTTTATGGTACTATTTATATATGTATCTTCTTTCGTTATCATTACAAAAACAAAGTTTGTGATAAAACTACTACTTGTATGTATAAACGCTATATGTAGTAATGCATACACCTATGTATATGGATCAGTGTATGATACACGATAATAATATATGTACAATATTGATAATATTATTAATGAATATGAATCAGTCATCAACTATTGGAAGTTGCAAATAAATTTTATTATCTGTTCAATGTTTTTTTGTCTTCAATCTTTGTTTCATTAGCAAAATAAATTTTATTTAAATTAATTAAATCAAATTAAATTGAAAAAAAAAATTATATAAAAATAATATGGATAAACGTTCAAAAAAATCTTTAGTGCAATCATTACATGATCGTTCTGGACGACCACGTGTTATTCGTCGTATGAACAGTCGTGGTGATATAATTTCAAGTGATTATCTTGATGATATTCTACAAAGAATTGAGCGTATTGAAAATGAAATGATCCGATATAATAAAGTTCTAACAATGTATATAGATCGTATTGAAGATTTAGAAGCATCTGCTGAAAAATTAAATAAACAAATTCAAACATTCTCGTCAATTAATCATCAAAATAATAATGACAATAATAATCAGAGTAATCGGAGTATAGAAACAAATAGTATTCATAATAAGAATAATTATAATGATAGCAGTATTAATTCAAGTACATTAAGTGCAAATCAAAGTCAAAAATTAAGTACGTGGATGCGTTTTACGAATTTTTTTAAACAACGACCATCATTGGAAACCTTAAAGAAGAAAAATATTTATCACAGTGAGTTTTTTTTTTTAGTTTTTCAATTTTTAATTCATTAATTTTTATATTGTATTTTTTTTAATAAAATCTAGATGAACCTTGTTTTGATACAGAAATTGAGAATGTTATAAAACATGAACGTTATCGGACAATACCAAAAATTGTTGTTCAATGCGTTGAAATAATTGAAACTGAAATCAAGACAACACCAATAAAAGTTGATGGTTTATATCGTACATCTGGAAATTATGCTGAAATTCAAAAATTACGTTTTCTTATTGATTCAAATAATTATGATTGCTTGAAAAATGTTAAAGACGTTCATACAGTAGTTGGTGTATTAAAATTATTTTTTCGTGAAATTAAATCACCACTTATTAGAAGTTCTGAAATGCGTGTATTTATTGGATCATTAAAGGAACGAAGTAAGTGTATACATGTGTAATTCACTACTGTAAATATTAATTAATTTATTTATTTTTTATATAAAGAATAATTTTTTTTCTCTATTTTAAAATTACTTATTTAGCAATTAGTAAATACAAAATTGATATTTTACAAAAATATTTGAAAACACTGCCGGAAGTAAATCGTGATACGCTATCATATTTTTTAAAACATCTCTGTAGGTAAGTGTTTTATTATACAAATTTAGAAACAAATTGCTTACAGATTATTATCAAAAATGTTAAATTTTTTTTTTCTCAAATTGTATATATAAATAGATTGACAAGAACTCCATTACAATTTGTTAATGCTCGCAGTTTATCTGTATCATTGACACCGACAATTTTTCATACGACATACGATTATCGTTCTACTGATATTCATTTAATGATGAAAGAAAGTGAAATTCTGGCAGATTGCTTAGAATTCATGATTGAATACTGTGATAAAATATTTGAGTTAGTATTTACATTACAATAATTTATATACATATATTATTTTATATTTTAAATTAAATTCATTTTTTTATTACATTATGTATTTGAAATGAATTTAATTTAATTTTTTCTTTTCAATTAATTCTAAAATAAATTTACTATCCAGTTTTACATTACAGCACATCATACAAACGAGTGTCTAGACGATTAACAAAATGTATAAGTTGTCCAAAATTGAATGTATAATTTACATGAATAATTTATGTATATTTTTGTATAATATTAACATACTAATTTAAATATTAAATAAAAAAATAATTGATAAACTTTACAAGTAAAACATTAAATTTCTCGTTACAAATTTAAACTAGTTTCAAACTGTTATGAGTGTTTTTCAGTAGATGGCTCTAGTTATTTTAAAAATTAATTGTTGGAAGGAAAATGGTGAAAATAGATTTGGTTTGAGCGCATGATAGTTGGTATGGTGTGCAGTAAAAGTAAATGCATGACAAATGATTGCAATCTGTCAGCATTAACATAGCATCAGCAGTAGAAATGTCAAAATGTCATTTAACAAAGGAGACGACAAAATAGAAATAAAAAGAAAATGTAAAAAAAAAGGTTTTTGCACAAATTTGAATTGAAGAAGTATACAGATTATTACACATGCACATTTATACAAACCCAGCCAATGCATTCAATTTGATGAGTACAAAAAAAAGTATACATCATAGCGTATATTTAAGAATAAGATATACATACACACACAACATACATACAGCATTCACAGCATACATCTTCTCTATAACACATTATTGATTCGATTTCAATGATTTGATTAATCCATCGTCGTCGTCAACAAAACTTCCATTAAGAAATTTCTTTTAATTTTTTATTAAAACAAAATATAATTTTCTTTAAATAAGTGTATAAATAATTTATAATAAAATTAATAAAAAAATTTTAATTAAACATGTCTGTGTTGTAAGTGAAAATTTGTTTTATTAAAGTGTTAATTCGTGCATAACAAGAAATTTCAATAGAAAAAAAAACACGAAATTGTCATTAAATCATCACCATTGTCTCTAATGTATACTTTCTGAATTTTTTTTTTGTTTTTGAATTGACGTGACGTGAATTTTACCCACCAACTGAACAAATAAAAAAGAAAAAATAGTGATTACTGTTACTAGTTACTAGTACTACAATATTTAGAGAAAATATCTATTAAAAAAGTGCACAAAATACAAGAATAAAAGGGATATTTCTTTTTAGCACAGCTACAAATAAGTAAACCATTCGTATTCATATTCATCATATATCATAGTGCCGTCGTGGTAAAAGTACTTAAAAGAAACAATTAATATAAAACAAAACTATTAATCGTAACGTAACAGCAAGCTATTCATTCATCAAAATGCCTCCGTGGAAATTCATATTCTTGATTTTCATTGTGATTTTAGTTACAATTTTCACAGTTCAATGTTTTACAATAAAAGAGAATGAATCATTCATTGAAAATCCACAATATTATAGTCAAGAGAAATTAGAAGATGTATTCGCTAAATTACAAAAGAAATATCCAAATTTATCGAAAGTATATTCTATTGGTAGATCATTGGAAGGTCGAGATTTGTTTGCAATTGAAATTAATAAAAATCGCGATAGACGTAATTTATTAACTCCGATGATTAAATTAATTGGAAATATGCATGGTGATGAAGCAGTTAGCCGACAAATTTTAGCATATTTGGCAGAATATTTACTGACAAATTATGATCACGTACCAGAAATAACGGAATTAATTAACACAACAGATATACATATAATGCCATCGATGAATCCAGATGGATACTACAGATCAATGGTACGTATAATAATCATTTTTAATTTTTATTATTTTTGCTATAACTAAATACATATATGAATTTTTTTTAATTCTACTAAACACCTTTTTAAAAAAATTTTTGTAATATAATACGTAATAAATTCAAATATTTTTTAATCTGTCTACATTCTGATTTAATACATTTAAACACATTATTGAACAAGTGTGAATAAAATGATAAAATAACCAGCGAATAAATGAATTGATCGTATCAAATCTATTTTTCATCTAAAAATCAGTTTCACAATTTACGTGGTAGAGAAAGAAAAAAATGAACTACAACACATTAACAACAAAAAATTTAGTTAAATACAAAAAAACTAAAATAAACAAATAAAATATTGAATTAAAATAATAAAGTAAGTATACTTTAACTTGATTTATACCCATAATGAAAAAAAAGAGAATTTTTTTTCGCTTCTTATTATGCTTTTAATTATGGTATTTAAATAAGTATCCTAAATGATACTAAATTCATTTAAGACCCATTTAGTAAGATGAATAAAATTTAAATAAATTTTAATTAATTATGATCATTTATTTTCCCACTTTACATTTGTGATAGGCATTTGCTTTAGGCTCAAAAGTGATCTTAATGTTTGTGCCATAGATCTCTATGGTCTATGCATAGTATATTTTTAGTCTGTGTTTGTTCTGCTTACTAAGACTACGAGTATTTTTTGATTACAAACTGATAAATTCTTAACAAGTTTTTTATTTATTTTTTTTTTTAATCTTTTTTTCATTATCATTTTTTTTTTTAAATTTTATTTTATTAGTATTCATTTTCATAATGATATTAAACTGCCTTTTATATTTGAAGTGATTGAAAATGATAAGAATAAAAAAAAGAAATATGGGAAAGTAATAATAACTAATGGTGTTTTTTTTTTAAATTTTATAATCACATACCGTTGAGATAAAGAAAATGTAACTGAAACAATTGCATTTTACAATTGGCCAGATATAAATCACATCAATTTTAAAACAAAATAAAATGAATATGCGTATTAATATTAATTTTTTTATATTTTTGTTGTAAAAAATTGCAATTTTATGCCTAAATTAGTTATATTTTGTCTTGAATTTTATACAATAATGTTCCTATTTGAAAAAAAATTATACGAGTACAATTGAAAATTTCAATAGGAACAGCTAATGTATAAATGTAAGTACGTACATGTAGATCTTGAACAGCATACATAATGATTTAAGTATTAACAGTATTAATCAATTAATTTTCATTACAATTGTTTATGTTTATATGTTCGAAAACAAATAAATTTTCTATTCAATCACAATCATAATGGTAATTAACTTTCATGAATTGTACTTCAAAATTGGATATTTTATACATTTTTTTTCTTTTGAATTTTATAAGTTGTGAGCATAAAAATATTGAAAATTTATTTAATTGACCAACAATAATTGCTTTTTAAATAATTACATGAAGAAATTACATATACATAAAAAAAAATGTATAAAATCGATAGTTTGATGGTACCATGGTACCTACTTTTAAAAACTTTTTTTTGACGTCAAAATTTAAAATTTTAAGTACACAAAGTACATTTTGTAAAGAATTTGATCTGAATTCAATTTAATGATTGTAAAAGTTCAAAAAAAAAATTATGTTTGTAAATCGGAATAATCAATTTTTAATTTTGTAGCATGCTTAAAAAATTTTCTTTAAATTCCGTTAAACTGTAAATAAATTATAATGCAGCTTTGAAGAAAGACCATTAATATGCATATAATGTACATGACATAACATAACATACGCATATATTTTATTTAATTACTTTTCGAACACGACTCATATTTTTACAATCATCTATCAGTTATTTTTAAAGTAACCCGTCTTTATCATGAATATTTATTTTTATTTAAATATTTATTTTGTCTATAGTACAGTTAATCGTGTGCAAAGATAACAAAAAGATAATTTGTGTTAATAATCGAATTATTGTTTATTTAATAAAAAATATTTAATTTACAACTAATATAGAATATAAATTCATACATATGTAAATATGTACATATGAAAATTTATGTACATTTTATGAAAATTTGAACTTTATCAATTTTTATTCTTAAAGATAGTACAAAAACTTATGTCTGACGTCAATACAATATCTAGGCATTTATGTATGTATATGTAAAATATGTTTTGAATGTAAAATAAGAACTAAAAAATTATATTTCCTTATATGTAAATATAATGAAAAAAAAAAATGAATAGCATATTGATAGATACTCTTGAGGATATTAGATGTAATCTTGAACATTTCAAATCAATAGTAATTTCAAATATTTCAAAATACCTACTTAATAATGAACAAAAAAAAAGGTTTAAAAACATTTTGTTAGAATAATTGTAATTTTCGCGCATGAACACCCTATTTGAAATATTCAAATGCAAAAATAGCTATTTAGTATCCTAATAGGTATCTAGTATGTAGGAGTTATGATGACGTAAAATGATTAGCTGTAAAATGTTGTACAGTATAAGTGGAAATCATATTATAAATAAAATAAAGAAATAATAATTTACAATATATACATATAATGCGTATTACATAAATTTTCTATGATATTCTGTGGGTAACTTTTGAGACTCAAAATATATGATCCTAAGAGAAATTATTGTATTAAGTTGACACGAACATAACATTGAATATTATTAGTGAAAAAATTCTTTATTGATGTGATTATAATGAATACGAGATAAGATTGATTTTTCCAACGTTTTTTTTCTTTCACATTATTGAGAAAAAGTAATTTTATAAAGGATATATACATATTAGTGTATGTACGAGTATAATGAAGGTACTATTTAACATGAAAAATTTTCGTCTACGTTTCAAATAAAAAAGTTTATGAAACGCAAACTCTAAACTTATGAATGAAGAAATTTTATACGTGTGTACGTATAACGTGCACATATTTACATATTAAATGTTTTTATAATAGATACCTACATTCTAAAATTAACTGTTCTGATACAATATCTGAAAATTGTGAAAAGTTTGAGGACGAGAAAAATAATCAATAAAGTATATATATGTCATCATAACATAACCGAAACAAGGAGTTTAAAATGTTTGATATCTACAGTTCCAGTTCAGTATACGTTTACAGTTGATGTTGAATAGGAAAAGTGGAATATCATATTTATTGTTAGATTTTTCTTTCTAAACAAAATAAACATTTGTGTTTGTGTGTAAACAAAATTTTATATTCAGTAGTTTCCTTTTTCTTTATATAGAACTTAATTAAAAAAAAAAGAGGATTAAAATAAAACTAGGAATAATCATGAGAAAAAATCAAATGGATTACATTTTAATATTTCAATTTTTTATATTTGGTATATTTGTAGAGAAAGTAAAAAATTTTACAATAAAAGAAAATGAAGATTTTTTACAACAAAATTCACATTATCATAATCATAATGAAATCAAAGATATATTTATGAAATTAGAAAAAACCTATCCGAGTTTAGTTAAACAATACGTAATTGGTCAGTCATTAAAAGGTCACGATTTAATTGTATTGCAAATAACGAAAAATTCTAGAAAACGTAATCTATTAACACCAATGTTCAAATATATTGGTAATATGCATGGTGATGAAACTGTCGGTAGAGAATTACTGTTATATTTAGCACAATATTTAGTATTTAATTATGATAGAATATCAGAAATAACTGAATTAATAAATAAAACAGATATACATATAATGCCAACAATGAATCCAGATGGATATGTAAGATCAAAGGTACGTATAAATATCCACTTATGTAGATAAAATGTCAATGTGCGTTCATTATAACATTAAGATCTCTACTTTTATAATGTACCCACCCGCAGATGTATTCATTCGATATATTTTCACAATTAATTTTATTACATATTTATTTACTATATATACCTACAAATATTTATTTAAATCTTAAAATTCTGAACAAATAAATGAAAATGAAAAATTCAAAGAATGCGTGCGTACTATTAAAATGTTATAGTTGTGGTTTGTTATAATTATAGAACCTGTTTTTTTTTTTATCTTATATCATTAAATTAAATATTAATTCTTTAGAATAAGTTGTTTACAATAATTTTAAAAAAATATTTACGCAAGATTTGCGATGCATTATTATCTAAACTTGTGTCGTGTTTACCTGCATTGCATTGTATATTGTATGCACCGTGAGAGTAAAAAGTATTTGTAGTGACTTCGTACCTACAACTGCATTGAATGAATTTTCATTTCTATAGTATACAAAATACATTTGAATCTCTGTGCATATTGATCTTTTATTAACTGATACATAGATTGTATAAACCGAATATATAAACAGATACCCAGATACTTAAAAGCGAATTATATTTAAGTGTAAAAATTAATTTCTTCATTTATTTTATTTAAATTTCATGAAGAAAGTAAAAGTAGAACATTGAAAATAGAAATGTTAAAGATCATTTTAAAAATTAATTAAAGAATAGTAAAGAATTTTTTTGTCTATAATCAGTTCTAAAAAAAAATCAAAAAATAAATTGAAAATTAGTGCAGATTAGAAAATTTACTTGCAAGTATTACATATAAGAATAATTTTAAATAGAACAAAATTATATGATGAATTTTATTTAAATATTTTATAGATGATTTTTGTTCATTTTTGTGTACATAATTTTTGCATAATCAATGAACTGTAAATTAGTGAATCTATAAAATTATGTACTGTACATTGCGTAGCAAATTGTATTTTAGTATATATAGAAACTCAATAATGTACATAATAATGTATATGACAATGTCAAATTAATTATATCATAAAATTATTTTTTGATGTGTAATGCTTCGAAGAAAATAACCGACAAAAACAATTAATTGGAAAATTTTTACAAAAAGTTTTATAAAATTTGAAATAACATCTAGTAAATGACTGATAATAAATATATTATACGAGTATGCTATATTCATATAATGTTCAATTGCAGTATTTTTTAATTATTTGAGCACAAAACGTTTAGTAATTATTTTATTTGTACAAATCTACTACTCATAAATATTATAAATAATATATAATATATAATATCTAGTTATTTACATAAGCACACACACACATATATATATATATATATATATATTATCATTTTATATACGAATAATTTATACTTCAGCATGACAAAGATGTCATATGGTGTTTAATTTTCTAATTAAGTACAAATTATGCATCATAATGTATACACCACACTCGTACCCGTACATAATATACTTTTCATGTTTAATATTGATAAGAGTACAATAACAATAATTATATGGTTTGCTTATTTTTATTTTATTATCAATATCACTGTAGGAAGGACGATGTGATTCATTACCAAACTATGTTGGACGTACGAACGCTGCAGGAGTTGATTTGAATCGTGATTTTCCAGATCGTTTTGAAAATCGTCTAATATCACAAATAAAATCACGTACACGTCAACCGGAAACAGCTGCTGTAATGCAATGGATCACAAGTAATCCATTCGTTCTATCTGCAAATTTTCATGGTGGTGCATTAGTTGCAAGCTATCCATACGATAATTCTATGTTAGTTGAACTTTTTTTTTCTGAAATTTTAAAAATATGTACTCTCTAAAATATCATTTTTCTAAAAAAAAAATCAAATTGTTGTCTTAAATAGAAATCATCATGACTGCTGTGAAGAAAGTTTAACACCTGATGATTTAGTTTTTAAGCATATGGCACATGTTTATGCTGAAAATCATCCAGCCATGAAAACTGGTCAAGGATGTAATGAATCATTTCCGTCTGGTATTACAAATGGCGCTTATTGGTATGAGCTCAATGGTGGAATGCAAGATTTTAATTATGTATTCACAAATTGTTTTGAATTAACCGTCGAGTTATCTTGCTGTAAATTTCCACCAGCAAAAACTTTACCAAATGAATGGCGTAAAAATAAACGAAGTCTATTAGAATACATAAAATTCGTTCATAAGGGTGTTAAGGTAAATACTAAATGAAATGGAAAAAATTAAACAAAATAAATAAATGTTCATGCTTATTGTTTGAATTGTATAAATGATAGGGATTGGTAAAGGATATTAACGGTTATCCAATACGTGATGCTGAAATACTTGTAAAGGGATTAGAAGAGAAACCAATCAGAACAACAGCACGTGGTGAATATTGGAGACTTTTAACGCCTGGAACTTATCAAATTCAAGCTATTGCATTTGGGTAAGTTAAACAATTTTTTTTTCACATTATTTCAGATTGCTAATTAATAAATTTTCATTTATTTTTAAAAATTTTTTTTTTTATTTATTTTCTTTGTTTCTTTCATTTTTATTTTTTTTATTTTCAATTAACACATTGGCAGATACGAATCTAGTGATGTTAAAACAATAACAGTACCTGAAAATGAAACATTACGTGTGGATTTTAATTTGAAGCCGACGGATGCAATTGATGGTATCAACAGTTATTCAAATTCATATTTATATAAATATTAATTTATAATTTCAAGAAAAATAATATCTTCTTATTTTAAATAATATGAAGAATAAATGAAGAAAATTCATACATATACATATATGAAATATAAAAATAATTAAACTATCAAGATTATATAAAAACAAAATGAAATTAATACTACAAACTACAATATACGTATATATAGAAAATAAAGAAGAAATAAAAAAAAGATTATAATAAAAATATGAACAAGAATTAGAATAAGAAGAAATTTAAAGATTATATTTCTCATAAATTTTCTCATATAAATACTGACTGATCAATCAAATCGAATAAAATTCAAAATGTTTCTCTAAAAAAAATGAAAAGGAAATTACATGAATATTTTTACAATTATTATTATTATTTAATTTTATAAAAGACAAAAAAATTTATATATTATTTAAAGAAATTTGTTTTTATTATTTTAAAGTTAAGAATGATTTTTAATTGCTTTGTGATATGTAAAATTCACTCTTGTAATTTTTGAAAAAAAAAAAAAAAAACATTTTTTTTAAATTGAATTGAAGCTAAAACATGACAGAAAAATGAACTGAACTATGTATCAAGAATATAAATCTGTAAAGGCGTAAGACTGATTGAGGAGTGAATGCTTTTTTTTTCATTTTTTTTTTAAATCTAAATTTAAATTATTTAATATATTTATTTATGAAGTATTTATTTTCGGCCAAAAAACAAATATTTTAATTCCATGACATAAATTGAGAATATAAGAATGATTGTGAAATGAATCAAAATTTTAGTGAAATTTTGAAAAAAAAATTCGGTAATTTAATTGAAATGAATTATTTATTTAATTTCCTTTTGTAAGAGAAAAATTATATAAAAGAGAAAGAGAACAAATCATTTTAACTAAACAGTTAATTTGTGATTTTTTTCTTTTTTTTTTTTAATTTTATATTTTTGATTCAATTTTATTATATTATTTTGGATGATAAAAAAATGTTTTTTCTTCTCTTATAAAAATCTAAAGTAAAATAAAAATTTCTTTATTTCCGTACTTTATAGTTTTATTTTTATTGTTTTTGTTTTATCTAATTTATTTGCAAAAATATTATAATGAACATGGTAATTTAAAAAAAGAAAAATTTTAATTATATATTTATTTCTTTTTTACAAAATGTTTTAAAATTTAAATTCAAATCTTTATTGCAGTATTTTGAGTATTTTCAATTTTAATTATAAATGCTTATATATACATATTATATAAATAGCTTATGTAATAAAAAACTAAAACAGAAAGAAAAAAAACAACAAATATTTTTATTAGAACAACAATAGCAACAACATTAACAATGATATAACATTATAAAACGGGAAATACAAAATATATCATATTCTATTTATTATATTACAAAAAATTTTAAATATCTATATAATCATGTATTTGAAGTTAAAAAAAAAAAAACAAATAATTTTAAGATTTTTTAAATTGATTCATTTTTGTAATTTATGTAATATTTTATGTATAATGTAACATTTTATGTATTATGTTTATTTTTTAAATACACAAAATTTTAAATTTATTATATATGTATCTACAATCAATAAAAAATAAATAAAAAAATATATATATTTAATATTTTAGAAAAAATAAAATAATTATTAAAATATAAAAGTCTATAAATGTAAATATATATACATTATATATCTAGAAAAGTTAAACGGTTAAAAGGAAAATTAAAAACTAAAAGAAAGAAGAAAATGAAGGGAGAATGTTATACCTTAAGTGCTTATTGTATTTGGAAGAAATATGAAGATTTTTAGTTCTATATTCGTTAGCAGAGAAATTAATGAAAAATTTTTGAATTTTTACTATTAAAACATTAATTTTTTTTCTTGTTTAAAATGCTAATGAATCTGTGAAATACATATTTAGGAATGATTCTCATATACGATCTGACAAACACGACACGTGATCTAATTGTTAGTAAATTTCCTACATGCATTTCAATGGTAATATTCATACTGTGACCACAATGATATTGTCTTCGTTTTTCGGCCAGAAAATATCCAACTGATAAAAAAATAAGCAAAATGGAAAAAATCATAAGAAAATATTGTCATTGTTTGTTGGTGAAATAAATTTTTTGTTCTGTCATTCACGTTACTTGTAGTGTCTGTTGGATCGTAAGATTGGATCAGCCCTTAATTAAAAATTCTAAAAGATTAAGGTAAAGTAGATTTGTGCATAAATGTAAAACAGTCACGACTACATATAATACAATGATGTTAGTAAAAAATAATCAAATTATTATATTGTTAATAAATTAATATAACAGTCTCATTCGATATATGATATCAAAAAATATATAAAATTTTATTATTAATCTATACATATTACATACATTACGTATATAAATAAAATACTAATATATAAATATATATATATATATATATATATATTATAAATAAAAAATGTTTATAAAAAAACAAAAAAAAATTTAATAAAATGTTTAATATCTTCAATAGTTTTTTATCACATAAGCTTGATCTGTTTTTTTTTCTTATTTCCTTTAGCTATATTACATATTTACATTTCAATTATGATGTTTTCATTATTTTATAAAAAATTTCTCAATTACTTTCATAGTTTTATTTGATTTTCTATTTATATACATATATATTTTTTTATTAATTTTTTTTTTTTGTTTTATTTGTTTTCTTTCTTAATATTGTATGTACTTAATTTTTATTTTTTTATTTGTAGTAGAGAGAGAGAGATTAGAAAAAGAAATTTATTACGAAATTAATTTGTTCTAACTTATGTTTTTCATTCAGATTTTAATTATTAAAATTTGATTACAGACATAATTTTTAATAACAATATTGACAACAATAACAAACAAACAAAAGAAAAAGCAAGAACAAAAACAAAGTAAAAACAAACATTAAAAAAAAAAAATTTTGTTTTCTGTTACATATTTATAATAATTATTATTTTAATTATTAATTAAATGTTATGTATGTAAAAGTTTAATTTATGATTAGTATATTGTATTATTTCATTTTGTTTTGAATAATTTTTGTGTGTTTAATTTTAATGATGTTTATATGTTTTTTCTTAGTTTTTTTTATTTTTTGTGTGTGTATTTTTTATAAACTTAGTTTTTTATGTATTTACATGTATTTGTGTTATATTCATTGTTTTATTTTTATATATTCTTAAATATAGGATCATATCGTAATTTAATGACAGAAAAGGTCGGAAAAGATCCCAATGGTTTTGTAACGCCAACAACATTTGTACATCATAATTATACAATGATGGAAAGGTTTGTATATTTGTTCAATTAATTTTACGTAATCAACTGCATTAGTTAACCATATAAATGTAGTTTTTGTCAATAACATTACACTAATTGAAAATATTTTTTTAAATTTTTATTAAGTTGTAGTTGCATACATACCATACCATACCATACCCCATACATTCCATTTATTTTATAGATATTTTAGAATTATGAATTATTTTATTTTATTTTTTTCTACAATTTTTATTTAATCAGATTTATTAGTGATTTAAATAAATCATATCCATCAATTACTCGAATGTATTCAATTGGTAAAAGTGTAGAAAATCGTAATTTATGGGTGTTAGAAATAACAAAAAATCCTGGAAAACATATACCCGGTAAACCAGAATTCAAATATATTGCAAATATGCATGGAAATGAAGTTGTCGGTCGTGAACTGTTACTATATTTAGCGAAATATCTATGTGAAAATTATCTTTTAGATGATAGAATAACAAAATTATTAAATACAACAAGAATTCATTTATTATTTAGTATGAATCCAGACGGTTATGAAATGTCATTTGAAGGTAATTATTTCTATATTTATATCTTAGATCTACAATTAATTGAAAATCTCATAAAAATGAAATTTTAAAAAATAATATTGATACAGGTGATAAAACAAGTGAAATCGGTCGATCTAATGCACATCAAGTTGATCTGAATCGAAATTTTCCAGATCAATATGGAATTAATGAATATAATAGAGTTCAAGAGCCAGAAGTTTTAGCTGTTATGAATTGGACACGTTCCATACCATTTGTTCTATCGGCCAATTTACATGGTGGATCATTGGTTGCAAATTATCCATATGATGATTCTGCAAAAGATTTTGGTCCACCACCAATCGACCCCAGAACTGTTTCTAATCCCACCGAAGAAAATGATTTATTTCAATATTTAGCAAGAGTATATTCAAACGTAAATATGATTTGAAAAATTTATATTTTCGACCAGACTGAGTGTAGATTGAAATACATATTTATATTTTAGGAGCACAAAACGATGCATTTAGGCAAACCATGTCCTATGTATATGAAAGAAACATTTCCAGAAGGTATAACGAATGGTGCACATTGGTATAGTGTTACGGGTGGAATGCAAGATTGGAATTATATAGCAACTAGTACATACGAGATTACATTAGAATTGAGCTGTGATAAATTTCCAAATGCAACAGAATTACCAAAATATTGGGAACAAAATCGTGAAGCTCTTATCAAATACATCGAACAAACTCATATCGGTGTTCATGGTTTTATTAAAAGTTCAATTGGTACACCGATACGAGGAGCAGCAATTTCAGTTGATAATATTATGCACGTCAGTTATAGTGCTGTGGACGGTGACTACTGGAAATTATTATTACCTGGAAAATATAATTTAACTGTAATCGCTGACGGGTAATTATATTATTAATCTGAGAAAAAAAAATGTTTAATTGAATAATGAATATAATTTTATGGGAAAAAAATATTTTACTTTGTTCATATTTCTATAGGTACGAACCACATCGTCAAGAAATCATTATACCGAATGATGGTGAAAATTCATTGTTACTTGACGTTAGTTTGATGAGAGATGATCCACAACATTGGGCATCTGCTCATGACTATCGAATCATTGAAAATGTTGTACGCACAAAATATCATTCGAATGAAGAAATCAACAAAGAAATGTCAGAAATGGAGAATAATAACATAAAAATAGCAGCATTTGAATACGGTGATAATGATATCAGTATGGAATATCATTCATTAAAAGTGACATCAGATGTAAATACATTTATTATGTTCAAATATAAATAATTGATTAAATTCTAAAATGAATTTAAATAAAATTACGATCGAATTATTTTCAGGTTGGATCACCAGAAGAGAAAAAATTTCATATTCTGATATTGAGTTCTTTTTTTGGATCATTACCAGTTGGTAGAGAAATCGTAATGAATTTAGCACGTCATGTGATCGAAGGTTATAAAATTCAAGAACCGTCAATAGTTAAATTTTTAGAAAATAGTATTTTACATTTTCTGCCAATTATGGAGGGATTTGAAGAAGTTCAAAAACAATATATGCAAAAGTAAGTCCACAAATGAATGAAATGAACAATTAAATTTTATTATGCTAATTAAATATGAAATTTTATAGTTCAACAATTTGTGATCCGATTGTTAAAAGCGATTTAGCAGACCGAATATTAAGTCCTGAATCAGAACGTAAAAGAGATTTGTTACTTAGAATGTTCGAAACTAATCACTATGATTTGGTTTTGACATTCTCGGGTGGAGGTTCTGATATTTAGTAAGTACCGCACTAGTATATTCAAAGAATAATTATTTTGGACGAAAATTCTTTTAATAATTTTCTGACAAATGTTTTGTTTTGTTCTTTTGTAAATCTCTTCAGTTATCCGCAAACAAGAGATCTGACAGAAATTTATTCGAAAATGAGCAAAATTATAACAAGAACACAATTCAATTTATCACCGGAACAATGCCCACAGACACCGTCCAGAACAAATGAAAAAGATTCCGTCCAAAGAATCACAAATTTATTTTTCCATTATTATCATATACCAATATTTAATTTGGAAATATCATGTTGTCGTATGCCTGAACAACAAGAAATTGCATCAGTTTGGAGAAAAAATATTGAAAAAATTTTGAATTTTTTAAATTTAATTGAAACCGGAGTACAAGGTTATATTAAAAATGAAACGAATAATTTACCTTTACGTAATGCTTACATAAAAATTGGAGGAAATAATCAAGTTTACAATGTAACCAAAAATTTGGCATATTTTAAATTAATTTTACCATCTGGACGATATGATTTGCAAATTTTTGCTGAAAATCATCAAATGAAACGAATCAGTGTTTTAGTTAAAGAGAATTTTATAACAGATCTGAAAGATATTACACTAAAGAAGGGATCAAATGAAGTACAACAAATCACTGGTGAAATTGAAGAAGTTAGCAAAGGCGAATTAATTTATACAACGAACAAAAAAACAGATGGAACTTTTAATAAAGCAACAATATCAGGTACCTACTTTCATAAAATTAAATTTATAAAACAAAATACGCAAACAAACAAATACATACAAATATGTCGAAATGATATTAATTTTTCATTTTTTTTAACTTAATACAGGATATGTTTTAGACGTTTCAAATCATCCAATTCCAAATGGTAAAATTTCAGTAATATCACCACCATCAAAACAAATAACTTTCACTGATCGTTATGGATCGTATACAATCAAAGAAGTTCCTGCTGGCGATGTAGCATTAAAAGCTGAAGCACCTGGTCATTTTAGTGACACAAGACTTATACATGTCAGTAAATTAACAGCAGACGGTATACGCGGTGTAGTTTTTCGTTTGGAAATTGATGAGCGTATTATGGGATTACCACGATTATTATTCATAATAGCTACCGGATGTTTACTTGTATTATTGGTTGCTTGTTGTGCATTTGGCATTCAATTTATGCATGCGAGATCAGCAAGAAAACACAATAAACCGTATTATAGTTTTTCAATGTTACCACAAAAAGAAAAATTATTCGCGACAAATGCTGAAGATGAACTTGACGAAACTGAATTATTTCGAACACCAATAAAAAGTAAAATTTAAAAAATTTATCTTTTTTTTTAATTTTGTTACAAATTTAATATCGTTTTTTTTTTATGTAGAAGGAGTAAATGTCGAACCGTATTACGATGATGAACGAGAACCAATCGTAGAAATGACAACTGATGATGATAGTCAGGATGAATTGGTAATGTTAGATAAAACAAAAAGTTTCTGTGATTAATAAATAAATAAAAAAAATTATTTAAAAGTTTAACTGAACTAAATTTACCACTTATTAATTATTTATTTGATTATTATTTTTTTTTAAATAAAACTGTGTTAAAATGTAAGAAAAAAATATATAATATATAATAATAATAATAATAATAATAATACACAAATTTACATTCTGACTTATGCATACACTTAATATAGATAAATGTTGGTTGTAAAGCATCACATTGTTGAAAAATCAGAATAAATTGAGTAGAGTACTATTTGCATAATTGTATTCTGATGCTTTTTTCATTTTACATTTTTTATGAAATCATTTTTTTTAATTGTGATCTTTTAAAAATTTCAAATTTATAGAAAGAAATAAAGAAATTGGATTTATTGTAGATACGAGTACTAAATATGAAAATAATACAAATGATTTATTAATCCACGTACATACTTTATTTGTGTACTTGTATTAATTATAAAATAATTCCTAAAATCTATAATTTAGCTAACTAGTAATAATTGATAAATTGATATATAAAGCAAAATAAAAAATGAAAATAATGATAATAATAAATTTAATAATAATCAAAGCAATTACATAAAAGCCAAAGTGCAATTGATATTACAACAAAAAAAAATATGAAACACAAACATTTAAAACATTTGACATTTACATCAAAAATATTTTAAAATCGCTTAAATACATAATACTAGTACGTAGTTTTCTATATGAATGAATAAATAAAATACAAAATTTTTTAAAAAAATATATGATAATAAAAGCTAACAATAATTGTTCCTCGATAAAATAAAATACATATTTATTTTCTGGACTCTATAAAACATCATCTTATATAGAATGATAAAAATGTAATAAATAAATAATATATAAGACTATGCTTGTTAGAAAAAAACTATTAAAAAATTAACAAATAAAAAAAGACAATTTTTGAAAAATTTTAACAAAAACAAAAAATATTTTTAAAAGATATTGTTTTTTAAATTAATTACACAACAAAAAATGAAAATAAAAATAAATTAAGAGAAACAGACAAATCAAGTCTATCAAATTTAATGTTGTTATAATGAATTTAGAGAAAAAATTTATGCTTTTAGATAAATAAGATTATAAGAATTATTATACATAGTACATAAATTAATTAAAACAAAACAAAAAATGGAAAATAAAAGCAAAAAAAAATTATAGCAATATTTCAACTTTGTACAAGAAAGCTGTTAAAGTACATATTTTAAAAAATACGTAATTACAAAAATTATGATTATTATTGTTGTTGTGACTGACTACGAGTACGTTTCGTCGAATCAATCATTAGATTTTTGTGGAATTTCACAAATTAAATTCATAAGAAAGCAAAATGTAACTTACAAATGTATTCAAATTCAAAAGTGAACAATTAAAATTTTTTTTCAAAATTGTAATATTTATAAGCTTGATAAATATAGTATTGATTTTTCTAAATTTTTTATAATTATATTATTATTATAATTCCAATAGAAATAAAGAAAAATTAAGATTTTTAATTATGCAATATTTTTTACTAAATTAATACTATTATTATTATGTATTTTTTATATTTTAATATTTAATTGTAACAAAACAAATGCACAAATTTTTTTAATGTGTATTTTTTTTAATTTTTTCTTCACAAAAAAAAAGCATAAAAAAACAATTTTTTTATTATGCATATAATTTAAAATTTTATTTAATAATTGTATACATAATCTTATAATAAACTTTTAAAGTTAACATCAGCAATTCGATTATAAAATAATGATTTGAAATGGAGACATATTATTTATGCATACAAAAAGTGTGTAGTTACAATTAAGTTTTTTTAAAAAAAAAAATGTAAAAATTATCTAAAAAAATATTAATAATTTAATGCTGTGCTCGAAAAATATATTTCATAGTAAAATAAAAATAAAAGATGAAAAACATTTTGTAACATTAACAATTTGTATTTTTAATAAAATAAAAGAAAACATCATTTGATTCATTTTTTTCCCTTTATATTCTTTCTAGATATGTTTTTGTCGAGTTTATTTTTCAAAAAAAAAAAAAAAAAAAAAAAAAAAAAAAAAAAAAAAAAAAAATTCTTACAATCATCAATGGAACTGGCACATTTATCTTTTCGTCATATCGTCGTTATGCCCAGTATGGAGTTCGAATGGAATTCTGTTCCCCATATAAAATACATGTAAAAAAAATGCACGAAATTCCGTGCACCCAATTTTTCCGTGTACTTTTTGTTTTGTGAGTACGCAGTTCGAACGGAATAAAATATTGAATTGGAGACTTTTTTCCGTTCACGTTGGAACGGAATAAATAGTTGGACAATTATTCCGTGCGGTTTGTTTAGTAATTTTGACAATAAAAATACAGCTGTTGCTATTAAGTATTATTGTTATTTTTTCTTCTCATTCGTTCATCACAACACAATAAAATCATTCATATACTTCTTTTTCTCTACGCTATTACTCGAACTCCGTACTGCCCATTAGCAAGCAAGTGGCGGTAGTAAGTGGAACAAGAAAATTTTAAAAATGAATTTGATGAATTTAAATTTTTCTAGAATTCTAGGCAAACATAATTCTACAGAAGTAAAATTTTTTGAATTTTTTTTTTAAAAAGATGTATTTTGGCTTTAGTTTTATATTCTTTGTTCATACCATTCATATCGACATCTCGTGGTTTTAGAAAAGTTTATTTATTTGAATAACATCAGGATTTGGGAATAAAATTTCCTGTAAATAAATTCCGTCATTTCATACTATATAACAAAGAATATAAAGCTAAAGCCAATAGAAATTTCATTCCAAGATCTGTCAAAAATTCAGAACACATAATGTTACATAAATATCTTCGTTCGAAACATGTTTCGAACATAAATTTTTCTCCTCATAATTGTATTAAAATACACATTTTTCTTACTTACCATGTTTGAGGTAAAGATGGAAACAGATAACATCCGCGCCGTAATGAACAGTACTGACTATATAAATAAGGCACATGCATGTTCAGCGTCAAATAGCACCATCACTGAGGCAGTGCAGTGTGAGGCATAGTGTACTGTGCTTGTGAACGATGCTAGTTGACGGTGAGGAAGCTATTTGTTTGTTATTTAAGAGTAATATCTTACATCTTACTCTATAGGTCTATAGTCTATACATCTTGCCTGCGACTTCGTCCGCATTGTAATAGAGGTTAGAGGTATAACCTATAATAACGTATAAAACGAACCACGATGCGATGCGATGTACAGAATAAGAGAATAATGAAAGCACGAGCGAAGAAGTTCTTTGTAAAGCTTTATGTTATTGCGTCATTTCTATCGAGTTTGTAATTCAATTACCACGATGATACCACGATCAATCACGATTATCAGTTCATTTAGAAGAAAAGCCTTTCATACATTTTATAGATTTTTTTCAGACCTTCATGCGTTTAAGTCAAATTTTTATTGTTTTAAATAATAAATTTTGGAAAAAAAGTAGCCTATCATTTGCGGGAGGAATTCCTCTTTCAAATAAAAAAAATTCCATCAAGATTTGTTCAGCCTTTTTCGAGATTACTCCGAACAGACAGACAGACAGACAGACAGACGCACCAAATTTATTTATAAGATATTAATTATGTATGTATATATTTTTTATTTTTATCATTAATTTTCAAATATAATTTTTAATTAAATTGAATAAATATTTATATTATTATTTTTTCTTTTATTACTTTTAAATAATTTCATATATAATATATATTATATATGTATTTTGTATATACATTTCGTATATTATGTTTAATGTATAATATGTATAACTATAAATACATTCGAATAAAGCACAAAATTATTTTCACCATTTTTTTTCTTTCTTTTGATTCATCTTATCTCTAATTACCTCCAGTTATCATTCTCTATACGTAATTACATTTTTTAATACATGCATCCTTTCAATTTTCTATTCTATTTAATTTTTGTCTACTATATTTATGTATGTAATATGAAAATTTGTTTATTTATCAAATCATTCGGTTATAGATCATTTTCAAATTTGATTAATTTTTACTTTAAAAATTAATTCTAATTTCAAGTGAAAAAGTGAAAAAAATTGAATTTTCACTAATTTATTATAATTATTATTTATTTATATATATACATTATATTTATACATATATATATATATATATATATATATATTTTTTTTTTTTGTTAATATTTAATCATTTCCTAAGTCTATACATTACATATTAAGTCTTTTTCTTTCGAAATACAACACAAAAATAATAAAGTAAATGGTGATATTTTATTTTATTTTATTTTAGTATTATGTGCATTATACATAATTAGAGGTATTCACGATTTGCTGTAAGAGTGTAAAAAGTGTAAACATACACCCAAATCGTACACTATTTCGTGGACGCACCATAGCAAACTTTGTATTGAAAGCAAGCAAATTAATAACATGTCAGCTAAAATATTCTAAAAATAAATTTAATCAAATTACTTTAGCATTTAATGTCAGAATGGCATATACAATAGTAATATACACCGTATACAATGGGTTTCAGCTTTGTAAATTTTTACAAGCAGTGTAAGTAAAAATTACATAGAACATGAGTTTACAAAAGGTGTAGGATTGTACGAGTTTACACCGTTTACAATGATTCAAGACCAAGCTGTGAATACCCTTATTGTAAACGAACAAGAAAAATATCCAATTATATGCATTATAAATTACAAAAATAAATTTTTCTTTATATTATTTAAAAATAAACTGATAATGTTGCTGTTTAATTGAAAATTATGGTCAAATCCGATGGAATTTTTCATCCAAAAAATCAACTGAACATTGATTCAAAGAAAAACTGTATAAAAAAGTAGAAAATTGAAAAAAAATGTGTATATAAATGTAATGTACTCGTCTCGTATAAATTTATAAAATTATTCCGACTTCAATTAACATTCAATTTGCATAATTCTATTTACGATTTAAATGTTACATAATTAATGTTTACAAAAAATATTGTAATTTAATTTTTTTTATATAAATGTATAAAAAAAAATCAATTTTCGCTTCAATTTTTCGTTTCTCAATTTTTCTGTATTATTTATAAATAAAATTATATTATAAATGTTTACAATTTATTAATTTAATTCGATTTTAAAAATTTCTGTATGTATATGTATATCTTATTTACAGAACGGTATTAAAGTATTATACAATAATTTATTGTGTTTTTTTTTTCTTTTCTATCGAATAATGTTCAAATTATTTCGATGTTATTATTATTAACATTTTTTCAATAAAATTATTTTAATTTTTTCTTCTTTTTTTAAAAAAAATTTTATTCTCCTAGCTACGAGTAAAATGTACAAATTCTACTTATTTAATTTATGTAGTATGTTTCGTATGTGCGAGTTTTTATTTAATTTTTATTTTTTTTTTAATTATTGAATCGAAAGAATTTTATTTTTCTTGTATGAATTTAAATTCAGTTTATAAATTTATTAAAACATTGCAATAATAATGTGTTGTTGAATATACATACCATGCAACAAATTTCATTTAACGGTCTTGTATTTATTTGTATTTAACGGTCGTGTTTGAAAATGTAAATTGATTGCCAAAAAACCAAAAAAAGAGTGACTATCGTGAAAAATTATTGACTGTAATTTGCAATAAAAAACAATTTGCAAATTCAGAGTTACAATCAATTTATATTTCCGAGCACGATCTAGTTACATATTTAATATTTATCATAAAATACAAGATAGCAAATTTATTAAATAAATAAAAAAATTCTAATTGATTGAAATATAAAAAGTAATTATTTCAATTTCAATGTTTTTGTTTTTGCAATTCATCCCAATCAAAGTAATTAATTTAAAATTAAATTTATCGTATATACATATTACAATACAATTTTTTAATCACATATTAATTTAGTTTTAAATGTTTTTTAATCGAAAAAAAATTGAAAATAAATGAAATACGTTATTATCATTCTTTTTCATTACATGAAAATAATGTATTGTAGACACAAATTAAGAAAAAAATTATGCTAAAAAAAAAATAATAATAATAAACTAGTTATATAACATATAAATTTTTATTTATGTATTTATTAAAATTTTTCATTTGATTTTTTTTGTTTTTTTAATTTTATAGTAGTATATTTATTTTACTGACCCAATTATATCGGTAATCAGATTAATAATTTTCATTTTCAATTAAAAATTTAATTATATGATGTACTATTATTTTTCTAATAATTTATTACCATATTCCCTAATTTACAAAATAAGCACAAATAATAATAATAATATTAAAAAAAAAAACTTTTCCTTTCTTTTTCTTTCTATACACAAACAAATTAATATAATAAATGATATTGAACAGAACAAAAATATACATATAATGCAAATAATAATACATAATAATAAAATAATCATATTCCCAAAGAACAAACATAAAATTGATGAAACGTAAATTAAAATAAAATAAAGATTTTTTTTTTTTCATTTTTGCTATAGTTGTAACCAAAAATCTTAATGATTTCTTTTTTTTTTTAATTAATATCCACTAAATTGATTAGGATTGTAGAATTGTGGCACGTTCTGAAAAATAAACAAAATTAAAAATTCAAATTGAATACAAAAATTTTAAATGTTTCAATCGATTTTATATTCGATAATATCAACATACTTCTTGGGATGATTGTTGTTGCTGTTGTTGCTGTTGTTGCTGCTGTGATTGTTGTTGGAGAGTATCATCAGTAGGCGATGTTGATGGTACAAAATATCCACTTTGTGGAATATTAACTGGTGGTAAAACTGGAGCTAAAACTGGTTCAACAGATTTTGATGATGATGATGATGCACCAGATGGATTAAAAACGTCAACATATGATTTTTTCAAAGCTAAAAATTGAATTAAAAGTACAATTTCACATTAAAAATTTTCATTACTACTACTACTACTACTATTAAAATTATTTAAAACTAATCATTATTTACTTCTATTTCGTTGCATTTTGAATATATTCGACTGAAGACTTGGAGTTTTATTTGTTGATTCATTTACAATACCACCTGCACCAATTGCACTCATTGGATTTGAAGGAATTGAAGGATTCATAGTGGGAACAACAGATTGAGGTGTTGGAATTAATGAAGATTGATGTTGGACGACTGGTGGATTGGTCGGGTATGTCGGATGCGTTGATGATAATGTAGATGTTTGTGGTGGTGGAGGAGAAGGATTTTGATTTTGATAATTTGATTGGGGAATAATGTTTGCTGCTGGCATTAGATCACTCATTTTTGGTGGTGGTTTAAAACTTTCCTGTTCGTTTTCTTCACCTTCTGTATTTACCCATTTTTTCTTTTCTGAATCCCATACAATTGTTGGATTTTTATCATCTGGTAAAATCATTTGATTTTTTGGTTTCAATGAAAGCTTATTCCAGATTCCACCAAACCATCCAGAATTTGTATTTGATTGATTCGAACTACACAAAATAAATACAAAAGAATACAAAGCAGGTACATTATAAGGATAATTTTGTTGCGCAAAACAAAAATAATTGTTCTGTTCAATTTTGTGTACCTTTTACTTTGATTTTTATTATCAGTTTTTAAATTAGTTGCTGGTCCTGTTGATGATGATAATGATGGATTGCCTGTTTTTCTTGAATCTTGTGATATGTTTGATTTTCCTGTTGCTAAAGATTGTTGCTGGTTTGATGATGTATCGTTTTGTGTGTCATCAAAAAATGGCTTATTGGACAATGAATTTGGCATTGATATTGTTGGTCTTGGTATCTACGAACAGTAGTGAAATTTAAATTAAAAGTAATCGAAAATTTCTTATAATGCGATATAATTCAAATAAAATATTTAAAATGAAAAAAAAATCAAATAAAAAAAAAATTAAAAAATTAATTACATATAATAAATAAATGATATAAAATATTTTATTTCAAATGCAAAAATTTTGAAATGTTCTGCTCTGTGTAATTGGGTCAATAAAACTGAAAATTCAATTAATAATCACAATTACAATTTTATTTTTTTCATTTTTATTGTTCATTCGATTTTTCTTATTTTTATTTTATAATTTCCGTTTTTCTTCACAGATTAATGTATAAAGAAAAACATAATTCATTACGCAAAATAATTTATTTTATATATTTCCATTATTTTTCTAATATACATTTTAATTAAATTTTATAGATTCAATCTGAATTTTTTTATAATTTTTATTTGATTTTACACACAATTGATTTAAAATTTAGATTTTCTCTATTTAATTTAAATAATTATTTTCTTCGTATGTAAAATCATTATTATTATTATTATTATCATAATTATTTCATAAATATATGTATTTCCTTGAAATCAGGCATTCGATATTATGGATTCAATTTTTTTTTTTTCAATTTGTCAATTCCTTTCTTATAATGGTCCATCAACATCATATGTACGAACATCATTTGATTTACGTACATTTCTTTTTTTTAAATAATTTTCAAATTGCATTACACTCTGTTTTATTTCATTTTCCATTTTTGAATAATTAAAATGAATTGATTTGTCTGCAATTAATTGTTGTATTGTCCATGAATGTGATGGTGAATTCGTTTTATTATTATGAATTGTGTTACAATCATTTTCATCTTCATTATAATTATCACTATGGATATCTCCTTCTTCAATATCATCTTCGTTTTCATCGTATTCCTCGTCATCATCATCAGCATCATCATCATCATCATCGTCATCATCATCACCGCCATCATCATCATCATCATCATAATTGTTTTCGTTTTTGTAATTACAATTCAATTCATCCTGATCATTATAATGTGATTTTTTTGTTGAGGAATTTTTTCGTTCAACATCGAAACGACTTGCAAATGGAACATCAATCGGATATGTTCCATTGAAAATTATATTTTTATAATGATGATGATAATGATAATAGTGATGATGATTCTGTTTATGAGAGTATAAATCGCAGAAATTATTATGACATAAATTCGAATTAATATCATCGTAATTATGAATTGTATTCTCCTCAATTTTACTATCATCAAATACAAAATCAAGTTTATTGTCATCATTAATTTCTGTTGCAGTTAAATCGAAGTTAACACGTTTACTAATTACATTGGTTGTAACCGAAGTTTTAGAACCAGTAGAACGATTATAATGTGTTGTAACAATATCACTACTTTTTTTAAATGAAGATGATGATGATGGTGATGATTGCGATAATAATGACGAATTTTTAAGAATCATAGCACTATTAGCAGTACAAATATTACTATTAGTTGGATTTAATTTAACGTTGGAGGAGTTACAATTTGAATAATTACTTACGTCTTCTAAAAATTGATCTTGATGATCATGATAATTATTAGTTGTTGTTTCCAAATTAGCAGTTATAGATTTTTGTAATTGATTGTTATCCATTTTTGATGATGAGATCAATGGCGGCGATAAATTAGAATCCTTAGTTTCTTTTAACTTTTCACTTACAGTTAATGAAGTAGAAGAAAAAGAAGGATTATTTGTATTAATGATCGTGGAATTATTTTTATTTAAATTTTCATATTTTTCATTATAAGGTGAATTTTTATTAGAATCAACAACAGATTTTATTGATGTTTCATGATTTGTTATAACCGAATTAGCTAGTTCTGTTATACATGTATTATCTATTGATGGTGGCAATGGTAATGATGGTGATACACGCTGAACAATTTCTTCCTGCTGCATTCCATTTGAGAGTACACAATACAAGGGATATTTTTGATATTATGTATTTTAAAATAATGTTTTATAAATTCAATTTTAAAATATTTTTAATTACAAAAAAATGAGGGAAAAAATATTTGAAACAATTACTGCTACTGGAACAATTAAATGGTAAACTTACCTCGTTTTGTTGTGGCTGTTGTTGGCTCCAATAATCATAAGCTGATGTCATTTGTTGTTGATTATTTTCATTATGAAAATCCTGCTGTTGTTGCTGCTGATCGTATGATTGAGCGAAACTCATTTCATTTTGATAACCAATTATCATGGAATCTTCAGTTTTTATTTGCGAACTATCATAGCCTTGTTGCTGCTGTTGATTGTTAGATAATGATGGCGGATTATAATACTGATTGTATTGTTGGTCAACCACTTGTTGATTCAAATTGATTGATTCTTGCTGTGTATTTAGTTGCTGCTGTTGTGACTGTGATGATGTCATAGACTGAAGAGGATCAAAATTATTATACTGCAAGTTTAGTTCACTAAATTGTTGATTGATTTCAGCAAATTGTTGGTCGATTTGTGATCGATTATTATTTAATGCAGAGTTCATAGTTCCTTGCTGTCCTGCATTTATCATCTTATGCTCTATTTCATTTAACGAATGGTTTTCTGTCTATAAAAAAATATTGATATTTCGCTCTATCACAAACAAACAAACAATCAAAAAAACTTACACAATACTGGTTGGAAATATTTTTTAAGTCTTGAAGCCATTTTTGATCTTGAATTTGTACACCTCCTTCTAAACTGTTTTCAACATTATTTTGATCATCCACAGTTTTTTCTAGAACTGGATCACAAAATTTCAATCGATCACCCAAATCAAAGATCTGTATTTAAAAAAAAAAAAAAATAAAAAGAATCAATAATTGTATAAATAAAGTCGAAAAAAAGAATTTTTTTGTATGCTTTTTTGTATATCGTTTCTGACCTTTTTAATAAATGTCGGTTCATATTTGGATGGATCACGTTGTATATGTAAAGATATCTGTTCCATGTACATTAGCGTTTTTAATTGCAATCCATAATCTAACATTCTATTAGCTAGTAAATATTTATAAGGCTGCAAAATTATTTAAAAAATAAAAAATACACACGTACATAAGAGAATGATCAGATAAAAAATTTTTATTTTTACCTGAAATTCGGTTATGCAAAATTTATCGTCGTTCAAAGCGCACGCATATTCGTATATTTCGGTCATCATAATCGCTTCATTCGTTGCAAATTCTCTAAACGGTTTATGCTGTGATGAGCCAAGAAGTACAAGTCTAACAACATTTGCTGAATTCGACATTAATGTTGAATCATGATTTACTGCTGAATATTTATTAAAGCCAACTTGAGCCATTAAATAACAAAACTGAGCACCAAACAAATCTCCACGATTATATAATGAATCTCCTAAAGTTGTGATTGCTTTACGATCTAATTCTGGCCTCTGTGATGTATTTGATAATATCATTGCTAAATGCGGTCTCCAATCACCCCATTTTTCATCTTGTACACTTGTTACTGATGATGGTGTTCTACCACTCATCAACTGATACAGTGTCTGTAATGGATCATTTAACGATAATTTATTTGCAAATTTCATCATAACATTTGCATGAAGACGACGATCAACTTTTGATGCCAAAAATAATGCATGACCCCATAAATTATTATCTGTTGCCCAGTCTTTGTATTGCAATGATAAAAACAACAAAACAAAACAAAAAAAACGATCAAGTAATTAATCAAAGTTAACATTAATTTTAATGATTTTCATTTACCTAATGCTTCATTAACATTTCCATATAGTAGATAATTTCGAAATTTTTCAGTTATTTCTTCTTCTGACAATGATATTTTCGAATCAGATTCATCTGAATTTTGATAATTCTTATCGTTTGTAGAATTGCTACTATCATTATCATCATCGTTCTCTTCGACACTTTCATTTGTCGATTTTTTTGAATTTGATTGCACTGAATTTTCTCGATTATCTGCTGATTGTAATTTTGTAGCAATTTCATATGGAAATTGTTGTTTATTTTTCATCAGTAATTCAGCTATATCAGTTCCAACGACCATCTAAATTCGACAAATTTAGATTGAATTCAATTTACAAAAATATAATACAAGTATATGAGGATACTTACACCGTTTTGACGTAACAGCAATATTAATAAATTCCACATTAACGTGAATGATGCTTTATTCGCTTGATTTCCTAATGAACAAACACTACTAGATGAATTTTGTCTTGATCTAATCGTTATTAATGGTGGTCCTAAACGTATTTGATCTTCACAAAATTCAATTATAGTTTTTTTATGTGTTAAACCACGCACTAATGGACCAGGAAATGTTTGAAATAGACGACGTGTAGAATCATTAGCACCAATTTTTAAAATTTTTACAATATTTGTAATGCCACCATTTTGAATATATTTCGGTTTAACACAAATCATTATGCCAGCTGATAATGATGCGATTGCATGTTCACTAGCAAATTTGCATGGTGTTAAACGTTGTGGATCCTGTGTTGTCGTTACTGATGCACCATCAATTAAATTTATTGATAAATTATCAGGTCTAATGTATGCAAATTAAAAATATGTAAAATGAAGAAAATATTTTCGTTAAATGAATACATAGTATGATACATAACAGAAAATTTTATTTTTTTTTTTCCATTTAAATATGTATTGTACATTAGAAAAATATTCAAATAAAAAATAATAATAATTAAAAATAAATAAATGACAAAAACTTTACTCGAAATTATGAAAACATGTATATACGCCATTTAAAGAAACACATTTTTATAAAAGCATGCAAACAAAACACTAATGTTTTTCATGAATAATAAATACCAAATAATTTTTAAAATTTTAAATATTTAAAAATTTGGAAAACAAGCAAATAATTATTAAAATGAAATAAATAACAAATGAAAGAACAAAATAATTAGAAAAATAATTTTTTTTTTACCGAAACGAAGAATGAAAAAAAAAAGAAGCAATAAAAATGAAATAATATGAAAGCAATTGAAATATGTAAAATAATATGAATGACAGTCACAGCTAAATTATTTGTACTTTGGTTTTCCGTGGTATGAAATTGATGAGAAATAATCACTAAATGAATTTATGTTATCTCTATCCTTACTGGAAATTTTTTAATTTTAATTTTTTTTTTAAATGGAGTATCTATATATAAACTTATTATTTAGAATCTTAATTTATTCCTAATTCAATTATTACAGATTTTCTTTTTTATTAATAATAAATTGTCTGATAAGTCAAAAACTTATGCAATATTTCTCAAAAATATGAATGAATAATGATGAAAATAAAATTGTATTATTAAAATGTAATATACCGGAGATATTTTGACTAATTTTTTCATGAAAATGATATTTAAAGGAGACAATTATTTTATTTTTTTATGTTTTCTATCATTATTTTGTAGTATTTTTTAATAATATTAAAATTAAAAATAAATGCTGTATAAATTTTGAATTCTTAATTTTATATATGTATATTTTTTCTAAAATCTTATTTATTCATATTTTGAAATTTAACTAAATTTTTACAATAATAAAAAACCATTCAGAATGAAAACAAACATTAATATCATTACTCGTTCAATATTAGAAATTTTCATTTGTCTGTGCAATTATAAAACAAAATCAACAATAAATTATTATCCTTTGACAATTAACATAATGTTAATTTAAATACATACATTAAATCCTAATAAAATTAGTCAGTCGTTGATTATTTGAATCATTTTTTTTTCTAATTTAACTTTCAACTTTTAAATTTTTAATTTAATTAATTTATGAATTTTTCCCCGATTTCCAATCATTTATTCGATCACAGCCAATCATTTTTATTCAATCAATCAATTATTGGTATTAAATTCATGAATATATTTTTTTTAATTTAATTTACATATTTAAAAAAAAAATATTTTTAGATTAATTGATTCATTTCAATTAAATTATTGCTTATGATCGATAAATTCAATATTAAAATTTTATGTTTTTAACACAAAAGAAAAAAAAAATACTTTAGCGTAGAACTATGATACAATAAAATACGCACTATCACCCCTACATCATACAACTTAATTGAATAATTTTAATTTTTTGTCAACATAGCAATAATTTTATACATAATATTGTAATTTATTTAAGTAGAATAATTAGAAGAAGTAGTAGAAGAAAAGAAAAATAAAGCACCTTGACTCCGAGTAATCACTTGGCGCATATGATGATGATCGGCGACCAATACTTGCTGGCAGCATATAATTATTATAACTACGATTTGAATGTAATAAATGCTGTTGTTGTTGTTGCTGCTGCTGAGGCTGTTGTTGCTGATATAAACCTCCATCATTTAAATTCGAAGTGGAATGTTGATCTTCATTAATATATTGCTGATGCATTGATAAATTAAATGCATGAAGTTGTCCATACTGTTGTCGATGGTAATCACTCGGAGTATGTTGTTGTTGAAAGTATGGATGGAATGATTGTAAACTATACCTAAATTTTTCGAATGATAAGTGTTTTTTTTCTCGATATAATATAATGGATTTTTTGTTTGTTTTTTATTCTACAAAACACAATAAATAGTAATTTCATTTTTGTTTCATCAAAATATATATATTATATATATATTCTTAGTATGTCGTTATACTGTTAAATTTTAGTTTTTGAATAACCAGAATGCTTTAAAAATCATTAAACGAATCTTTTAGATTTTTCTAGTCTACATTACAGTATATAAAGTAAAAATCCAATACAAGAAATTGTTAGTAGTGTTTCAATTTCATCTTATAAAGGAATTTTTGTTTTTAGTGGAATTTTTGAAACATTCTGTTCGAGAACACGATGATAATTTTGATTTGTATTTTATTATTATTATGAAAAATAAATTAAATGAAATATAATAAATGAGAAATGCAAAAATTAAATTAATTTAACAATAAATAATAATTATTAATCGGTTGTAAACTATAATAATGTGATAAATTAATAATTAAACTTAAAAAAATAAAATAAGAAATTAATAAACGTACAATTTTGATTATAGAAAATAAAATTATTTTATTTTTGATAGAAAATGAAAATGGCTGTACATTTTTCTTCTTCTTCTAAAAATCACATTTAAAATTTAATTTTAATAATTATGATAAAAGGTAACAGAACATAATGAAATAAAATTGTGTGCATGTTTTGCATCAGTAAAACATTTGTGGACATTAAAAAAAGTATGTGTGTAGAATTATTTTAAAAAAAAAATGTAATTCAAAGCGACTTTATTGGATTAAAAGCTAATGTAATTTTTTTAATTAAATTTTGCAATTTTCTGAAGTAAATTTAAATTAATTATATACATAGCTCCTGGATAAAATCGCTTTTTAAAATTATTATGCTTTCAAATTTAAATAGTTCTGTATGTATATCTTATTTAGATTTAATAAAATCAACACCATCCTCTAAAGAAAGAAAATAAAAAGTATAATTACGTACAAGCAAGAATGACTCACACCAAAGAAAAAATTATATGTAAAAATGTTCGATTTTTCTTTCATTATTTTATGCTTTCATTTTGAAGCAAAATTTTTAATTGTATCTACATGGCCTTCAATATACTAACACATACCTTTCTTGTTTATCGTTGGCCGAACTTCTACCTGAATGAACAGATTCTCGACCGTCAGTTGTCGGTGCCGTTCCCCCTCCAATTAAATCTGACTGAATTTGATGACCACCAAAGTATTTTCGATACCATTCAGCATATAATTGAGGATTTGTTCTTCGCAATTGTTCATAGTATTGCTGTTGTTGTTGATAATAGGCATATGGATCATAGCCATATGCTGAGGGATATCCATACATATGTGAATACCTTGAATCCTTATCTCGTGTACGATCCTTATCCCGATCACTATCACGCGCATTTCGACTGCCACCTTTTCTATTATAATCATCATCGTAGTTACTGCCTCGATCTCTTCTATCCCGATAATCACGTTCCCGATCTCGATCCCGAACACGATCACGATTTCTTCGTCTTTGTCTTCTTTCATCTAAATAATATTCTTCATCATCACCTCGTCGCTTACTATCCCTATCACGTTCACGGTCTCGATCCTTACTATCTCTATCATCTCGTCGGTAATACCTTCGATCTCTTTCTTCACTTTTTCGATAATCACTATCATCACGATCATAATCGCGTTCGTAGTCTTTGTTATTTCGATCACGATCACGATCACGATCGCCACGTCGACTTTCGTATCTAACAGAACTTTCTGTTTCATATTTAGAATCGGTTTCATATCGAGCACCACCATATCTACTGCCACGATCTTGATTTCTGTCGTATTTATCTCGATTCTGTTCTCTATCATACCTGAATCTAAAGTAAAACAAAATTTATAAATTGTTCTAATTTCGTGTATATACTTGATTATATAAATTTTACCTTCTATTTTCTCTTTCTCCTTCCTCCTTGAATCGACCGCGTTCTGCATCTCGAACACTTTCTTCCCTTTTTTCTCTATCCCGACGCTCTTTTTCTTTACTATCTCGTCCTTTATCACGTTCACTCCGAGAATTTCCTTCTTTATATCTTCTCCTTTCTCTATCACTTGAAAGATCCGAGTCTTCAGTTTCATATCGTCCTCTTCTTTTATGAATTTCTTGCTCATTTCCACCATTTCTTCGTTTTTTCTCTTCTACTCGTTTTTGCGTTTTACTAAAATATGATAATTGCTTTTCTCGATTATCACTTTCTTCGTTTCCAGTCGATATATTTGAATGATCGTTTACATTCGTTTCTAATATTAAACTAGATTCAGTTTCATGATTAATATTTTGATTTCCAACGACAGCGTCTAAGGTATTTGCACCTTCAATGGGTTCGTCTCGACTTATATCAACAAAATCGTGATGTTGTTGCTGATGTTGCTGATCTTCTAAGTTCTCCCCATCCATTTCAAGTTCTCTTTGTTCCCGTTCTGCATTCTGATTCGAAGAACCATTCTCCACGCCGGTAACTACACGTTGTTCGTGGACGTCACTTTCTCCAGCTACTAAATACAAATTACGATCTGATGTTATATCAATATTTGATGATTCAACGGGAGGCACGTTTGAAAAAGCGGATCTTGGTGATGGCATTGTATCTTGTCCATCTGCTTGACGTTCCATATTCAAGTCAGAAGTAGCTAATTCTGTACCAGGAACCATACGGTCAAGACCTGGTGGTATTTCACTTAAGGCCACAGAATTTTGTTGAGGATCAACTTCTGGTTGACCAAGAACTAGCCGAGATAATCCCGGTGGAGGAAAGTTATCATTTTCATAATTTGATTCCTGACGATTATTTTCATTTATTCGATTGCTACTAAAACCTTCTTCAGATAAATGACTTGTTTGAAGATACTGATTTCGATCATCGTTTGGGGTATGAGGTGCTATTTCGAAGTTTTCAATTTCGAAATTTCTGTCTACTATTTCTGAATTATCAGGAGATAAGCACTCTTGATTACTTCCCAAATTTTGTTCTGGTTGATTTTGAAAATCTTTTGGAGGAGGAGCATTTCGAAAATCTTCTGGTGGCGGTGCAAAAAATTGTGAGGGCATAACAGGAACTTTTGGTTGAGTTTTTGCAGAAGTAGGCATAAAACTACGATGATGTTGTGCTTGCCCTGCTCGCTTGTATGGATTATTGGAATTTGTTAAACTTGTTTGATTGATTGGTGGAGGTGGAGGAAATGCAGAATTGAAATTTGAATTTTGTTCTGGGGGTGTTTGAGATGGTGGTGGTGGAAGAGGGAAATTTCCATTTCCAGGAGATTGACTATTTGCTGGGTATGGTGGTAATACTCCAGTATTCTGCAATTTTGATAAAGAACTTTTCCGATTTGAAACAGTGGGTTGTTGACTGGATGGTAGTGGATTAGTATTTGAATTTGAACTGTTAACAGGTGTTGTTTGATTTACTGCTAATGGTGGACTCATAGCGTATTGACGAGTTGGCTGAGACACAGGTTTAGCTTGCGAAACATAGACTGCATTCGAAATGGTATTTTGTTGTTGTTGCTGCTGCTGTTGTGGTTGTTGTTGGCAGTTATCATTTGAATCTAAAACTTGTACATTTCTTTGATGTTGATTAACAGGTGAAGAATGTACAGTTTGTGCAATTGGATTTGGTCTTGATGTTTGAATGAAGGCGTGATGAGAACCATATGGGCTAGGTGGTGTATTTTGGCTTACGTTTGCCAAAACCGAGGCAGTGGGATTTATATTCTGCTCTTCATTGCTAGACATTGATTTAGAACCTAATAAAGAAACTTGAGATGCGTTTTCAGAGCCGGGTTCTCGTTGTTTAATTAATGCATCTGATTTCTGAAAATATTAAATTATATTTAGAGTTTTTCAATCGTTTTATAATTTTAACTAACCTTTTCAACTGAATGTTGTTGTTGTTGTTGTTGTTGTTGCCGCTGCTGCACCGGAGATAAAGTTTGTTTATTAACTTGTAAATTAGACACTGAAGGCTTTTCTTCCACATCCCATTGCCAATTATCATTGGGTTCAGTTTTGAAACTTTCATCAATTATATTTTGATTTTCTACTTGATTTTGAACACTTTGATTATTATTATCATTCCAATCCCAGTCATCCCAACCGTCATTTGGTTGAACTGAAAATGATCCTTTATCTTCATTGTCTTGTTGTTGATTTTTTATTGTTGACGACATTTGCTCACTTTTAATTTGATGATTTTGCACTGAAGATTTTCCAATAGAATTCAATGGTTGCTGATAATTTTGTTGATATTGCTGATTTTGAATTTGAGGAAGTTGCTCTGAGAAATTTTGTTGATATTGCTGTTGATTTTGTTGTTGATAATTGGAAAATTGATTGTTGTCAGTAAGCTGTTGTACATTTGATTGAGATTGCTGTTTAACAAATGAAGAATTTACAGATTGTTGAATTGGCACCATTGGTTGTTGATTTTGTAGAGGTGGTGAAGATAAATTTTGCTCCTGCCAATTTATATGTTGATATTGAGACGAATTTGCGGATGAACCTGATATTGTAGTCGTGGTCGTAATTGGATTTGAATTTGAACTGACCCAGTTCGAATTTGAATTTGAGTGATTTAGTGTTGAAATAGACGGTGAATGTTGTTGAAAATTTTGTTTATTATGAGACTGCCACTTTATTCAAGAAAAATATTCAAAATAAAAATTGTAAATTTGATAAATTATGATATTAATAATAATTAGTCAAATATTATTTTAATAATGAATTTACTGGAAAAAAATGTGCAATTTATTATTAGTAATGTATATCTATCTTATGGCTAATTTATTTAAAAATGTAATGTTTTCTTAAATTATTAATTTAAAATATTGTTATTTTATGAATTGCATCTATTTAATTATAAATTTATTTTTGTAAAAAAATAAATAAAGTTAACATTACAGGAGGAAAAAAACATCTACTGATTATTTTTTATAATTATGCAAAAAATTAAATTAATTAAAATTTTAACATATGTGCAAAAAAATTGCAAATAACTACACTTTAGATTAGGCAACATACATATATAGTTCCATATTGAATTATTTATTATGTAAAAATATTGAAATAGTTATACCTACTTGATACATAATCAATTTGGATTACATACTTTCATTTTTCCAATTTAAAAATGCATAGGTAGTATGTATGTAGGTATCACGTATAGAAATTGCTGTAGAATGTAGATAAATATACATACATAGAAAAGGAGAAATGCAAAATTGCGTTAAGCTTTTCTTGATAGTTTTAAATTTGAATTTAAATGATTTGAATTATATATTCAATTCATTAATAAAATGTAAGTACTTAGTACATAATATAGTATATGTATCTAGTTTTTAATTTTAAATTTAATTTAAATAAATAATTTTTGTTGCACTGCACTCACAGTAATTCATTGTGTCGTTTTGCTATTTACCTGCTGTTGACCAAAAGTTGCTGAACTAGTTTGAGCCATTATTGGAGTAGTAACATTATTATTTGAAATTATGGTGGAAGCAGGTGGGGGCTCTTGCTGTTGTTGTTGTTGTCGGCCACTACTACTATTTACCCACGACATTATTATCGATTTTTAATTTCTATTATTGGACCAATCAATTTAATAACAGCTTATATTGTAAATTGTTATGTTACTTTTGTTGACCTTATTTTTTTAATCTTTTTTTTGCTTTTAAATTTTTATGTTATCTATAAATTTTCGCTAAACAAAAATCGATTCAATTATGGAATTATTTTTATGACAACTATTTTTATTTTCATTTTTTTATATTTTTTCTACCATAATTTAAATATGTAATTTAATAGATATTTGACTACTTTAAATTCAACAATATAATTAATTAATGTATATTTTTGTTAAAAAAGAAAATTAATAATTAAGAATTTACATTCGACTACAGGACTACACTGTATTTAAAACGAATGATACAAGACAAGACATCATACGTGGAACAATTTCAAATACAAAAACAAAATTCTTTCACAATTTCTGTTTTTCGTTTTTATTCTCAAATTTATGTAATAACTATTGACAAATTTTATACATTCTTCAAGGAATTTAAATGCAAAAAATCTCCTTTTGCAAGTTATTACTATATCAAAGATAATAAATAAAATTTTTGAAGGTTTTAATTAAAAGAAAATTTATAACTTTATGTATTTGCCAAATGCCAACTTCCACCACTTCACAAAAAAAAAATTTTTTTGTTTTTTTTTTTTAATTTTATAATTTTTTGATTTTTATACGTCACATTTCCTCCCATAGAAAGAATGCCAAATTGACAATTTTCAAAAAAAAAAAAAGAAATTCATCAATTTATTTCTTTTTAGCGTACATTACATGTTTCCATTTTAACAATTGTCAAATCATATATTCTATATCTATCCTTTTTATTCTTATAAAATATTTGAAGACTGAATTTATCTCTTTTATAAAAAAGTTATGAGCGAAGTTGATGAAAGAAAAATGTCACTTGTCAGTTTGCCTTTGTTTACTTTTATATCACCTATTCATTCCTATACACCTATACTATAATTTATTACGATTGCTTTTTGTATTCTATTCTAATATAAAAGTGGATGTATAAATAATAATAAATATCTATTAAATATAGAGTGATGTGCATGAATTGAATATAACAAAAATATAACATAATACATAATATACATTATTATACATATATGCATAATATTATACGAAATTTTGTACTCACTATTTACCTCTTTAATTTGCACAAATTTATCTAAATTATAACATATAACAATTATTTTATTATCATAATACAATTAGAAATAATTTACAAAAATTTTATGTACAAATAATAAAGAAATAAACAAAATTCACATCACATTACAGTTAAGTGCCAACTTGGAACTTGAAACTTCAATTTCAATACAATTATTTTTTTTTAAATTATGTATATATGTGCAATATGTGTATATATCAATATATGAAATTTTTTGATTATAAATTATAACAGATTTGAATTTTTCATATCATTTTATAGATAGCACTAAACTTATTAAGAAAGAATAGTTAAATTTGAAATTTCAGCATTATTTTTACAATACTAAATTGTTACAAGTTATTCATACATATATAGAAAAAAAATCGAAATTTTAAATTTTCATTTGTACAAATAAAAATTAATATAAATATTGTAAAATTTATACAAGTAGTGTTTTTATAAATTTCAAATTTTTGTGTACGATAAATGAGATATGTGCTCCATCTGTATGAAAAGATGTAACTAATTAGTAAATTGAATTGATTGACAATAATTGAATTCGTGTCTGAATTAAATTTTTCCTTTTTCTACCCCAATAAAAATAATAAAAACGAATTTTTTGACATCAACATAGCTGACGTGTGTTTTTGTATTCTGTTATCTGTTCTAATCTAATCATTAATTACTATTATATTTTGTTTAATAAATAACATAAGAACTACTAAATTTTACATTGAATAAAAATATTAAATTGTTATGATTTTAATTGTAATTCATATATGAAAATAATTAAAAATATATTAGTATTAAAGAATATTTATAAAAATGGCACTTTTAACAATGATAGCTCGAGTAATCGATGGTCTTCCATTGGTTGGAACAATGCAGGATGATGAACAAGTAAATTAAAAATATAATTAAAGAAAAACTAAAAATCATTTAACACTTATGTTTATATATATATTAGTCAGGACGAAGTATTTTGGAATATCAAAATCAAGCTAAAATGTTATTCAGAAAATTAGGATCACATTCACCACCGAGATGTAGTATTGAAACAGGACCTTATCTATTCCAGTAAGAATAAAATAATTAGTTTAATTATTATGAATTTGTATATAACATAATATTAATTTCAGCTATTTAATAGAAAATGATGTATGTTATCTTGTTATGTGTGATAAAAATTACTCAAAGCGTTTACCATTCGTTTATTTAGAAGATTTAGCTCAAGAATTTCATAAAAATTATGGAAGAAGAGTTAATTCAGTAACTAGACCATATGCTTTCATTGAATTTGATGTTTATATACAAAAAGCTAAAAAGCAATTAACTGATAAAAGAAGAAATATAAATACAATAAACACACAATTGCAAGATGTTCAGAGAATTATGGTAAATTAAAATTATTTGATTTTCATCTTTCATATAGTTTTATGTGATATTAATGAAATTTCTTTATATATATAGGTCCAAAATATCGATGATGTATTGCAGAGAGGAACAGTACTATCAGGTAAATAAAAACATTTAAAAAAACATCCATCGTTCATTTTAAAACTGCATAACTATACATAATAAACTCTTTCAGAACTTGACACAAAAACGCAAAATCTTTCTATGATGTCACAGAAATACAAAAAAGATGCAACTTATTTAAATCGTAAATCAATGTATGTTAAAGCGGCAGCAGTCGGAATTATATTAATTGTTTTCGTTTTATATTTTTGGATATTGTAATTAAAAGTAAAAAATAAAAATAGGGAAAAGGCAAGAAACAAATACATAATAACTTTATACATAATTATTTAAAAAAATATATAAAAATTGAAAAAAATGTAGATGTATCTTTATTATATTAGGAGATGGGCGAACTGAAAAATAAGTTATGTAAAACAAGTGCACATTATTAATAAAAAAAAGGGAATTATACTGATATTTAAATTTTATTTTATATTTGATGGATTTCATATAAATTTTATTCTTCTTGAAGTTTTAATCTGTGTTGTGTTAAAAATGCAACATCTAATATTGCTTCTTGCTCTAGCAAGTCACGCACTTCATATTTTTTTGATTCTTCAAAAGCATATAAAATACTTGTGTCATAAAGCATCATTTTACAATGTGCCAAAGCCAGTACACAATTTCTTAATCTGGCAATAACTTCTCTATCAGATAATGGTATTTCTTCCGATATGTTTTCTATGAATCCTCCACTTTCATTTTCTGGATTACGTGTTGGAGATATCCATATAAAACCATTATTACCTAGAATTATTGATGCTCCACATGATAAATTATGAATATGTGCTTTTCGACGTTTCACCAATGACGGAAATACTTTAACTAATATACCCTGTGATAATTTACCATATCTTAAACTTCTTGTATGCAATGATAAGCTGCCATCATCGAATATATTTTGTACCTCAGCTGATATCAGATCGCCTTCACGCAAATATTTCCTCATCATTTGTTCATCTTCAACTAGACGACGACGTAATTCACCACCAGGTAAATTCATTGATGACAATAGCAGAATAGAGTCAAGTCGTGAATTTGTATCAACCTTCAAAAAATTATCCAAAATTATATTTAATCTTTTTTTTAAATTAAATTTCAATGTATCATTACTTTCCATCGTTTTTGTTGAACTTCTGTTACTCTTCCAACTACTACATCACCTATTTCTCCAACATATCTACTTTTTAATGGTTTAATTGAAATTAATTTTCCAACTTGTTCTTTAATACCAGCAACAGATGCTTTAATATATCCATCTTCGACATATGTACCATGTCCTTTCATAAAATTTCCTTGTTCTGTGATTTTATCTCCCGGTGTATATAATGCAGGAATTCTATCATCAGACAATAGAGTGTTATTAACACGATCTGAAGCAAGTCGAATGCGAATATTCGAATTCATTTTACTCAATAATTTTAATTTTGTTTTAAAAAAGTTAAATTTAATGATTATTTACATAAATAAAAATTGTAAACTGTAACTGTAAAGTAAACGTAAAGGATGGAATATGGATGAGGAATGAATGAATGACAATGAGGATGTGAAATGAAATGAAATGACACGACACATTAATTAACAAGGTTATGTTTGTTTATCTTCTATTGCGCTGCTTCTTTTTTTTTACATTTTATTTTCATATTTTTTTTCGAATTCGTTTTTAACCAACCATTCTTATTTAATCCATTTTCACCTTATTTTTTTTGAATTTTCTAATTGTATTTTAAATTTAAATCAACAAAAATTTCAGTTGCATTTCAATTTTATTTCGTATAAACAAGAATCAACAATTTTTATAATTATTTAACAGAAAATTCCAGAAATTAAATTCTAAATTAGTTTACTAAATATAAAAAAATATAAAAAAAAATTGATAATTCTTAGTTATAAATTTCTAATAAAAGCAGATATTTACAACTATAATAATTACTTTTGTTTTCCATCTTCAGTTTCGTTTCCATCATCATCCGAACCATCATCACTTTCGGATGATATATTATCTAAAAATTGTTCGTCCGAAAATAAATAATTTCGCGGTTCTGTTTCAATTTTTTTATCATTTTTTTTCTGTACGTTACGGCGTCTCTGATCTATTGATAAATTTTTCATATTATTTTGCATATTTTCTTCTTTTTTTACTATATCAGTGCTATCGGTATTATTGTTTGTTTCATTTTTTTTAATATTATTCTTATGAGGTTGCTTCTTTCCATAAATTCGATCTAATGTTTCACAATATTGCTTAACTTCCGATTCAACATCTTCATCTGAAATTAAAATAATAAACAATAATTTATAAATATAATGTATGTACATATAAATATAATCATCCTTTATTGGACACTAAGAAATATTCACAAAATCCTTACCACTATCAATGATATCGTAATAATCCTCAATATTATCATCGTAACATAAATGTATAATTGGAAATTCGACTACTGTTTTACCCATTAAATTTTCTTTTAATGTTTTTCTGAAATCAATTTGGAAAAAACGATTTTTACATTTTTTTACACCTTCTGCTTTCAAAAGAATTTTTACATTTTCAATTCCCTTTGATTGATAGTATTCTAATGATTTATACATTGGTATATTATCATTTTCATGATTGAAATATTTATCTAATAATTCTAATATTCGATCATTTTCTGAACATTTTTCATCCACATATTTTGCATTATTCAAATTAACAAAAATCCATTCAATACGCCAATAAATTGTTTCATGTTTCGGATTATAATATGTTGTATTTACTTTACGCTTAGTAAAATTATCTAATAAAAATTTTAATTTTATTTTACGTTCTTGTGCAGCATTTCGTAATTTGAATAAACGAGATGGTAACATTTTATTGTAACGTGTGTAACGTTTTATTTTATCATTTTTACGACTTTCAACGTAGCGTGTACATTCTTCTAGAAAATTATAATCGCTCATAACATCCATTTTTGTCATTTTATTCAATGGTAGATATTTTGTACGATCTCGTATCCCATCGCAATTTAATTCTTTTTTGTGAATTTTTAAACAGTTTAAACAGCATGTTTTAACCTCACATTTCGGGCAAGTATATTTAGCATCATTGTAATTACATACTTCACATTTACCAAGACTTTATTTTGTTGTTTGTTTGTATGCAAAATAAAATAAAAAAATTATTTAAATTATTATACAAAATAATAAAATAAATATGTGCTTTGATTAAATTAATTTAAATTAGGAACAAATAAAATATTTGTATATAATAAGTTCTATAGAATTTACATACCGTAAGCTGGACATGGGAGATTGTGAATTTGTTGAATCCGTATCACTATCCATTCTTAAATGACGCTTCATTTTATATTTTAATTATTTACTTATTTAGTAATTAAATGTAAAATATTTATTGTTTCCTAAAACATACAGTTATTTTCTTTAAATAAAATTAGTAAGTACCGAACGCGAACAAAAATAATAGAATAATTTTGTTATTGTCTGTTCTGTTCATTATTATTTCTATTTGTGTTTGTGATATTGTATATTGATATTGCTGCAATTTTGAGTTTATTTATTATTGCTGGTGTGGGCTGTGGGGGTTTATGTTTATTATAAGAATAAGATTATGTGTAACAATTTTTATGTATGTACAACTACAAATATACAAGTAAAGCACGAAAGTGTATACTATATACTATATACTATACAAAATACAAATACAAAACAAACATATACATTTACATTTTTAATTTTAATTTATATGTTTATATACATTTCTTATTCTTTGTTGTTTTTGTTGATAGGTTGATAATAACATTTATAGCAAAGATATGGTGTAATAGTGTTGCGTGGTGAGTTGAGTTGTATTATAGAGTTAGGGCGTTAGGGTTACAAGTTTACAAGAACTTGAACTATACATGAAAGTAAAATTCAATTTTTTATAGTGATTTTTTGAAAATATAACTGTATTAAAAATTGGAAATGACAAATTTGAATTATACATATTTCTATTATTATTATTTCATTCAAAAATAAAGCTAGACCCTAAATTTATTTATTAAAGGAGAGAGGTCAGTAAACTGCAGACGTGGCGAAACGAAAGAAATTGAACGAAGGTGAATACTCTTTCTGCCAGTTTAACAATTTGCCCTAAATAGAAACGAGTAAAATTGTTTATCAGTGAAATTTATTTTATAAATATAAATATTATTATTATTATTATCATTATTATTTAATTATTTTCACTTTAAAAACTTCACTTTCAGAATAACAATTCGAATTCAAACTATAAAACGAGTAGAAAGTAGAAACGATAAATGGACGCATGCACAAAAAGTACATAAAGGTTACTCTTTTATATACTCTTTGCATGCACGAATGCACGACAACTATTCGTCTATTTGATATTTAAACTTATCGAAATTGAACGATCGTAAGAATAGAATTGTTTCGTTTCGACAAGTTTCGACGATCCGTCTATTTATGGTATAGCTTTAAGATTACATTACTAAAGCTACGATTCCACTTATTGACTAATATTTTACTAATATAATTTTACTAATATCTAACTTTGACGCTCTTTGCCAATGGTCTTGTCAAATAATTTTCGATGGTCAAACATTTCAAACTTTAATGTCAAACAAAAATAGAAAGGAGGGTTTACACTTATAAAAAGCTTTGGCAGCAAATATTTGACGTCAAATAATTTTGACAGTATTTGACCAGGTTTACACGTCTTTGACATCAAACTGTGTCAAATATTTGACCAGTTGTCAATAAGTGGAATCGTAGCTTAAATTAAAAAACTATTTCTTAATATGTATGTATATGTACATAATGATTTTCATGTTTTATAATTTATAACTCTAGAGTGAATAACATACTTAACTTCTTAACTCTAAACAACTCTATATAACAAGCAAGAATTCTGTTGTTGATTGTTGTGCTTTAACTTATAATTATTATGAGCGAACATACATAATTACAGGTACAGCCTACAGCCGTACGCAACAAAAATATTACATACATACCAGACTATGAATAAGCCATATATATAATATATAATTCATATGGAAAGAGCTTAGACCTAGAATGCAAAAAAATATATACATATATGTATATGTATATAGTTTTTAATTTTAATAATGAACTGTAAATGTATACCAATTTCCTCTTTTCTTGCTCTTCCTATGTTTTAGTTTTTAATTATTATTTATAAATTATTTCGAGTATAGTGTATAATGAATGTATGAATAATTTTTTATATTTTCACTTTTCTCTATATGTTTCTTCTAATCTTCTATAAGTTCTAAATAAGCTATCTTCTTGACTGCTTTTATCATTCATGAATTCCCAGAACATGATAATGAAATGATCTAGTATATGTATATGTAATAATGTAATGAATGGAAACATAAATATTTAATAGAATACTACATACTACATTACTACATAGTACCACAGACAAATATTGTCTGTGATAGTACATACTACATATACTACAATTGAGTAAAATAAAAGTAAAAAGTAAATAATTTAAGCTTAAATAATGTATAGCTTGAAGAGACTTGGATTCAGTTTCTATCGTACGATCGTCATCAACATGTTTGATTCATCATATTATGTTGGTTTATTACCAAAATCTGTGAAAATTAAATCACTTTCAAATAATTCTACATTTTCGAATAGTAATAATTGCGAATCAAGATCAACTTATAAGGTAAATTTTATTATTTCATTCGTAAACAATTTTTTTATTTTATTATTATTATTATTATTATTATTATTATTATTTTAATAGGAAGCCATACAAGCATTAGGTAGTTTGATATCTAATCCTGCTACCATACAAAAATCTATACAAAATCAAATAAATCATATAGCTGACATACAAAAATATCTGCAAAGAGTTGATATTGGTCCAGATAATCTTGATAAATTATCGATCATTCATGTTTCTGGTACAAAAGGAAAGGTATTTAAGAGAATAATATTTTTATAATCTTTTTATTTTTAATTTTTCAATACATAATTAATGTATCTGTAATAATTATATATACATAATTACATACATATATAATACTCATATATTCTAAACAAATTTACATTGATAAACATTTTATAAAAAAACCTCATCACATATAAGTATACAATATATTTCACGATTTACGAACTTAAAGATACCAATTTTTTGTTTGTTATTAATAGTTTGAATTTTCCAGAAAAGAGCTTCTTATTTAACAGTGGGACAGTGGGCAGTCTATGTATTATAATTTACATGTATGGATGTATATATGTGTCATACAATGGAATTAATGTGTGTGCACATAATATATCTATGCATACATTATATATGTACTCTGTGCTGTCTTTACAGTACATACCCGTGTATATAATAATACATTTTAAATATTTTGTGTATTTTATTCATTTGGAGTAAATCTTGGTAAATCTTCTACGTAATCAAAGCTACAGTTACGTAATAAAAAAAAACTGATAACAAGTTCAAATTCAAATAAATATTTGTTAGGAAGTATTATATACATATTACCAATATTACATAATCAATTTTTTGCTATAAGACGATAAAGTTGAAAAGCAGAATATGAATACAATATACAATATACAAATAATTATGTTTATTTATTTCCTACAACATTGTGATATGATGAAAATTTAAAGTTTTGATATTTATTATTTTTGAATTAATTTTTTAATATCGAGAATATAATGTGGATGATAAAAAAAAAACAAATTTCGAAATGAGAAAGATATATTGTAATACATATTTATTTACATAAAGTGTGTGCATATTTATATAATTGATCTAGGTCAGTTATTTTGCACAAGCCGCAAATGAATGAAATTGCTTTATAATGATTTATTAGATCTATATTTTATACTCCATTTATTCAAATTCAAAATTGAAAACGTTTTATAAGTTACCTATACTTACTTCAAATATTTATCTGAATTTATAGGGATCAACTTGCGCTTTAACTGAATCAATTTTAAGATCATTCAATATCAAAACAGGATTTTTTAGTTCACCACATTTAATATCGGTTGTAGAAAGGATACGAATCAATGGCACTCCTATTGATCGAGAAAAATTTACAAAATATTTCTGGAAAATATATAATTTACTTAATGAGCAAAAAGAAAATGAAAATGATATGCCAGGATACTTTAAATTTTTAACAGTTTTATCATTTCATGTATTTATTGAAGAAAAAGTTGATGTTGTAATATTAGAAGTTGGAATTGGAGGAGAAAATGATTGTACAAATGTTGTTCGGTAATCAATGAGAATATTTTAATAAGTTTAATACTATATAAATAACGTTTGATTTAATTAAATATATAGAAATACAAAAACTGTTGGGATTACATCATTAGGTTTAGAACACACAAATCTATTAGGAAATACCCTAAAAGAGATAGCATGGCAAAAAGCTGGTATTATAAAACCGAATTCGAATGTTTTTACAATACCGCATCCGGAAGAGTGTATTGAAGTGATAAAAGACAGAATCACAGAGAAAAATGTATGAAAACAAAAGAACAAAAATGTATATACAAAATTAATAAAATTAACATATTTTAGGCAAAACTTTTCATTGCACCAGATTTCAATGATTACAAATGGACTCGCATTCCGAATCTTCAAATTGATAATGAAATTCAAAAACAGAATGCATCTCTTGCAATTCAATTAGCATACGATTGGTTAAAAGTGAATAAAATTCAAAACTTAAATTGTCTGAAAAATAAAATTAATTTGAATGGCATTACGTTAGAAACATGTGATGAAGTTGTAAAAGGATTGGAAAATTGTTTTTGGCCAGGACGCTGTCAAATAATTACACTTCGAAATAAGAGGTATTAAAATACTTTAATTGATTTTATTGTTTAATCACGTTTAATTAATTTTTTATACGTACAATGCATTCTCATTAACTTTAGATTTTTCTTGGATGGCGCACATACAAAAGAAAGTATGATAATATGTCGGGATTGGTTCGTAAAATCAACAAATAATGGGTAGAATCTTAACGGATACCATAATTTTTTTTTTAACATAATATTTATTAATTTTGATTTATTTATTTATTTTTTAATAGAAATAAAAAATTTCTCATATTCAATACAATTGGTGATCGAAATGCTAAAGACTTATTACAAACTCTCAGGGATTGTATTCGATTCGATAAGGCATTTTTTACAACGAATACACCGTTCAGGCATAAAACTACCGACGATATCAATAGTAATTGGTATTCACATGAACAGCAAATGAAACGTGTACAGGATTGCTTTGAATATTGGACATCAATTTACGGTGAAATGTCTGCATTCAAATGTAAAGATGTGTTGGATGCTTTAATTTATCTGGAAAAAGAAATTAACGGAATTGATGATGAGCAGAATGTAGTAAATATTTTAGTTACTGGCTCTCTACATCTTATTGGTTCCACAATAATAGCTCTAGAAGAGTTTGAAAATGAACACAATGAAAACTCAAATAAAATACATTGAATTTCATTATATTAAGTACATTGGTACAATTTAGAATTTAAAATTGAAATTTAGTTATTATTTATTATATAATAAGATACATACATACATTATCATACGTAAAGTATTCCAATCGAATATTTTTAATTTTATATATCTACATCAATTTAATCTCTCTTAAGAAGACTGTATAACTTTTTATAAGAAATTTTCTTCAAACTTTTAACAATACTTCAACCAGACAAATTCTTATATCTGCAAAAGAAAATAAAAAGTTCAATCATTCAAAACTTTTCCAATTAATATAATTTTTCCTTTTTATAATATCATTATTTTATTTTATTATTATTATTCACGTATAGTTATAACAACGTTAGTTTTCTTGACATTTTTTTTATAAATTTCTTAATTTCAAAAAATTTTCAGTAAGTTTTCATATACTTATTCAAAAAAAAAAAAAAGAAAACAAAAGAAGTAACATTTTTCTTGAGCAATCTTGTCTATATATGCACTATAATTGTCAACTAAAAATTGAAATGAAATGACCAAGATACTTGACAATATTTTTTCACTTTACATTGACTCTCTATACTTATTTTGAAATACATACATGTACTTTTTAAGTATTATTTAATTTGTTTTACTCTAAGATTATCGATAATTTCATTTAATTTCATTGGCTATGTGTCTATAGTTTTCGAAAAATCTCAATTATATTATATAATCATAAGTGAATTTCATCAATAATGTGAATTTTTACCATTTACATTTTAGGTTTTCATCAAATAAATTCCATACATTTATATCAATCATTTTGTTGTTAATAATTTTACTGAAATAAATAAATAGAGCAAATAAATAAACTGAATATAAAAAAGTCTTTTTTTTCTTATTTCAAGTCTTCACTTTCGTAATACACATTTAAATCAAATTTCAGTCTACATGCAACGTATGTGATATAACTCGTATGTCCAAAAATTTAAATACTCATTTTTAAGAATATCCTATTTTTCTTCCTCTATTTTATATATACTATACTCTGAAGCAGTAGCGGTTATTGACTATAACAGTATCTGCAGTATATGCTATACTATACGACTAGTATTTTACGCATCATGTGTTCATGTGTACTCGTATTTTCACTGATGAAAAAAAGTTAGTTTTCTCTTTAGTAAAATACGAAAAATTTATATGAAAAACACGAAAAACCAACAAACATTTTCTACTTGCTCCTCTCACATAGTACAAAGCGAATATTGTACATGGCAAAACACGGAAAATCAACAAACAACATTTAATACTTGCTCCTTCCCCAGTATAGAATGCGAATATTGTGCATGAAAAACACAGAAAATCGAACTAACAATATTTATACTTCCTCCTCTTCCTCTATTCTATACATACTCTAAAGCAGTGGAGGTCATTGACTATAACAGTATCTATAGTATACGCTACGATAGTACGAATAGTATTCTACACATCATGTGTACTTATTTTTGAATTTTCATTTTGAAACTTCTATACTATTTTCAGAAATCGAAGTCAGTATTGTGCTTATGGAAAAAGTTACCCGATGAGTTTCTGATAACTTCACATATAATATTTTGTAGGAAATTCTGAATAATATATCTCTGTCTTGATTGAAATTGAGATCTGATCACCCCACACACGAGACAGATTTATACAAACGCAATGTGAAAGAATATAGAAAAGCATGCCTATCTTGCCTGTACTGACTTCAATTTCTGAAAATAGTATAGGCGCTTAATCGGGAAATCGCCACTGATTACACATTCAAATTTTTACTAATGTGTAAGTATACATCATAATCATATTTATTAGCTACCATTTTTGTATCGTTTATAAAAGTTTATCAACTGCAAACTTTTTCAATGAAAATTTTATTTTTTGTATGAGTATCCATACAAAACTTTTGTACATCGTACCCGTATGAACTTATGCGTATATGTGTGAATGTAAGTATTTACGTTTATCATTGCCATCATCATTGATCTTTTTTGTCGTATAAATATAATATGTAAATATTTCTGTATATTTTCTTTATTGTGTACATTACCTTTGTAAAAAATATGTATGTATTTATACATAATACACAATACACATGTATATATACATATATGTGTGTACTAATACACATTTAAAAAAACATTATATTTTCAATTAGGAATATGATGATTCACTTTAATATACATATTTTATCAAATTTATCCAATCCAAAAAAGCTGCGGGGGGTCATTTAACTATTAACCAATCAGGATCATTCACGAATATAAGAAGAAAGGAAAATCATTGTTTTCTTCTTCTTTTCTTTTTCTATTTTCGTATTTTTTTTTCTTCTATTAAATATTTTCTCTTTCAATTATTTTTGTATAAAATTTATAGCTACATAAATGTATAATACACGTTTACATTTTATTCTTGTGTTTATGTATGTATGTATGTATATTCTCAATGTATAATACAAATGCGGAATAAATCAACCACACCCACAATTTAACAATTTATAAGTAATATATATGCATATAATATAGGTATATGTATATGAAATATGAATGAAAATGAAGAGAGTTCCTTTTCTGTAAAACGATGAAAAAGGATAAATAAATTTCTTATACACGTAAAACGTTCATGTTTCAAAAATACATTACATTTTAGGATTTTTTTTTAGTATGTATCCATAAATTTACTCGTATATTATATGAGAATAATTGCGTAAAATGAATGTAAACATAAAAAGAATATAGTTATATATGATATTGATATATATGCATATGTTTGTTTCATATGTTCTTGAATATGTATACTATATTTTGTACAAAATGTTTACATATACAAAAACTAAAATGGGCAACGTTATAGAGAATAAATATATATTTTTTTTCATATTCATTTATATCCTTTTTCAAAATGTTTCCACATAATTTTCTCTGACTTTATATCTTATTTATACATGCAAATTTATTTATTTTACAGTATGTACACATAAATATGTGCTAAAATAAAATTAAAAAAAAAATGAACATAAAAATAAAAAGAAGACATGTTTTCCATTTTTCCGATTTTGAATAGATTCTCTAGTGAACTCTGAGAAAAGAGAGTATTGAAGATTTGTGTAGTGTAGGAGTAGGAGTATATGTCGGTCGGAGAGAATAATACATATTACACTTACAACAATTTCATTTAGAGATAAAAGGATAACGACAGATATGATATAAAACGATGACATATGAAGAAAATTTTTATTCATTTATATTATTATACATTTATACATTTTATATTTATTTAGATTTTTATGTGTTCGTGTGATTTATATATAAATTTTTCATAAAGATTTTCATCATCATCATCATTATAATCATCATCGTTGTTTTTATCTTCGTCGTCGTTGTATATCGTCATTATAATCGCTTCTCAAATGTATTTGTCAATTTTTGCAGTTAAATCGCGTTAAATTATTGCGCGTAAATTCGTTTAAGTTTTATACTTAAGTACCATATCGTATACTCAGTGTATTATGTATATTTTTATCTATATGTATATGTGCATGTAAATACTACACGGAAATAATTATCATTTTTCTTTTTATTTATTTTTCGTTTTTTCAGATCTATTCATATATATATTTTTTCTGCATATAAAAGTTTGTGTTCAAAAATATACTTACATATATAATTATTTATACATATGTATGTGAAAGAAAAGTGAATGCCGGAAAATAAATTAGAATTTTTTCATGTGAAATTATTATATAATATATGTATCATCGCATGAATATCACATATAAAATCATTATATTGCAGTCCAGATATTAATAATGACTGTAATGTGTATGTGTTTACATATATACTCACGGATATAAATACAAGTTAACATACATATATGTATATATAATATAAATTAATGTGGTAATATATGTGTGTAGAATTATTAAGTTAAAGGATTAAGAATTAATTTCTTTTGATTTCTATCAGTTACAATTTAACGGTCATTTAAGTTACATGACACGGAAAGTTTATATACATTATATACCCTGCACATTATCACTCATATATTAATTCGAAAATTTATTTAATTTTTACTTATACCTAAAAATATAAATAAAATAAAATATATTTTTTCAATGTCTAACATAAAAAATATTATATAAAGTGATTTTTTAAATTAAGATTTATTTAAACAAAAAAAAAAACTTTTTGTACTACTAGAATTTACTAAAGATTAAAAAAAAAAGAATTGTGTCCTTTTGAGAAAAAGAAAAAAACAAAAAATAAGTAGAAGTGTGATTTGAAAAATTAAAAATTTTTATTAAATATTTATGTTCATTTTATAAAACAGTTTATGAAAAAATTCTATTAAGAAAAATGCAAGATAGTTCTAAATCATTTTTTATCAGAGATTTACTTGGAGATTTAATAAATCGTCATCAACGTAGTGAAGGTAATTTACCATGCGAAAATAAATTATAATTATATTGAGTTTTGATTATGTTTTTATTTTTTAAATTCTATTTAAATGGTATATTGCAACTTTTTGAGGGAAATATATGTACGTATATATTACAAAAATATGGTTTTAACAATTTATAACAATTCAAATTTTTTAAAAAGTAATTTAGGAGATTATTAAAAAAGATGTTATAATTTATAGAGTGGAGAGTGAGGCAACAATCTTTACTTTTGGTATTTTGTTACATCCTTCAATCAATCAATCAATTTTGTATCCTTTTGATATAATCATTAAAAATATTAAATAATAAAATAATATCATAAGTCAATACATATATAGAAATTACTTTAGTTTTGGATTAATTTGGACTGTATATATACTTAAATGCAGACCATTAAAGAAGATTAAATATATGTACAAATTTTGTGTTTTAAATTGTGCACGCTGATACACACATTCATAAATAATATATTTAACTTTGTCTATTAATTAAAAATACCTATACACAATATAGTATAATTATTTTATAATTAAAACTACAAACAATATATATTTATCATACTTAAATGGTATGTGGTATATAGTCGAAATGAGAAGCGATACATAATTATTTTAATAAATTTTGCAACATGAGCATCATTTAAGAATTTTGTAATCACCGATCGCATATACATGAATAAAACTTCAGTATTTTAAGTTCGGTTTTTTATAATTATTAAAAAATTTATTTAATATTTGAAACAATATTCTTATAAGAATTGTAAATAACCATATATTATTATTATGCAGAGGAAAATATCCTTTCCTCAAAACTGTCTGGTCGTAGCAAAAGAAAATAGCAACAAAGAATAGTAGATATGCGGTTTCAATTTCAACTATATTAAAATTCTGAATTTAATATTATCTATATTATATAATTATACTGTTCTGTTGTTTTGTATCACGTATATAATGATAAAATTTTTTTCAATATTTTTATAAAGTATATATAAAAAATATTTTTAAATATAATATGAATTTAAAGGATTAAAAGTAATAATTAACAGACAATATAGAATTGAATTAATTTGAACAGTAAATATTATTTTATTAAATACATATTTGAACATTTTAAAATAAGGAATAGATAAGATAAAAATAAATACATACGTAGCAACATATAAAATTGATAACGCATGAAAAAGAAATTTTCACTTTCAAAAAATTCAAAAAAACTAAATCATATATGTATATATATATATATATATATATATATATATATATATATATATATCTATATATAAATGACATGTATATATGTATACTGATAAATTTAATATCATTTTGCATTCGGGAAATTGTATAGCATATGATTTGAGTTCAAGGATATTTAATTTATGAAAAAAGTGATTTCAAAGTTAAAGAAAAACATTTTGTTTATATAAAAAAAATTTTATTATCATTCTTTTATCTTTCTAATTTGAGAATTAAAAAATAAAATAAACCCCAAAAGAATTGAAAATCTTTATCATGTTCTAGAATTAATTAATCAATCATTATATATTCATTTATACATATATACATACGCAGATCTACATATGTACAACTATGGTATATATATTCAATAACCGTATTCAAAAACATATGTATACATTATAATGCTACATAAGTATATACAAAATAAATTTATTTTGCATATAATTATTTTTAAATTGGCAGAATTTATTTCATTTCGTATACGTACTTTATTTATATACTCATAGTATGTTCTTCACAGAGCATCATATATCTACTATAGATAAAAAGGAAGAATTAAAAACAAAACTTCAAAACATTAAAAATAAAATAAAATAAAATAAATCTTTATGCAATTTATGCAATAAATGCCAACTAATTAGACCTTTTAAAATGCATATAGAGCAGAAAATTTGTATATAATTCAAAAAAGGATATTAAAATATAGGTATATAAAAATGTTTACATTCGATTTTTTTTTTTTTTTTGTATTCTATAAAAGCGAATTTCAAAGATTAAATGATTATTTATATTTATGATGCGATAATATATGCAATGAATATTTTTATAACGAACGATATTATGCACTTGATATATTATGCAAATTTTTTTTTTCTAAAGATATAAACATAAATATGTGTACACATAAATGTATATGATATTTATAATCGTATATTATTTTATCCTTTATTTTTATTATGAGTGACATAAAGAATGTATAAAACATACAACACAACGAGTATAGATATGTGTACACAATTTGCATAAATTATAAAATCATTGTATTTGCTTATATGTACATATATATTTATTGTTTTTCAAAGAATATCAAAAAAGCGTCAAAATAAGCATATCAAAGAAAATACTACTAATAAAAATATTAAAAGAAAATAAATGAAAAAAAAAAATTTGAATTACCATGCATATACCATTTAGTATTATGCGTATTCATGTGATTTTTATTTTTATTTTTTACTTTTGATTTGGAAATTAATTTTTATTTTTTCAATGTTTTCAAATCGTGTATGAAATAATTATATGGGAGAAAAGGATAACATAAAATAAATTGGGAATACAATTGTCTATGGATTATGTATTTTAGGAGGTCAAAAGTCTCAAACCCGCATGTGGCCATCAAACAAATTTTTTATTATAATTTTTCAAAATTCATAATTGCATCATATACGACCATATATATTTTTATCAATATTTAAAAATAAAATTTTTAATTTTATATTTAACATTATTAACTCTTTTCTAATAACTTTTGTATATGTAGTATATACTCTTCGCTTCGGAAAAATAATTTAAAATTACAATGCTTGCATACACATAAAACACATTATTATCTCTGAAAATTTATACATTTTTGTTTTTTCTCTTTGTTAAATAATATAATATAGTTTTTCTTTTCTATTATTTAAAATAATTTCATAATAAAAATATTTAACGCAAAAAAAAGGAAAAAAAAACAACATATATATTTTTAAAAATCATAAAAGTTTAAAAAAATCAAAATCGACACGTGAGTTTATTTCAAGAACTCAATCAGGAAATATATAAGGAAACACGTGATCGACAATCGACAGGATATCTCTTGATTTTATTGTACAAATCCGAAAAAAAAATGTTTTTCATATGTTTATTCGAGTATATGTATGCATACGTATATCATACGTACATGTTTAGTGTATGTGTTTAATATTAAATTGGAACCCTTCTACAAAACGATTATATTTTACTTTTCTTTTTCATATTCTTATTCTTATAACAAATTCAATATATGTATGTATATACTCTTATAGGTCTTATAACAACAATTCCAATAGTATACAAATAATAATTTATTGAATACAAAAAAAAAAAAATTGTTATCTTCCCATGAATGAAAGAGACTACATATGTATGCATATACATATTTGTATAGATATACACATACATATATTATATTCTACACACTCTACTGTATATATTATAAAATTGTACAATAAGTAGGTGTGAGAGGACATTCATGCATTTAATGCTTTATATTTGAATGTAAATATACAAACAGTATATGTATACATTTATATATGTAGTTAATACTTCATACATATATGGTACATAATATATGTATGTATTAATTATTTTTAGAAAAGGACCAAATATAAAATAAATTGAAATACATTTATTTTTATGATGATTTTTATAAGTGAACAAGAATAATAGGATGATGAGATTTTCACAAACAAGAAAATATATATAAAAAAAAAATAAAATAAAATAAGGATGAAAAGTCAAGTGGACATACAAGTGGGTATTGGCATAAGGTTTTTCTTATAATATTACAAACAATAATAATAATAATACAATGCGTATATGTATTATTATCATCGCTCATATATTTAGGTACATATATACGAGTAGGTATAATGTATATGAATGAATTTCACAGTAGGAAATTGATGAGCGTTTGTAATTCTACATGTACATACGTTATATATATATGTAATGTACTCAAGAATTGCTTATATGTATACGTACATATATGTACATATATAGATAGAATATTTATAAGTTTTTTCTTTCATTTTTTCATTCAATTTAATCATTCGATTATATTTTACGATATAATATTGTACATATTTCTATATCTACATATTATATTTTATAGTTTGAGAGAATCCTTGTTCCTATTTTTAAAAAAATATGTTCTATTGACGTTTTAAATAGCATTTTGTGGATGATTTACTTGAATTAATGAGATCGAAATAAAATGATATCTATATAAAATTTATCTTATATATTCATGCAAATCCTAAATATAAAAATATACACATATAAACGTATGCAAATCTATATATATTTGTATATTACTCTTATGTCGCATATTCAAATTATTGAAACGTAATGTAATTTATTGATCGATCGATTAATATTTAAATGCATAAATTATTTGATACGTGATAATGTACTTGTAAAATCATATCTCATACATCGTACATATATTGTGTCGCATATTCTCGTATTATATCTCGTATTTATAGCAAAGTAAGTCAAATAAGATTTTAATTTTTATTAATTGAAGTTCATCAAACCAAAAAAATGAATTAGAAAAAAAAGGAAAGAAAGAAAAACGTTCAATAAGAGCACTTTCGTATAAATGAAGATGACTAACATGATGCTAACATCTAACATTTTATATATACCCACAAACACACAACCATTATGTGTATATTTACTGCTAATTGATATACTTAGGAAAAAATTAATCCAATACATGTACATAAGGAGTGTATATTATAATGTATATAATCTATTCAGAAATGTGAAACTGAAGTAAAAGGTTCATAATGCTCTTCATTCAAAATTAACAGACTATGCATTTTATATAATAAGGATGCATTGGTGCGATCTTGCATACACTTACATATGATATATACTATACTATATATGGTTAGATAAATTGATATTTTGTAATTAATTCAGTTTATAATTATTAGTATATTTACATTTTTATGAAAGAAACTAGAGATCTTAGTCGTATATGTAATATAGGTATATAATAAATGAAATTTTATTTTATGTTAAATTAAAAGATTAATTATATAATGATAATATGTATACATAATTATATGATACGATAAGGATAATGAAATAATTTTACAAATTGTCTATTTATGAAATAAATTTTTTTTTAAAATACATATTAAGGATACATATGTATGGGTTTTTATTTACTAGATCAAGGATTTTTAGTAAATAAAAAAGTAAAGTTTACTTATAATAAAATGTCAAATGTCAATAACCAAATATATTTTTCATATATGTACCTATATATATATATATTATATTATGTACATTTATGGTGTGATGTATGAATAAAAAAAATAGGATAAGTATAATATATTTGCATTTGCATAAAGTTTACTCGCTCAAAGCAATTTCAATTAAAACAATGTTTCACATATCAAATGTATACGACTATACGAGTATGTATATGAACATATTAATCTATAATTGCATTTCATATTAATAAAACATAATACAAAAATTAAATAATAATTTAGCGCTTTTGAATTTATTTAATTCAAGGCTTTGCTTTAATTAATAACACACCCTAAAGGAATTTTTTTATATATATAGATATACATGTGTTTGAAATGTATGTATATTTTACTCGTAAATATACTACACGCACGTATATTATTCGTATAGTATACTATACATATATATTTATTATTAAAATTCATATCTACTTAGGTATTATTTTAGTATTATATCATACACGTATCCTACCTATATTTATAAACTCGTGTGTGTGTGTGTATAAAATATAACAATAACGCACACATATGTATGTGTATGCATACAAAAATTAAATGTTTGTTTAATTTCCATGATCGTTTTATTCTTGCAAAAATGAAAAGATAAAGTTTGTGGTGTAGCTAAGTATATACCATATATGCATTGTATGCATATGAATTTTAATACTAAAATGTTTTTATATTTTACATATTTAATTCATTTCATTTCATTATGTCTTTATATTATTATTATTATTAGGTGTGTATGTATATTTTTTCTATTTTGTTTTGTTTGTTAATATTTTGCCATAGCTTTTTATGCACTTTATATACAATTTATATATTTTTTGTATACATATACGGTATATACAGTTTATTTCAGACTTCTTATACCTAATGATTTTTATGCTTTATATAAAAAATTTAATTTTCATTTTAGTGTATAATATGATATAAATACACTATAAAGAAAATTATGTACACACATTATATACAGTATTTATATTATATTTAATTATATATGTAGGTTAGATAAAAACATTAGCGCGCGTGTTAGAATAAAATAATATACAAATGCCAGGAGCTTTTAATTTTCTGCTATTATGTACGTACTAAAGATACGTGTACATATGTATATATATTTAAAAATGCCATGTAATTGCAAAAGATACTATAATATTATATAACATGTTTATATACCTATGCATAAATTTTAAATATTTTGATGTACATATATACACACATATTTTCGAATCATATTATATTAAAAATAAAGAAGCAAATATAAATTTTTTCAGTTTTTATTTTCAATTTATTCATATAAACCACCCAATTTTTTTTCTCTATTATACACAATTTATTCATAATTCATATACATATTTTCATTTACATTTATGTACATATGTTGTAGGTTTGTACACATCGTATCAACATCATCATCATCATCATAAAAATATAATGACAATAATGAAAAAAAATTTATTTATATTATGAAACGAGAATTAAAAGCGAATTTGAAAATAAGAACGTGACAAATTGCTGGATAACACATCAAATAGGATAATTGACGGTAGTCAACAAAATAATGGTTGTTAACAAAAACAATAAACAGAATAAAATAAAATGAAATAAATAAAAACAAAAAATTTTTTGAATGTTTTGCTAGAAGGTATTTTTCGCCCGGTTTCACATCACTTTATAATTACATGTATGCAAATATATACGTAAATTTCAATGTACATATGTAAATACATATATACGTAACGTATGGAATCTTTTTATCTGCATTCACTTAAATCTTTGGTTGTGTACATATGAAGTTTTTAAATGCAGAAAAATCGTATACATAATTATATGTGTATTATTTATGGGTAAATATGAATACAAATGTATGAAGATGTATATTTACACGCAGATATGTACTTGTATATTATAAAAATTTTTAACGTTTTTTGTTTTAGAAAATAGAAAAATGAAGAGAAATTATACTTAAAATAGATTTAGAAAGCAAAAATAAAATTTTTTTTTGTATGTTAAGACAAAAGATCTTAGATAATTCTAGGATTCATTAAATATACTTTTGTCTAACTTTAACACAATTTAACGTTTTTAAAAAATTCCCTAAAGCGTAACAATTCTACTTTCATTTTTTTTTCATTTTTTCCTCCTTAAATAAGAGTTTATGCTACGTGTATACATTTGTATGTGTACGTGGATGCATATATATACAAATAAAAATCTAATATGCATTTGTTTTTCATTGTTTCACTTAATTTATTTTTTTAGAATAGGATATTTTTAAATAGGTGAAAAAATAAAATATATGAAAACAAAAATAACAAGAAGAAGAAAAAAGTAAAACTCATAAATAGAATCAAAAATAAATAAATGATTAAACAAAAACTAAAAAAAAAACAAAAACAGACAAGAAAATTTTCAGATGATCTCTTAGAAAATTTTCTCTAAGGCAAAATGTACATATTTATACAAGATACAAGATACAAGTATATACGATGAGTAAAGTGCATGATTTTGTATAAATATGTACATATGTATATGTGTATGATATGTGTACTGAGAACAATAATTTCTATTGTTATTATTGTTATATGTGTATATAATTTTAAGGATACATGTATTTTTTTCTCTTGTTATTTAGTCGTTTCCGTTTTTTATTGTGATATTTTATATTGTTTTATAAAAGAAGCAAATTTGAATGCTGAAATACAGGCTATATGAGTATACTAGCGTATAAATATACATATGTATATGCATATCAAAATTTTTACAAGAAAGCTTAATTAAGACACATTTTCATTGTTTTTCAGGAAGTTGTTCCTGTTCAAGTTGAAAACATACATATATGTAATTTTCTTTTTTATTATTTTTTTTTTACTAGATCAAGGAGAAATATTTTTTTTTACATTTTATTGTTATTTTTTCTTGAATTATTTCAATCCTTTTTTTTTCTGTCATTTTCCATTATTTATATATGACATAGGTATATACATACTTTACATTTCTTTTATATGTACATACGATTCAAACATTTTGAATATGAAATATAAAATATGATTCGAGTTTCATCTTTATTTTTCAATTCATTTAATAAGAATATTTAAAATATTTTCTTCTAAAAATATAAGTATCTATTTCTTTTATTTATTTATTTTCATATATAGAATCCGAAATATCTGATGATAATACAGAGATTGATATTGAAGATCGTTCATCACCAGATTCCAGTCTACATAATTATCATTCATCAGAACATCATCATATACAATCATACAGTATTTCAAATTTAAGAAACGGTAATATTTGTGGGAATGTTGTTGGGGGTATTGTTGGTGGTGGTGGTGTTAGTAGTAATAATAGTAGTTTAATTTCAATAACTGAAAATAGTTTATCGAATAATGGGCAATCATCACATTCGAATAATAATAATAATCATTTATTATCTGTCTCAGATAATTCACAAAATCATCAAATCGATACAAAAAATCCTTTAGTTAAAACAGGACGAAAACCTAGACGAAGACGAACAGCATTCACTCATGCACAATTAGCTTATCTTGAAAGAAAATTTCGATGTCAAAAATATTTATCAGTAGCGGATAGAAGTGATGTAGCTGATACATTAAATTTATCTGAAACTCAAGTAAAAACATGGTATCAGAATCGAAGGTATGTACATCTAAACTATTATACGTATACGCACGAATACATATTCAAATAATTTTGAATTAGTATCAATATATTTTTTATAAATTTATTCGTTTTTTTGTTATTTTTATTTTCTTATATTCAGAACAAAATGGAAGCGTCAAAATCAACTGCGACTTGAACAATTACGTCATCAGGCATCAATCGAAAAAGAATTAATATCAGGTGATCATCAAACAGCATCACTGGCATGTTGTCCAACATCTTTATCATCGTTTTCATCAAATCCTTGTTCATTTTTAACATCGGCAGCAGCAGCAGCGATATTTCGAAACGTTAGTTATGTTCACGGTTGTCCTTTATAAAAAAAAACAACATACAACTGCTTGTATGTATTTATTATATTCTGTAATTATTATTTAAACTTAAATATACATACAAAATATATAGTGAATACAGAATATTGTTGAAATTCTTCTTCAAATTCTATTCTTTCTTATGTAAATAAATATAATAATTGGCATAGATATATATAGATATAATATACTTTACAAAGTAAATTATATAAATATAAATAAAATGTATAGAGCTTCAGTTTGTGTGCAATATTAATAAAAAAAAAAAATAAAATTCTATACGTAGAGTTTTAAAATTAATAATAAATAAAATTCAATTATTAATGAACAAAAATTTTTTTTTTATTTACCCGTACCCGTACTATACTTATGCATAAGTGAAATGAGAAATTAATTTGAAAATGCCTCTGCTTTACTGTGTCCAAAATTAGACTTTATGATTTTGAATAAAATTCAGCAGCTAAGAAATACCCAATATATTTCTGAAAATTGTTAAAAAAAATTAATACAGTGTAAATCCAGCTATAAACCTGTGAAACAAATTAAGGAGCTAGCTATAGAATCGAACAATAAGAGGAGATTTGAGAAATCAAAACACAATTAGTGTGATCGATTACAAAAGCATAATGGAACATCTGTAAGCTCAACATAAGCAGTTAGAAAGTGAATAAGTTGTTGATTGAACTGTCTGCAAGAATGTCCTATACAGCAGTACAAGATCAGTATGAGGTTGTTATAGCACCGCTACATATGTTGATTGATTGATGCATGTGATATACATCTGGAAATAAAAAAGTCTGTATATCAAATAAAACATTTTTCAGTTTGTAAAGATGTATTCCTGCATATACCTATGTTTATGATAATAATGAAACGACTAATATGCAACAGAGAAATTTTTATTCATAAAATACCGAATAAAAAAAAAAAAACATTTAATACTTACAAACCGCCTTCCATAATATGTAGACAGTATTTGAAATATAAACTTCTTATGACAACCTATTAACTTTGAAATATTTACAATTTTCATTATTATCGCCCTAAATCACAATAAAGCATGTACACACACATGTACATGAATTGAAACAATCACAACACAATTATGCATAATCAAAAATATATCCATCCATCATCATTCAAATTTAACGTGTATATTTTCTTGTACGTATGTATTTTGTATGCATATGTACTTATTTATTTATAGATGACGATGATTATTATTATATATGATGATTACTGATCATTATTATATAAAAATCATGAGTCTAAATCTTTTGTCACTTGACAAATTGTTTCTTTTGAATTGAAATTGAAAGGTCCTGAATGAAATTCTCTTTCCTATTTCACTTGACAAAATAAAGTCATATGTTTATATATATGTATGTAGTATGTGTATATTTGAATTATATATAGGTATATCATATTTATAACATATTAACTATATATCCCTATATCGCTAACTTTATATACCCAGTATCAATTTTGTCCCATTATAAAATTGAAAATTTATGATGATGATATCATGCGGTTTGAATTTTTGGTAAAATTGTGGCCTTAAGCAAACACGATATCGTACATTATATATATAGATAAAAGAAAAATCATGAAAATATAATATGTATATACAGTTATAAATTTTTCTAAAAAAAAAGAAGAAACAAGTGTACATGTACAAACATAAAAAGGACAAGTATATTATAATCGTATATATGTATACAATTTCATATAAAAATGCATTTATACATTTGTACATGAAATAGTACAAAGTTTCAAAATGATTTTATGGAAACAAAATAGCTGTAAGGGAAAAATTAAAAATAAAATAAAAATATATATAAAATAATAATAAATAAAAACAAGCAAAATGAAAATATTGAAGTCACCCTTCTTATTATTGTAGTAGGTACAGTGGTACACACGTAGACTACTTAACTGTGAATAATAAGGGCGTAAACGACTTTCAATCTGTTCATATTCATGTGCATAATAGGAAAGTAGTCTTTTGTTAAATTGGCGAAAAAGTTTGTATACTGAAAAGTGTTCATATAATTTCAGATTTTTCGGATTTACATACATTATACATGTAGGCATGTAGGTATAAATTTATTTTATTTGCGGAAAACGGAAATTTTTTATCTGAGAATCGTGCAAATAATGATGATAATCGAATGTTACTGAAGTACAACCTCATGTTACTGTGTAAATGGATGTATATGTATTTATGGAGTTTAATTAAAATACTCGTAAGTATGGACACAAAAAAAATGAAAAATAATCCTATAATTGGATTAAATTATATGGGAACTTTATTTTTAGGCACAATTTGATAAATTTTTATACATCAAAATTCTTTTTGTTCAAATGCAATCGAATAGAAAGTTATGCATAATTAAAAGGTTTGACTCAAAATTATAATTGAAAATTTTTATTACAGAAAACTATCATAAAGTAATTTCAGATTGATTTTGAAAATAACACTTCATAGGTATATATACTATATATATATATATAGTTGTACACTTATCACCTTTATGACATCTTTTTTTATCTTAAAAATTAAATCATAAATTAAGTCAAATTATCTAAATAATTCATGAACGAAATTACTTAATTCTACCATATTTTACTCATACTTTTTTTCAATTAGCTTTAAATTATATGTATATAAAAAAAAAATATCGTAATAACCTTTTATTTATCACTTACAATATCAATTAATTCATTTGTTCTCAATAAAATTATTTGTTTTATAGATTTATGTACATACAAAAAGGGAATTGTTGTGAAATCGATTGAAGATTATATCCTAGATACATATGTATATATGTATAATTTCTTTGATGATATAATTGTTGAGTGTATCAATAATTCTTTAAATTAATACAAACACCGATATTATATAATATATGATGATATATGATATGATGATGATGTTAACTTTAAGTGCACATAAATACTCCTAATTTAACGTTATAATTATTCATATTAGACACAACAAAAAAAAAACAGCAACAACAAATATCTATACACAATATAATTATTATGTAATGTATATAGTTAGTGTACTTTGATGCATTAAAGAGTGATAAAATCAAAATTTTTTGATCCTATTTATCATTTTACATAATCTCTAAAGAGTGTTTATGGTTAATTTGTGGCCAATTGTTATACTTATTATGTAATCAAACCGAATTACTGTTACAAATTTCGTATTGTGTTGGGAATGTACAATAAAGAAATTTATATATGTAATATATCATATAAATATACAAATATATTATATTATCATTATATGAATTATTATAGTAAATGTGTAGGGTAATATCCATCCCTTTTATTATTTCAATTTCATTCTATTTTATTTTATTACACAGGGTGAGGTAATTTTATGTATATATTGATATACATAAAATTATGTATTTTATGTATAAATTGATATACACATTATGTATATATACGAGTATATATATACCATCTATAATATGCATATTACCAATTACATACATATATTTGTTATTTACAAATATTTCTTTATTATCATCTATTTATATATTTTATATCTAGGATATAAGTAGGTGGATTGATACAATGAATTTATGGACACGTGTAACATTCATAATTGAATTGAATTACTTTTTATATATCATAGTTGAAAATATATCGAAAATATATATTGTACAGAACATACACACACATATATATAAAATTGAATTCTATTAATTTTGTAATAACAAAAAATACTTGATTAAAAGTTATTTATTCTCATGAAATACAAAATACGATTATATGCATAACATATATATGTAGAATAGCTCCTACAATAATATAAATTACATTTATAAGAAATATTATAAGATTTATTTTTAGATATTAAATTTGGTAATTTTTTCTATACAACAACAGAAATAGGATCTATACAAAAAAGAAATTGTGTAATATACGATAAACATATATAATACGTGAACATGTGTATGAGAATTTATAAATGTACATATATTACACATACATTATGTATATGCATATGCAAATATACTTATATTTAGATAAAATTATTAGATAATTGTTATCATGCTTATAAAAATTTCATGAATGAATAAATATACGGTGTGTATACATACATATGTATGTACATGAATGTATTTATTTTTATTGAAAAACAAAACTGATAAGTGCCTAAATTTTCTACATTTTATATTTACATATTGATTTTTTTCTTTCAATGACTGAAAAAGAAATGTTTTTCGTGATCCAATAATCGAACCTTATGAGTCTCTTGAAGTAATGATATAATAATCTTAATCATATAGTACAATAATTGTTGGTGACGTCTTTCTTTATAATCTCTTATTTTTATCATTAATTAAGTTCTAGAATGTAGGTATTTTTTATTTTGTTTATTCTAATTTAAAATTCAAAAAATAAACTAGATCATATAGGTAGGCACATAATATAAGAGAAATTTTATAATTTGTAGAAATTGTGATCGTACATAACGTATATATAAGACTAGCATTTATTTAATTATAATTATTTTACTTTACTTACATTCTATTTGTACATTTTTATATGCAGCGCCGGTTTTAGACTCTTGGACTCCCGGTGAACTTATGTACTAGGTGGTACTAGCCATTACTACAGTAATGCTACAGTGCAGTACCTATAATATGCACAACAAAATAAGAAAAGAAACTACTATTCGCGTATCTTATCTTATGACCTTTCTACTTTTCTTTCTAAATCTCAAATTCTCAAGAGTTTAATGACCATGTTTGTTTAGAAATGGAAATGTAAGTCAAAACATTTATCGGTTTTTCTTATTTACAAGGAGCTAGTTTGAATTTGACAGAAAGAAAGAGAAAGTAGAATGTATATAGGCGAGTACAGAGAAGAATTTCAGAGAATTTTAAGAGAATATTTTCGCAAAGAATATTTTTTTTACTGTGATTTGTAAAATTATTAAAAACTGACTTTGCACTTTCATTCTGTCCTCCGATTTTAGTGAACCATTTCGCCCTATAAAAGAACTGGGTATGTGTATACGTAGATATGTATTTATAAATATGATACACGTATACAGATATACATCATATACAGTATATAGATAGACACGATGAATGTAAACATATATGTAATATATTTATTTAAAAATAATATATATACCTACATACTTATGCTTAAGTATACATTTATTATAGTATACGTAAAACGTAATAACTATTATATCAGCTACTATAGAAAATGAAACGAACTGAAAAAAGTTCATGGCAACCTGAAAATGACTATACACATAAACGCGGTGATGAGAAATATGAGAAATATGTACATATATGTATCATGTATGGGAGCAAAAATTGAAAAAATGAAAACAAAAAAAGAATTAAATTAAATTAAATTAATAGAAGTATACATTTTTTTCTTCTGAAATATCGTTTTAATTGACATAAAAATTTTTCAAGTGAAAAAATAGATATGTAGAGGTGCACATACATTATATAATACAAAATATATAGGTACTCATATAAAATGTATACATACATATAAATGAATGTAAACTGAATACTTACATATTTATAATATATAATATAAAATATAATAAAATAATAATATGTACACATACCACATAATGAGAAATAAGTAAAATGCACAAAATTTTCTTTCAAATTCCTATACATAAATATATGTATTTTTATATAAGAAATAAAATAATTTAAATATATATATATAAGTGTAATATACACAGCCGTACATATACTCTTATGTATAGCATATTATGATAGCACTTTTATATAAGATTTTTATATTTTTAATTGGAAATAATTATAAGTTTACTACTTCGAAGGATATAAGAAAATATGTCTAACTAAATGATATTTACATATTATTTTATTTATTCATTTATTTATTTATTCTTGTATGTTCATTGAATATCTACTATATATCATACTAGTACTCATATACTTATACATATGTACTGTACTGTACTATACAAGAATAAGTCTCTACACAAAATTCAAGAAAATTATTTTTTTTCAAATAATACACTAAAATGAAATACATACTCGTAAGCTCGTAATGAATGAAAATTGATAGTGAACAAATTCAAAAATTACTACTTCTTCTTTTTAGAAATTGAAAAAAATAATAAAATAAAATTAATGAAAAAAAATAATTTATGTGTTGATGTATTTATATTTTATAAATAAAATACATTTTTTTAAAAATTAGTATAAGATTCTTCAAGTATATAATATACATAATATACGAGTACACAAACACATATTAATATGTATAGGTACCCACATAATGCATACTATATGTACTTAAATATTGTACTTACATATTTTACCTTAATGAAGAGAAATTTTTATACATTTTTTTTTTTTGCATGTATAGGTATATAGAGAAAACTCTTTCAAATTATATTTCTTTTTAAATTTTTCTTATTCATTTTTATTACTTCAAGTATCGTACAATCTAAATACGTACGTATAATTACATAATATCATATACAAATGTAGTAAGTAAGAATGTACATATACATATTATGTATAGGTACATATACTCTGCTACCAAACATAATCAGTGTAGTAAGAAAAAAAAAATAAGAGTCAAAACAAATTTAAATAATTATGCATGCACATGAAAAGACCATCACCTGAAAAATGGTATATGTTAATTTCTGTAACCGTACAGAGATTTTTGCATTATTTGCAAACTGTAAAAAAAAATAATACTAAATAAAACGAAAAGTAAATGTATATTTTATATTCATTCTGCCATCAAACCATTACCATTTAAATATGTATTGTATACATATACGTATCTGTATCGTATTTGTATAAATGTATACACCCCCATAAGATATATATATATATATCTCAATTATGTATCAAAATATGTGCAATCACAGTCACAACATCGAAAATGCTGCCATTAATATTACCATATACAGACTATGTAATATACATATTATATTCCTTTTCTTTTTGTATACATTATGTTGTATATTTTGTATACAATATGTTGTATATCCTTATCTATTACATCATTAGACTCCATGTTTTCTCCATCATATTACATCCCCCCCATTTTTTATATATATATATTTTTTTTTCATTTTGTATTATTAAGCATATCAAAATATGAAAGAGAGCTAAAATATTTTTCAAAAGGACAACATTAAAAATATTTTGGGGATAAAAATCTATTTATTATATACGTATATATATAAATACATATCTAAGTATATATATGTATATATATATTTATTGAAAATTATAATGGTGATGATGATTTTTACATAATTTCCACCCTTAATAATATAATCTAAAAGTCTAATATACAATAAGTGTATCATATTAATTTCATATTTTTAGAATAATTATAATTATGTATGAAGTATGTACATACATATAAAATATAAATATGAAATTTATATAATATGTATTTGTTCGAAATTATATTATTAAGGATTAAAATTTTTCATGAAAAATATGTATATCCATTTATATTACATGGTATGGAATGAAGTATAAGAAATAAATCATATATCTACATATCAGAAATAATCATCATTCATATGATACAAATATGTATGTACCTACTCTACTTGTATTTCATAATATTAAATAAAACTGTTAAAAAAAAATTATTAAGTACTCTATTATACAAATATGTACAATGTACATATAATACTTATGTATATACATATTTCATTACAAATAAATATACAAGAGGCATTATATTATTATACAATAAATTTTCTTGAATTCTAAAGATGAAAAATATATACATATGAATGCATTTGAAACATACTTCAATTCAATTTAAAAACAAAAATATAATTCAAAACCAAAACAACAACGAAATGTAAGATATTGAAGAATTTTTAAAAGAAATATTGATAATGTATTAAAATTCTAATGATACATTTATGTTTTATGTATATATGTTAGTGTATTTAGTATCTATAAGATATATAATGTACTTTTTTATATTTTTTTTTTACTTTTCCCTTTTTTCCATTTATTTGGAGCCTGGTCTTTTAATTTTTATTCGCCATACAGGACTCGACCATGTAATATGTTAATATTGGTGTCCTTGGTCCATGTCTTTTAGATTCTATCATCATTACAGTCTAAAATTTTTCAAGATTTACTTATTGATTTTATAAAAAATTTTAAAATTTTTGAAAAATTCACGTTCAAAAATCGATGATTAGTTAATGAAATATGAAATTTTAGACATTAGCCTGCGAATGTCTTCATATGTAATTTTATCATGTCGTATTTCCTAGACACTGCTAATAAATAATAACCTAATTTTTTTTCATTCTAATCAATTTAACAATATTTGTTCAATATGCCTAATATACTTGGGGTATTCATCAATTTTCTTATAATTCTCGTAAACTATTTATCCCATAAAAAGTACCTAAAATTTCATTTTGTTATGTGCTCATTTATCATTGAAATTGAAGTAACATCTAAAATTATATAAGAATACATATAAGATTACGATGAAATATCATTCCGAAAACTGATGAATACCCTTACACATCTTATACTTATATGGATACGAATTTTTTTTTTTTATCTTTTATATACGTAAAGTGTAATATTAAAAATAATTTTTATATATTTATTTTGTATTTTTTTTTTTTTTATATTTTTGTTCATTATATGGTTAGATAGATAATTTAATTTTTCTTTTCACCAAACTTAATTGTTATTATTTTATACGTAAATATTATTTATAATTAATAAGAATAGAATTATTTATCATTTTAAATAAAATTTCATCCAACCGAAAACACTTCACTTTAGACTTTATAACATTTACAATTTTTTCTATAGACGAAAGAGGTACTATGTATATAAGTACGTGTATACATACATATATCCATTCATCTTTTTTTTTATTTACATAAAACATTTTCATATTTATTTAAAATACAAACAAAAAATAAATGAAATGAATGAAAATAAAATGTATTTATGTATTTTCAACATAATACTTGCAGTATACATAGATACAGATACACAGTATATTCTAAACCCAGTATATTCGTATATGACTTTATATTTATCATTTTTTTTTTATTTTTTAAAGTATACAACGAGTACAATACAATAACGATGATGATGATGATTATATTAAAAATATACTACCATAAACCAAATATGAAAGAAAAGTAATTCATTGATGCGTTTTAATGATAATAATAGAACCTTAGAACGAAAAATGTTATTTTATAAAAAAAAAAATGCAAAAAATTTTCATTTTTGCAAATAATAATTTTCTTGTATTTTCGTTTGTAATATTTTTTTTTATTTATTTTATTTTCATACTCAACTTATTCAAACCATTTCAGAAATTATGAAAAGAAAAAAACAAGGATAAAAGAGTAGATATTTGATTTGAAAAATAAAAAAAAGAAAATTAAATTAAAAAAACATGAAAAGAAAAAAAAATCGTTCAATTCACAGAAAACAAATTCAGAAGAAAAACACTGATTTTCCGGCCTTTAGATTTTTCATTTATAAAAAAAAAAAAATTAACGACCTTATAACTGTTTTTTCAAATTATTTTTTATATACATATAAATACAGGTATATTGTATATGTAGTACCTAAAGATAGGCAAAAAAAAAGAAGAAACGAACAAATAAATTACATTTGTATGTGTGTACTTATATATAAGCAGAATAGATATATGTACATAGTCATCGTATATTTACTGTAATATAAATACATAGACTACATAATGTATACTTATTATATGAAATAAACTTACTCCATTACTACTATTATTTTTGTTACGTTTTGATTTGATCCTGATCTAGTTTTAACAATTAGTTTTTTTTTCTTTTTCTTTTTTGTATTTGTATATTTATCATTGATGAATACACATGTATACAAATTAGAAAAAAATATTTTTCTGCTAAAATACCAAATGGATTCATCATCATAAAAAATAAACTATGTACTCTATACATATGTAATGCAGAAAATTGAAATAAATCATACAAAAAAATATATTTTTTCGTTTTTACCCTTAGATACCGTCGTTCTTTTTTACTCCATACATTACTTACAACATATTTTAGATACACAAAGCTATATAGTATCAGTATGCATACATGTACATGAAAATATTCACTATGAAAATAAAAAATATCAAAAACAGATAAAAAAAATGAAAAAAAATTTTACAAAAACTCACATAAAAAACAAAACATTAAAAACGACTATTAATTAGCGAGAGCTTGTTATCTTTCAATTTGCTAGCGGCGGCGGTTAATGACGGTTGAGAATTTTCTATTTTATGTACATATGTACATATATCTACTCGTACTCATAGAAAAAAATAAAAAACAACATGAAAATATGAAAAAGCTTAAAATAAAATAAATGATGGAACAAAAAAAAATTTTTTTTTTTTAAAAAAATCCTGAATGATGGTTAAAATGAGAAAAATATAAAATAAAATGAAAAATATGTGTACATACGAATACGAGTATGTATACGTTTGAATGTATTTTCAGGGTAAAAGCAAAAGGAGGATCGACTAAGTATATATCCTGCATAAAAAAAAAATTAAAAATAAATTTATATACAGCACTACACTATATAAAAAATTATAATATGTGGTAATATGCATTGGAAACATAGGAGAAAAATTGAAAGGAAAAATATAAAAGAAACAAAAAAAAAATTAAAATTTTTTCAATACGATACACAGATAAATAAATAAAAATATTATTATGTATACGAACATTGCTATAAATACATACATACGAATACATGGTATTTTGATATGGCATATGAAAATACGTGAATTGCAATGAAATATAATAATAATATGTACGAACGTACGAGAGTTTGTAAAATGATGACGATGATGATGATAATATTTAAAAGGAATAAAAATACGTAAAAGTAAAATAAACAAGAAAAAAAAACATGAAATTAAAATTGAAAAGCATGTTATTGCGCGCTGTTATCTAACTATAGAAAAATTACTCTTGTAGAAAATTTTCATTAAATTGTTGGAAAAATATAATACAAAAATATGTACACAAATAAAAAAGTAAAGAAAAAAAAGTGTATACACTGTAATATATAATTGAGATGAAAAATGAATTACAAAAAAAATAAATAAAAAGTATAAATAAATAAAAATAAAATTCTATGTAATAAATGTTGTAAAATATACAATTTATAAAAATATAAAAAAATTTATGATGCTGAAAATATACTCGAATATACATAATTGTGTATACAGTCGTAAATGGCATTACATAAGAATTATTTATTTATTTATTTATTTTTTTTACTGTTCTAAATTTATATCAAATAACGGATTCATTTTTATATAATTATTTTTCAATATGAAAAATTAATTAATCTCATATTCAAATATTTAGGTGAAGTAGATTTAGTTTTACATAATGTGATGATACGCTGATACGTGATACAGTCAATGTCTATATGCACAGTTTAATATATTTTTTTTTATGAATGCATTCAGGATTTTTTTTTTTGTTTATTAAAATTCAGATGATTTACAAGTAAAATGCTAATTAAATGGATAACTTGCTCATAAAATTTAATTAAATATTTTCCTTTTCAATTGAGAATAATAATAATTGTTCTTTATACTGATTACTACTGGATTACATTTTTTTTTATTATCTCTACTCTACGTACAGAATACTGTTCATTTATATGTATTAGTATTGTGTTAATATTTATTTGTTTGCTTCTTCATTTTGTTAATTACACTCAATCCAAAATCATTTTGATTCATTTGAATTTTAGATAAAATTGATCTGTTTACAGTTTTAAAACTATGATTACCATCGATATGTATTGCTTCTTTTCTTTCTGAAAGGTATTCAAAAATTGAAGATTTATTTTTATTGAAGAATTTCATCTGAAAAAAAAATAATTGAATTAAATGAATTAAAAATTGAAATTGAAAAAAAAAAAAAAATTAAAAATTACATATATGTAATATTTCATAAGAAAATGATAAAAAGACTTTTAATTTGTTTTTAACCGTGCAAATATTTCTGTTATAAATTTGAAAAATCAAATCAAAAACTTTTGAATTTGAATTGAATCTCCGATAAAAAAAAATGTTGAAAATTTTCAAATGTGAAAAGGTGAAAAGTCAATTCGCGAAGGGGCTGGAAGGGGCGAACGTGAGTCTAATAAGAATTGGAATTGTATATTTTTACACACATACTATCTTATCCACATATTCATTATTCATATCATATGATTTTGTTACGATTGCGAGACGTAATATGGTATAGTGTGGTGACAATAATGTTTTGTTGATGTGTTTGTGAGCTCTCATTATATTATTCGAGCAACACACACACATATTTTCTAAATTTCCTATGCATACATATTTTCTCACGGTAGGTATATATTTTTGCGGCCACATCAAAAATTATGTGAGTGTGAGTACATATCGTGTGTTTATTTATATTTGCTATAAATATTTTATATAGATCCTTTTCTATTCCTATATTAACGTTACCCTACACACACATATCCATATGTTTCTTATCATACGTATTATATATGCACACGCATATGCTTTAGAATCCTGTTTTTTGTTGTTTATTGGCTTCAATATTTTTCGCTTTTTTCGTCGTCATGTTCATGTATGTATATGTATGTATTTCCGTGTTTTTTTTATCTGAGAAATGAGAAGAGAATTGAGCTCATTGAGATTGGTATTGGTACTATACTATATTAATTTGATCTCATACGATTTTCAAAAAATATTCCTATTTAAATTTGAAAAAAAAAAATTAAATGTATTAATTTTTAGATAGAAATAATAGTAATAAAAATATTATAGGTATAGTAGTAGGGTAGTAGGTAGTAGTACCTATATCCATAGTACCGGAATATATAACAATAAAAATAAATACGAGAAATGCATTTTTTTTTACTTATATCACATAAGTTTCTAATCTGTAATTTAATTAAACGCAATCAAAAGAAAAAGTGCAATGCACTTTATTTATATTTGTATACATTTCATTTACGTAGATCCATGCATGCACATATATGGATATAGTGTTACAAAAAAATATACGTAGAGTTAAGAAAAGTATCTATCTATATATTGTATTTACAAGAAAAATGTAAAAGATTTATAAAAGAAGCAAGATACATTATAATGTGAATTCGTATAAATGTATACATTAACGTACGTCAGTGTCCATCCATAGTTCGTTCCGTACGTCATATATTCTTTGCAAATGTGTTTATTGAACACATATAGTATATGTATATGTAGGAAGTAAAAGTATAGAAATATTTGTTTGCAGCAGAAGTAGAAGGTATTGCTGAAGCAACATAAAAAGCAGAACAAAACACTTGAATGCTCAAAATATGTGAGAATGAATGTTTTCAAATATTTTATTATGTATCATATAAGATGCACAAATACAATATATACATTATGTATGTACATTTATGAATAATAAAATGAATATGATGTGAGTATTGTTACATTGGTGAGTTGAGTTGAAAGTATTGAATTTAAATATAATTAAAACAACAATTACATATTATATACAATATATGAAAATACAAGTATTTTAAGATAACATATTCGTATATGATGTATGCATACATACACTTCACTCACACATATCTTCATTCATATTATCACATCGCGTCATCGCACACACATATATGATATTTTATCGCATCACTTTTTAAAATCTATTTTTATACAAGTATTATTTATCATATACATTCTCGTATCGCGTCTTTCACATTCATTCCATAGTATCTAATCATTTCATTCTTTCACGGTGTTGATAGTACATACTACATACATTTATTCCACTTAACATTAAATTTTAATGTAGTTGTGAGTTCTGTATATATATTGTATGAACTATATAATTGTATTTAAAAATATACTATCAAACCTGCTAGCCATATCGTATAGGTATACTGTGTATATTGTGTATAATGTATACATATAGTTTATCGCTGCCATTGTGTAATTTCGGTCGTGGTTTTCTCTATATATTTTGCTGTAGTAAAGTATAAAAAATTTTTCACATATTTATTTTTGAAAATTTTCTTTTTGTGTAAAGGAATCATTCGTATCATTATATCATAAAAATGTCCTTTGAACGTAAACATTGTATTGTAAAATCATGTAATCAAAAAAATACAAGGAAATTTAGCCTACCATCAGATACAGAAGGGTAAATATATCTATATAAATTCTAAATATTTTGTATTTTTTATATGTAAATCACATTTATTTACTTATACATACATATATTTTTATAAGAAAAAAAAATTCAATTTAAATTCTTGTTAATAATAATAAGAAAAAATATACATAATAACTCTTTTTCCTCAGAATAAATTTTTATAAAGAATTATTTATATTATAGATTATAGCTATATCTACATGTTATATTCGCAACTTTATTATTTGTAGTTATTTTTGTTGCTTTAAAAATTCAAATCAAAATACGCTTACGTACATTTTAAATAAAATAAAATGTTCATATGTAGATATAAATACACATATGTCATATGAGTGAGTACGTATAAAATGTATCTAAAATCTTTACATTACGATTTTTTATTATTATTATATATATCGCGTATTTGTATGCATACTTCTTATATATGATTATATATATACATATATACATATGTATATATGTTTATTGTTTATATACACATACGTACAGAATATTTATATACACTCATGTGTGTATGTATACACAAGAGCAAATATCGCGTATCATATAAAAATTACACAAATTTTATTATATTTTTTGTTCCTTTATTACCTATTATTTGTTTCATAGATTATTTTATTGCTAAATTTCTACATAGCTTATTATTAAACATAAATAATATCAACGATACCTAACCTACCTATTCTACAATCTAATATACATTATACAATATAAAATATGAATTGAAAAGCTCTTATTCATTTTCTGAATAATTGACTTTCATAATTTTATGTATATTATGATTGTGTTTGAGAATACAATATATACGAATAAACATTTTGAAATGCTGTGTATGGACGTGTGTACAGTACAAGTACAACACATATTCATATACCCGGAATATATTTTTCTCAAACTTCAATTAAATGCGATTCATGATATGTATGTAAATATAAATATATTATATACGCATATATTTTTGTGTACATAAATGATGTTGAATCAAAATTTTCAAAATATACCTACACAGAAATAAATTTGTTTACATTTCATTTAAAATTTAAAATAAAGCGTTTAGATACCGCCACCGCCTAGACTAGATGAAAAACCTAAAGTTTCAAAACGTTAACACTGAAAATTTTGACATTCAAAATTTCAAAACGTAATAATTGTGAAAGCGTCAGTATCAGATCAGCAACTAGTGTACCGGAAATTTTCTTTGCACGCAATGCATTAGCAGTGACTTGTAAAATTTGCATCGAAACTATATTGCAGAACACTTCTCAACATTTTGAAACTCATTATCTATCCGCATAAATTTTTTAATTTACAACACTTTATCACACATTATTGCTATACTGTATTTAGAATTCCGGTATCAAATATGGTATAATATGTAATTTGTATGAATTATTTATTTGTAGAGCAAAATTATGGTTAGAATTACTAGATCGTAAAGATTTAGAGAACCACCGTAATACATCAAATTTACGTGTTTGTGAAGCACATTTTGCACCGCATATGATGACAGCTAGTGGTAAAAGGCTAGTTCAATGGGCTATACCAAATAGAATAACGGAAAATGAAGGAGCATCTTCACCATCTCAAGATAATACAGAAATTCAAAATTCAATCGAGACTCAGACCAGAAATAAAAAACAAAAGGAAAAGAAAAAAATCGTTGAAAATATTAAAACAGGAATAGTAACAGTAGCAGCACCGGTAGCAACAACAACGACTGCATCAAAAGTATCAGTTGCAGCTACTTCTGTTGTAACAACAAATACAATAAAACCACAGATAATTAGTATAAATCAAATGACAAATACTAATAATGAATTTTTAAAATCAAACGAAAATCATCATAATGTCACAGAAGTTCTAAATTTTGAGATAAAAGATGATGTAAAAAGTGTTATTGAGAAAGCAACCATTATAAAAGATGGTAATATTGTAGGAAAAATTGATGGAATTGATTTAAATAAAGAAGAAGTACATACTGTTATAGAAACATTGGTAAGTAGTAAATTAATACAAAATTAATGAACAAATAATTTGATTCTAATAAGAATAGCGCATAATTTGATTATTAATCTTTACAGAAAGTTGAACAACCACAAATTATAACAATTAACTCGGCTTCGATTCCAACACAAACTATTCAAACAATCCCTGCGATTCAACATAAAACGAATACCACAACAATACCAGCAGTAGTAACAGCATCCCCACTTAAAACAGCTGCTAAAGCATTCGTAATTTCTGAACAAAATCTTAATAATTCTGGAATGAAAAAACGAAAATTGATTATACATAATCATAACAAGAATAAAATACGAAAAAGTGACTTGATAAATTTAGCACAACAAGCAATAAATGAAGCAAAAAATCCTCCTCTCAAACATGAAGATCAATTTGATTTAATTGGAAAGAGAATTGCAATCGATTTGAGACAAATGGATGGACGACAAAAAGCTATTGCTGAGAAATTAGTTAACGATGTGATTTACTACGGAAAAATTGGACAGTTGCGTGAAACATCATCATTCAATCCATTTTATAGTAGTGCACCAACACCAGTGGTATCAACAGCACCTACTGTTATACAAACAACGGTTCAATCATCAAATCAACAACAACACCAGCAGCAGCAGCATAATCAACAATCACACCAGCAACATCATCAAACACAACATCACACAAGACAAATTCAGGCAGCAACTGTTACAACGCCAATAGTAGCGGCTGCTTCCGCATCTTCACAAACAATCACTATACCTCCGGTTGGATCGTTAATCACTGCTACACCGATTGTATCTACGGTACAAGTGGCAGGCACAAATCAAATTATTTACACAGTTTCAAATCAAAATACAAATGCGTCCACAATTAGTCTTAATGGTCAAGCAGAACAGGCTACTGGCACTGCTAATAGTGGACAAAATGATAAGTGCCAATGGTGGTCAACAAGAAACATAGCCTATATGTAATTAATTCATTTAGGAAATTTTTTTCTATTATTTTATAATTTAGAAACGTATGTATGGTAAGAGTTTTTAAAGACAATTTATAATTTAAAGAGCATTGTAATCAAAAAATAAGTAAATGAATAAAAATTCTTTCCAAAAATTTTACAAATTCTATATATAAAAAAAAATTTACCTCTTCCATAACATAAACCATTCGATCTATATTTTTTCTGCAACTCATACAACAATCACCTTTTCCACACTTGCATATACCATCATATTTTTGCCAATTTTTTTGAAGTCTTCTTAAACAAACTCTCTCCCGGCAATGAAGAAATACAATTCTACAAAAAACCAAAATATTTATCACATCACAGCCATTACAGACAGCTTTATATACACAAGTAGTTCAATCAAATTCAAATTATTACTTATTTAAAGGGCAAATAGATTTCATTATTAATTCAAATTCTTCTTTCACATGAGGAAAATTAACGATTATCCAACCATTAGCTAAACAGTCTGGTTTTAAAATTCGTTTGTAAATAATTCCAAATAAAACATGACTTGGAATATAATTTGATTGTGATTCCTTAAATTCACACAATAAATCGCTAAATATTCCTGGAGTTTGTAACGTTTGTAATATCAAAATTTCTACATCAACTAAAATTAAATAAAATTTTTTTTAATAATTTTTCATTTTATTTTTACGTACTACGTACTACGTAGCGACGTGAATGTAGTAAATAAATGTACTGACTGTAAATTAAATTGAACTGTTTCGCCAAAGCAATTGCTTGGGTTTTACGTCCGGAACCTCTTCTACCGAAAATAACGATACGATAACGAGAATTATTGGTAATATTCGCAAATGATGATGGATTTGAATGACGAATTATTTTTGTTATTTCATGTATGATTTCTTGAATAGATTGCTTAAATTTTTCAGCATTTTTGGTAGATGATGATCTTGAACCGAAATATATTGTTCGATAAATATTCCCATAAAATTCTTTAATTGTTTTGAAATCATTCAAATATGATCTTTTTTTTTCTAGTTCATACATCTGTTCAGTTTTAAATGGTATTTGAAAATCATATTTTATTTCAATAACTGATGTCGGTTCGATATTACATTTTTGAAAACAATTTAATTCTTCACAATTACTAGGGAAATCTATAGTTTGAGAAACATGAATAAATTCAATTTGTATTTTAATTACAATTAAGCTGAAATTAAAATGAAATTTATGTCTGAATTTTAAAGTGTGTGATGAATAATTTAGATTCAGAATGCTATATGCGCTTGTGGCGGCAGCTAAACACAACAGAGATTAAGAAAGGAACACCCTGTGTTAATCTCTTCTTATCAAACAATGCATGTACCAACCTTTTGTTTTAAGACCAAATGATCTGGCTATATTTAGAAATGATAAAATTATAAAAAAGAAGATTATTATAGCTTCTTTTTTGACCTGAGTAGTTGAGTTTAGCTGTCGCCAACAAATTAATAGTTTTATCAATTAATAGTGATATTCATTAATAGTTATATTAATTAATAGTTATTTTCATTAATAGCTATATAATATAATTTAATGAATTTAATTTTAATATTAATCACACAAAAATAATTAACTGATTTTTTAAATAATATTATATAGCTATTAATGAAAATAACTATTAATTAATATAACTATTAATGAATATCACTATTAATTGATAAAACTATTAATTTGTTGGCGACAGCTAAACTCAACTACTCAGGTCAAAAAAGAAGCTATAATAATCTTCTTTTTTATAATTTTATCATTTCTAAATATAGCCAGATCATTTGGTCTTAAAACAAAAGGTTGGTACATGCATTGTTTGATAAGAAGAGATTAACACAGGGCGTTCCTTTCTTAATCTCTGTTGTGTTTAGCTGCCGCCACAGCGCTAATTCAAGGATCGATTTATTTTAAAATTTAATTTATCATCAAGTTATTATGTTTCATACTTATGTATATTTGATGTTTTTTATCTAGACCATATTTTTTAAGAAATTCCTTCAATTTTTCAATATCATTCTCAGTTTTATTTTCATTTTCCTTCTTCTGAATATACATATAAAAAATTTATAATTTGTAAATAATTTATTTTAAAATTTATTTTTAATTTTTACTTTTTTATATGTTATTATTGGAATATTGAATTTCTTGTTGAATTGTTTAGACAATTCTCTTGTATCTGCATTCATTTATAAAACAAAAGAAAAAAATTTGTTATGTTTGAGATATGTATTTTTGTTCTTGATTAGTATAAAGAATTTACCAAAAATCGATGGCGTTAAAATAAATGTTTTCGTATAAATTACATCATTTGCTATTCTTTTAATATTTTCACCAATAAATTTTCTTACATTTATTGGACGATTAAAATTTAATTCAATAATTAATTTCTGAAAATTAATAAATAACAAACAAAAAAAAATAATTTAATGATAGAAGAATTGAAATAATATAAAAATTTATATGTTGCTAAATTTGTACCAGAATCACTTCGAAAATACGATGATTTTCCATATATGTTGCAGTTTTAATGGCATACAGTCCTGTATTATAAATGTTATATCCTCGAATTGGTTCCATTTGATTTTTTTAAAAAATTAAAAAAAAAAAAATAAGTAAATAAATAACTTAAATATATAATATAAATTCATCAAAATGAACGAAAATAAGTATTTACATAACATATAAGTCTTTTTGATTTCTAATTATTCAAATGAAATGAAATTGACTTATATAAAGGTATAATTAAATTTCGCTTCAATTAATTAAAGTCAAAAGTCTGAATGCACTCTTACCAACTAAATTCATACAAATTACTAAATTGAGTTAAATTTTGGATGTGTAGTGTTTACCTCAAACTCGATTATTTTATCGTTCAATTGAAGTTAAATTTATAGCAAGGTCTCAATTTACTACATATAATCTACGAGTCATAAATTTTGTAAGTGATAATGCCTATTTAAATTTTTCTACGTTGATTATTCTTTATTACAATTTTTTTTTTAATTGAATTAAAAAACTAAAAGAAATGAAAAATATATATAAATAAACAATTATTTTTCATACAAATAATAAATACCATAATAATTTGTTTTTGCAATTGCATAATTTTTATTTATTTAATTTTAGTTTTCTTTAAGTACACATATTTTTTTTTTGTTTTTGCTTTTTTTTGTTGAATTTTTTTTTCTTATTATTTGCTTTTTTAGTAAAATTATCATTAATAATAATATTATTATTATTATTATTATTACGTATAACATCATTTTATTATTATTAATATTATTATGTCTAACAGTATGTTATCTCTCTTGCATTTACTTTGTATTGTTTCCATTTTATATTTATTTTTTTTTCAAGTCTGTTATTGATGGTTTTTCTTGACTTATTTCATATTGTATATAATGTATTTCAAATTTTGACTGCTTTTTATCTTTTATATTTATTAAATTTACTTTTTTCTTTTATTAATAGTATACTTAAAATTGCAAAATATTTGTGTATGTATACATTATGTATATAAGATTTTTAATTATTATTTATCTTATTGATTTTTAACATAAAAAATTATTCAATAGTTTTAATAATAAGTAATTTACACACACTTTCTTCTTCTCCTTCTCCTTCTTCTTCTTCTTCTTCGTAATATTATTATTCCTTATACATACATGTAAGTATGTTCATCATATTTCATATTTCGTATAATAATTCAGTTTTTTTTTATTTTTGTTTTATTCAATTTTCGATTCTTATAAATAAATTATTTTTATTCTCATTTATATTATTTTACTATCTTATTAAAATTATTTAATTATTCTTTATTTTTACGTTGATTTTTTTTTTTATATATATACAAATAATAGTATTTTTAGTTTTACTTTATGTATATTCATTATACTTTACATTTACATCGTATACATATTTTTTTTTTGTTGTAAATTTAATTTAGTTTGTGTAAGATTTAAATGAAAATTTTTAATATTATATTTTTTATGTAGTATACGTAATTATAATTTAAATAAAACTTTTTTTTTAAATTTATTGTACGTTTTTCTTGCATATTCACTTTTATTTTTTTATCTTTTTGATAATCAATGTTTTATTGTAGGCAATTTCATTTTATTTTTATTTTATTTTTGTTTTGATAAATATTTAAAATTGAAGTACATATACGGTTTTTTTTTTGCCTGTTTTATTTTATAATTATTTAAAAGAATAATGTAGATTTTTTTTGTTTGCTTTAAGTTTACTTTTGTTAATAATGTAATAAAGTAATATAATTTTATTTATTAATTAATTAATTATTATTATTAATGTAAATATTTATATAGTAGGACTTTAATTTATTATGTATAGGTAATAATATAAATGTGACAAATTTTATTTTCTTATAAAAAATGAGATACATTTCATTTTTATTATTATTATTTTTTATATAATATTATTATGTAATTAATTATATTGCATCGACATTCATATACATACATATAATATAATATATATATATATCTATGTATTATCTATAAATATATGTTATATTATTTTTAAATTTAATTATTATCATTAATTATAAATTTTATTTTATTCATGAATCAATTAATAGTATACATTTGTTTTTGAATACGTTTACAACATTGCATGTATATAAACATTTTTTTTATGTTTCTAGATAAATTAGAAATAACAAAAATTAAATGTTTATATACATAGTGTATACATTTATGTATTTTGTAATACATAATGTGCGTATCGTGCATGTAATTCTTTTAAAGAAAATATAAATACATATATTTTTTTTCTCATTTTTACATACACATTTTTGATACTCTTGTTAATTTTTATGTGGTAATAAAATTGAATGAATAAAAAAGAATTTTTTAAAAGTTCAATAACAATTTGTATGTATATTATGCACATATATGCATTTCAAGAAGAATAGATGTAAAGAAATATATATTCTTTTGAAAATGTTGTCCTTTATAGAATTTGCCAAGCATATAATGTAAAAATTGAAAATTTAAAATTACATTAATTTTATATTTTATTGATATTAATTGTTGAAAAGACAATAATAGTTGTTTTGTGAACGTTTTCAATTTATTCGTAATGATCAACTTGTCACAACGTATGCATTGCATCAATATTACTGACGTACATTTATGTAGTCTCTGCAAATGAATGTTGATCGTCACAATATGTTTTGTAATTTAAAACGTTCAATAAAATATTTAATTTCAAAAATTCACACCATCATTTATAACAATTATGATGGATGTAGTTGTTGATTATAGTGTGTTAAATTATGCAAAAAAAAAAATATAAAAAAAAAATTTTTAATTCTAAAAATATGATATGCACATAAAAAATACCGCCGAAAAGAAACGTAAAAAGAAATAATACCGAATATATTTTAATTTTTAATTTACATTTAAATAACATTAAGAACTTTTTATGTTTTAATTTTTTTTTCTATGTTCTTAATTCAAATAATTTAAAATTAAATACTAACTCAATTTTGTATACATTTATCATAATGTATATAATATTATATACTATGATGAAAAAAAAAATTTTTTTTAAAAAAGATAATCTGACTTTTTAAAGTCAATTTACGTATATTTATGAATTTTATCTTTTCATATATTTCTAAAACAAAAACATAAAAATACTAGATGAAAATAAAAAACAATTAATTTTCATTTAAAAATTTAAATTTTGTAAAAATGTATACTAGTCACATGTATCATATTTTTAAGCAGAAATATTTTGAACACAATCAATTGTAATTTGCTTACTTTTATTTATTTATTTATTTTTTTAATGTTTTGAAAAATTATTTTAAATTAATTTTATTATTATTAATTATAATTTATCATTTTTTTTTAATTTATTATGTATATTTGTTATTTATTATTTATTTTTCTTCGTTTTAATTGTTTTCTTAATCATTTTAAATAAATTTTATATTTATATTGTTATTTTTTAAATAATAATAAAAAAGTTATAATTTTCGTATACAATATTTTTTTTGTTTTGTTTTGGATATCATTTAGGTATACATTAATGTATGTATGTACATACTTATATACTTTTATAATTTATAATTAAATTTTGAGATTTATTTTTATTTTAAATATTAATAAATATATTTTTTTAAAATATGAAATATGTATGCATGTGTATTTTACGTTATTTATTCCAAAAATATTGTTATGTTATCTTTATAATTTGTAATCATAAATTAAAAAAAAATAATAAAATAAAAACGTAATACGAAATGTAGATATATCTTATTTTTAGAAAATATTTTTTTAAAAAAAATAATTTTATTGTTGAAAAAAATAAAAATTAAAATAATAAAATGAAATGAAATTTTTAATTTATGATTATAATATACGTGATATACACAATGACTGGACTTTCTTTAGAATTCAATCAATAAACATTTATCAACATACTCTTATATTATGTATGTATAAAAGTGTAATTGTAGATATTGTAAATATGTATACATATGTATATAAGACAAATTGTTTATTTGTAGCTTTTTTTTTAAATTTTTAAAAAATTTTGAAAGAATTTTTTCTTAATTTATATCGTTATACATAATGTAGTTTCTCGTAATTTATAATTTATATTAATATTTTATTTTTGAAGAGAGAAAAAAAAAACAAGAAGAAAATATAATTTTTTTTTAATAAGAATATCATAAAATGTAAATGAAAAAAATTTATATGTAATATGTATACCTATACTTTTTTTCACTTAGTTTTTTTTTTTGTTTTTATAAATGAAAATAATGTGATATTTATTATAAAACATGTGAATAAACTATTGCCTGAAATAGATCAAAAATTTTGAAAAAAAATTTACCTATTGGTAATTATTGCATGTCTTTCTTGTACTATCATTTTTGCACTTTTCTTTTCGAGATTTGAATTTCTGTACCAAATAAACTGAATGATCAAGAAAGTTACTAAACTTTCGAGAAACTTCTCAAAATTTTCTGAAAAACTGATACATAGCAGTATTCAATAATAATTCAATTTCGTTTCCTTTCACTAGATCTTATTTTCTCGTCCAATAGGAACATTTACTGTATTTTTCTAAAAAAATTGATTTTCATATAAAACATAATTTTTTTATTATGATTTATAATTTATTGTAATTATGTAATTGATTTTTTATTCTTCTTAAATTTTGATTTTATTTAAATATATTTTAAATAGAGAATAAGATAAAAGTAAGTATAAGCACATATAAAGTAAATACTATTATATAAATAGATTTATATGCGTTTAAATAGTATTTATTTTATATGTGGTATAAGTATAAGTGTGAGTATAGTGTAATCATTTTTATAGTATTTTCAGTTTAAGAAAATTTTTACGTACACATTATTATAAGATTTCTGTAATGATTTAGTAGATATTTATATATATTTTTTTAATTTTTGTGTATTTGTGCTAGCAAAAAACACAATTTATGGTATACACACTCGTACATATGAAATGAAACGTGTAACTCACTCATTCAGTATGTAACTCGTATACATATATGAATATAGACGGAGAAAATGAATAAAATATATAGATAATATTCCAAAAAGTAACACAAAAATTTAAATAATAATCGCAAGTACTAGATTTTAAAAAAAATTAAATTTTTACTGGTGTAAGTTTTCAATTTTAAATTACTTCACTTAATATTATTTTTATTTTCTACTAAAATGTTCCATGTTTTTTTCTTTTCTTTTCATTTTTAAATTAAATTATTATTAATATTTTTGTTGCAGATATAAGTAGAATTAATTAATTAATAATAATAATAATAGCAATACATTTTTAATTTAAAATTTATCAAAGTACCGTCCTCAAGGACTCAAATCCTGATGCATAGTTGGATCATAACCCATACTACCATCGTATGGTTGCTGTTGATCGTAACCTCCCGAACCCAATGAATAACCCATTGAATCTTGTGGTGGTGCTGGTGACATCATTGGTGTTGTTGTACCACTTGGTGGTCCAGCCATCGAATACGGTGATGCTCCAGCTGCTTTTTTAGCCGCATATAAATTTGCTTCCTCTTGCGCCTTACCAATATTCTTCTTATAACGTATTCTTTTATTACCAAACCAATTTGAAACTTGTGATACCTTCAATTAATATTGAAATAAATAAAACGAAAAAAAAAACGCAAACCATTGAATCGAATTCATTTTTTAATTATATGTAAAAAATCTTTAAATTACTCACTGTTATTCCACATTTACGTGCCAATTCTTCTTTAGCTTCTTCTGATGGATACGGATTACTTAAATGACTATAAAAATATTCATTTAATATTTCAGATGCTTGCTTACTAAAATTACGTCGTTTTCTTCTTGCATCTAAAAATCTTGAACGTAATATCATAACAGCCTCACATGTTGACTGCTTTAATTGCATTTGAATTGAACTGAATTTTTTATGAATTATTTGAACCATTCGTTCAATTTCTTTTGGAGTTATCGGCCTAAATATTTATCGAAAGCAAAACAAAAAAACATTTCGTTTATTTCATGTTTTTTTTCTTCTGTAATTAGTAATTTAATTTGAAATTAGTTTTACCTTGTTCTGCTTTGTTCTCTTAATAAGTTCATAACATGTGTTGTAAATTCATTGCACGCTTGTTCATATTTTTCCAATTCTTGATGATAAATTTGTCGTATTTGTGCCAGTTTAGCACGATAATCAGAATGTTCGATTGCATTATCTGCACCGTCAATTGATAAAGAAGAACCTGATACATAGATAGTGTTTGGGAAGAGTTTTGGAAAATATTTTTTTTTTTGGTTCGTTTGTTAGTAAATTAAAAATTGATAATAAATTTTATATAAAATTACCTTGACTAGCAGCTGCCGCTGAAGCTGCAGCAGCACCACCACCACCTTTTTCTGGGCCAGCAACACCTTCAGCAATTAGCATGTTATCAAGTCGCATTAATTGTGGATCTGGTGGCTCTTCTTCTTGAGTGTTACGGATTGATAATACTGTACAGACAAAAAAAAAGTGAAGTGAAAAAGAAGAAAACTTATCGAGTAAACAAGATGAATAAATTTGGCTTTCATTTTTGAAGTAAGTGTGTGATAATCAAGAAAAATTTTGTAAAAAATTTATTTCACATTACATATTGGAAATTAAAAATATTTACGTGTAAGAATGTAATTTTTTTCACTTTATTTCTTTAATCTATTTGTAGATTTATCAATATTAATAGAAAACATATTTGCAAATTGTGGGTAGAAAAAATTGAAGAAATAAATTAACTAAATCCTACTACATTTATTTCTAAAAGTTCTAAATTCTAACTTAGGTTACATATTTATGATAGTCAACGATATTTATTAATCCCAAAATTCTTTTACCACATATCCTTTTTCTTCTTCTTCTTTTAATTACAATTTTTATTACACCTCAAAAAGCATGTATAAGTATGTTATGTGTTTTGCTAAAATATAAATGGCATATTCGTACAGTTAAATACATATCAGTTTTTCCAATTATATACAAAAACCAAAAAAAATAATACAAACGGACCAAAAAAAATTAAGGAAAACTAATAAGATGTATACGTAGAATAAAACATTTGTAAATATATTCTTTGTTCGTAAAAATATCAAAAACCGAAAACAAATAAAAAAAAAGTTAGTCGAAAAAATAAATAAATAAATAAATAATAATACAGAGAGAAAAAAATGGTATACATATCTTCTAGTTTCTTTTATTTATTTTGTTGTTCTAGTTACCATTTCGTATACACAATGAAATAAACTCACAAGTTAATCGGATCACATATGTGTCATAAATTTTATCTTTCAAAGTCAGGGAATGCAATAATACGAGAGTAAAGCACAAAAAAATAAAAATTCTAAACAAAAAATAATAAGGAAAAAAAGGAAAAAATAAATGAAAAAAGGACGAAAAAAAAAAATATTATATTGTGTATATATACCCCAGCCAGGCGGGAGACTTAAATGGATAATATACTATAAGCCGAAATAAATTTCATACATCTATAGCTGGTGTAAGTATTCGAAAGATGTACGATATTGCAAAAGTAAAATACGATTACATATACGTATAGTAATTTCTGAAAGATATATACGCACATACGTACATACATATTCATAATAAATGCAGTATATATAATTTATAGGAACGTATACAGGATAACAGACATATTTGTATGTACATACAATTTATAATTGGCAATACCGCAATACCATGCCAACACCACAGTATGTGTTTCTCATAAATGTACGTATTCACGTATTTTGTTAACATTTTTTATGCATATACGTACGTTTTTAGGAAGAAAATTTATGGAGACACATTTGAAAATTGTCAACTTATAATGAGAATACAATATGTATATATGAAGATGAGACATTAGGTTGACTTTTTTTTTTAAATGCAATAATACCACAGAAAATAAAAAAATGTTGTATCAGAAAAAAAAAAATCTTACACTTCAGTTGAAGAGAATCATGAAAATGAACGAAGATATTTTCTTGTTGGAGAATTTGTATTTTAAATTTAACTATCGCAATAATTCGTATATTATCAAATCCCATCAAAATCGGATCATTCAATATTCATATAAGATTTTGCACAAAATTCTGATCATTCAATATTCATATAAGATTTTGCACAAAATTCTGATCAAACGTGTGAATCAGCTTGATCTAAAATTCAAAGTTACATTTGAATTTCACAAAAAATATACCTACATAAATTGTATTTAAATAGTATAAGTATGTATGTGTATATATATACATATATAAACATTGTTTATATCCCATTTAGCTATTTATCGATCATTTAAAATTAAATAAAATTCAAAATTTATAATACTAAATGATTAAAATAATAAAAATAAAGATTTATTTGTGTTATTAATAAAAACTACATAATAAAATATTTATGATACAAAAAAAATTAAATATTCATATGTGTGGTATGTACATATATAATATGGTATGTATGTAGTATCACATCCTTATCTGTGGTAGTATGTAGTATGAACATATATAATACATAATACTATTTATAAACCTATATGCATATAAATGTACAAATAAAATGATAAAAATAAAATTAACAACTTATACTACACATCATTAAATAAACATTAAAATTCGATTTTAATTTTTCCACTAATTGTTTTCGAACCATTTAAAATTTGTAACGCATTCGTATGTGTACTATATAGTATGTGTAGATGTTTTTATTGTAATTTTCGTATATAAAATTTTTCATAATAAGAATAAAAATTTATATTGCACGTACAAACATACATACATACATATAAGAGAGAAGGAAAAATTCAACAAGTAGTTAACCATATCATCATATTTACATTTATACACGTGTGTATATAGGAAAATACATAAAAATCTCTAAATACTCTAGTGTATATTGATACAATGACGATAAAGAAACAATTTTCTTTATTGTTAAATTGCATTTTTTGTAAAATGTTATAGTTATGAGCATGAGGAGAGTATATTAATATGAACGAGTATGTATATTTGTTAATAGCGCAGACACAGTTAGGCTTTTTATGATTTTATAAAATGCTGTTCTCCAGTTTTGTCTGTATAAAAAAAAAAACTGCTTTCATTATATTTTCTTTCGTTATTTAATTTTATTTCACTTCATTTTTTTTTCTACTTTCTGTTAACAGTACTGTGTGTGTGTTTGTATTACTGCTGTGAGAAAAGCACTAAAATTTTTACAACCCACTACAAAAGTTCATAAAAAAGTCGTAAAATGACAGCAACAGAAGTAACAAAAACAACAGACAGCCACCAAGTAAGCAGCAAACATATAAAAAGTAAACATTATGCATACGTATCTTACTCGTAGATATGAATGAGTATGAATGTACTCTATGTATATTTACATATAGATTTTTTTTTATATATTTTGGTGTTAAGGTTTAAGGGATACATATGTATATACTTATTTCGGAGTTTTGTTTATTTTTTCTTTTTGAAAATCACCCACAAAATGCAATTGAATCAAATTACCGCAATATTTAGTATGAACATGTCGAGTATATGTATGTGTGTATCTCAATATCGTATTTTATCAATAAAAAAAGAATACCACCAAAAAGGATATTAGTTGATTATATAGTGTCGGTTGAATTCAATTTCCTTTCTATTTATACGAGACTTCATATGCATTTGAATTTTATATGTACATATTCCGAAATTGAAATTAAATCTACTTCATCTTCATCATAATATACACGTAAAATGCCTTTATGTAGATACACTAGAATACATATATGTATATCTAGTATATACGTAATGATTTTTGATGGGCAATCTGAATCTCTTTAATAATCTGACACCCACAATCGTAAATTGTTTATAAATTTTACGATTATAGATCTACAAACGAGTGTATATATTTATTTCTTTTATAGGTATGATTGTGTTGTATTTTAAATGCAGTCATAACAATAACAATCATCTATATCTAAGAATTGGGGCAATAAAATCATAAAAATATAAAAAAAAAATTTTTATTATAGTAATTTTAGAATTTTTATTTTTATTTTTGGGACATTATATACTCGTGTGCATACTTTTCTGTGTGTATATATACATACATATATGCATCATTATTTGTACTCATCATTTATATTCTTCAAATACGGGGACGTATATATATACGACCTGCTAACATGCTTAACCTTAAATTGGTAACAAAAATAAATAAATGTTCTTTATTTTTTTTCTGTTGAAAGAATTATTATTGTTTAAATGTGACAGCAGGTGAAAATCAATAAATCAAAATAAATGTTATGTACAGCTAGAAAAAAGGGATAATATCATTGAATATTTTCAAAGAAAAATCTTCTATCGTTCTTTATGTTGAAAGCAGTAGTTATCTGCTTTCTTATTTCAAATCTGTCTGTACTCATCATTAAAAAAAATTGTTTTAAATGCAATATCAATCATCTATCATCATTCAATATTCGTATTTCGTTAATGCACATTTTTATATTTATAAATATGTATCCATTTAATGCAATTAAATACATCGTAGTAAATGTACATAAATGCATTAAAATTTATCTGTAAGTATTAATCGTAAATTATACTTTTGATACATCATTTAGCTGTCAGTCGATAGATTTTACGTTAAAATGTTTAGAAACATTTTTTTTTGTTCGTTCTTATACACAATAATAATTGCAAATATATGTAATGTAGTAATGTACATATGTATGTGTACATAAACCTCGATTGTGTTATGGTTGCGGTTAAATGAATCATTAAAATATCGTTTCGATAACAGCGGTTCAGTTATACCACGATTGACGACTACTGCCTACTACTTCGATATTATTTTATATGCACAGATTTTAATTTAAAAAAAATGAATATAAATATAAACATAAAAATTAGTTTTAATTTAGCATGAATTTATTTATGTGTGTAGCAATAAATTTTTGTCGACTGCATATCATATAAATTGAAAATTAATTTCAAATCAAAAATATATATTGTACATTAATATATGCATATAATGTACATATGCACCTACCTACATATTTTTACATAGAAAGCGTACTCGTACATAATCGTATGTATATGTATTCATATAAGTTCGAATAAACGCTGATCAAAAATTCAAGAATTCATTTAATTCTTTGCTATTCATTTAGGCATTTATTTTTAATGAGATATGTATTTATTATTTTTTTTTTAAATTTTCAAATCGAATTGTAGGTATAACACCTACGAAAGAAATAGATATACGTACACAAACGGGTACTACAAACATAATTAATTCTTGCATATACAAACCTGTAATTTGTAATACATATACTATATAGGATATTATATTTTTAATTTAATAAAATTTTTATTCCTTTTTTATCTTTTTAGACGCATTGTACTTTACGAGTAACATAACGTATATATATATATATATATATATTGTATATATTAGTCGAATCAATTCGAATAAAAATGAACATGATTATAATGACGATGACAAAAAAAAAGAAAATTAAAAATAGACAAATAAAAATTATACATAAGATGAAAATAACAACAAATTCTTCTACTTAATTTCATTTTATATGTACATCTTATCTTATTTATATATTTTTTTTTTTTTTTGTATAAGTATTCAAATTGATATTGACTGGAAGCTATTATAAATTTTTTCTCGTCTTTAATTTTCTTTTTGATATGAGTGTACGAGTATACTGTGTTGTTGCTGGTTGCTGTTATAGTGTTCATGTTGTTGTTATTATTATTATTCTTACTTTAAAAATAAGAAAAAAAATTAAAATATATATACATAGGTACATATATGTTTTTTTTGTTAGGTTTATCATTTAAAATATGTGTACAAACGTAAGTAACTTGTTGTAAAGAGTTACGATATTTTTATGAAAATGTAAAGAATATCGAAATAAAATAAACGTAAAATAAAAAAAAACACGATATAATGCTTACATATGAATACATATATTCAAAAAAAAAAAAAAAGAAAATTATTACCAATGTATGTATATTTATGTACAGACATATTATGTACTATATATGTATATACATATATTCAGTATTATATACAAATTTAAATATATTTTAAATGAAAAAATTGAAAAAAAAAAACCAATAGGAGAAAACGAGATAAGAAATAAATAACAAAAAATAATATAAAAATTAAAATGAAAAAAAAAAAATCTAAATAAAAAATAAAAATAATAAAAAAAATTCATCAACAAACTGGCCTCATGTATGTACGTGTATGTATAGATACATATTATAATAATAAAAAAAAAAAAAATACCTGAAAATGTGTACTCGCACTTGGATAACCATAAAAATGTTAATATGTTCAGGTACCCAAAAGGTAAAAAAATAAAAAAACACACGAACACAAAAACTAAGAAAAAATAAAATGAAAATATAAATAAAAAAATTAAAAAAAAAATTGTTGATATGGTAAATTCTTATTTTAAGTTGAGCGCATACAAAATCTACATATACATACTTATATACTCTCGGATTTACGTATGTACATTTTGTATATATACACATAGATACTCGTACGAGTATGTACATATATGTATGCACAAGATGATGGCCTTTTTGTATTTTTCATTTTATAATTTTTATTTTTTATGTCTTATTAAGATTATTATTATTTTTTTTATAGATAGCATAGCAGTATACCTAATTTTAAATGTATATACGTACCTACCATACGAGTATAGAGTACATAATTATTCAAACGTATATATACTATATATTCATACATAAATGTACATGTAGATATATAACCTATAATACACTCTTATATTGAAACGGTATATGAATTGAAAATATCTTTAATAAAATTATATATATTTCATCATATTAGCAGTAAGTATTCGGTATGTATATTTTTATAATCTATTTGTATATTTAGTCACTATCAAAATGAAATTTTTTCCTTCGCTTTTATTGTGAATGCATTATACGCGAGTATATAATATTCGTATTGTAAATAATATACATATGTAGCTACATACAAATATATATACATACTTACATATCTATATAAAAAATATCTATATGCATCACACGATATGAATATCATAAATGTACACATATTTTTAAAATATGCAGAAAAATTACAGGGTATTCATAAAAATTTACTGTCTAAGATCGAATTCTATAAATTGTGTCATCCGATTTGATAATAATCAAGCATAATCTATAATGAATGATCGTCATTGATTGAAGAAATCAGAAATAATAAATGCCATAAGGGATGTGATTAAATAAAATGCCATGATGTCTATAAATATAGAAATTTGATAATAAAAAAATGCATTCATATTGAAGGTTTATATTTAAAGATTATTTTTTAAAATTTTAAATAAAAATTATGTTGGTTTTGATTTTTCAAAAGATAATTTAATTTGAAACACTCTGTAAGCATATAAGAATACGAAATACCATACATGTATAAATAAACAGTATATTTATTTATGTAGGTACTATATCTTTATATGCATATCTATATAATGTTGTTAGTAATTCTCACAATTTGTATCGTTTTCTTCTTATGGATCGTTGAATTCATTTCCAATGAAACAAAAAATAAAATAAAATAAAATTATTTTTCTCTATTTTTTTTTATTTGCCACACATTTCTTTTCATTTAAGAAATCAAAAAAACCTAAAATGAAATATAAAACAAGAAGAAGAAAAATATTTAACAACAACAAAATGCTTGGGAAAAAAAGTTAAAGAATTAACTTTTGAACGGGTGTTGACATTTTAAATTCTTTTTTTTGTTTTTTAAATTAGCTTTATATGCATATATATATGATGCGAACATACGAGTTTATGTATATACATATATAGTATATTTTCTCCCTTCTATTATATTCTCTTATTTTATTTTAGTTTTTCGTTTTTTTTTCTTTCATTTTAATATGTGATGATGCATTTTGAGCATTTTAAAAATACATACCTTAAATTGATAATCCTATATGAATTGTACTTTATTATAAAAAAAAAATTTTTTTTCTCTTTTTATTCTTTTCTTTTATCTTTTATTTAAAAATATTTTGCATGTAATGACGATTCACTATCTTTTTTACCATATCTGTATTCCGTATATACATATGCGTATACTCGTATATTAATATATTTTAATAAATACATTTTTTCATTCTTTATTATCTGAATCTTTATTTCGTTATGTTGTTATATGCAAATACGCAATTATTTTTTCTTCATTTTTTCATGTGTTTTTTACTTTGCAAAGATAAAAATAAAAAAAAAAAAATACAAAGGCATTGAATGCATATTTATTAGCTTAATGAATAATAATTTTAATGTTATTGAGAAACAATTTAATAAACCTTTTAAGTATATACACATGTACAAGTACATTTATGTACATACATATGTGTACGTACATCAATTAACAAATATTCGGAATTTGTAAATTTTACATTGCAGTATGTATTACGTATACATACAAAACATAATCTCACAAATACACTAAGTATATGCATTAGCAAAACATATTGTTAAAAAAAGAATTTTATTTTATTGTTTTGGAAATTTTTTTCATAATTCTTTAAAATTATAAATTCAGAAGGTCATTCATTAATGAAAAATCTATGGAAAATCATGTGTAATAATATTCATTTTTTTTTTATTTATTTTAAATACATATTTAAATTATAGTGGTAATTGATGTTTTACATATTTTATTTTCTATGAATGTTTTTACATCTTTTTTCCCAATTTTTTTTTTGTACATTAGCATTGTTAAGTGAATTAAATTTCTTAATAATTTTAGAACTTTTCTCTTCTTTTGAAAATAGTCGTGGTGGGTGGTGGTGCTATGCATTTAGGAAAATTTTTATTATTTATGTTGATGATTTTTATTTGTAATAGGAATGAGAACGAAATAAATTTCATATTAAAAATGCAAAACAAATAATTTGAAATACAATATAATAATACGAAAACTGAATTGGGATTTTGTAGACAAATTACAGTGAAATAATATGTAATAATGATTTTAATATAAAATTTTCTCCTAAATATCTCTAATATAATAAATTAAATGTTCTCATTTATTTTTGCTCAAATATCCTATCAAGTGAAATAATTTTGCTTCTTCTAGCAATGAATAAAACGAATAGAATTTTTAAATTTAAAGATCATATTTTTTGATTATTTAATATCGTTAAAAAGATCGTGTTTTTCATTTATATTCGAAGCACAAAATGATATAAAAATGTAACAGAGCATAAACACAAAATATCAAATAAATTAAAAATATTATTATAGACTACCAGATTTATGATTACATTTTGGAGACTTAAAGTCTGAAGAATTATTTGGCATCATAATAACATGACAATTTTATTATCAGATTATTTATGAAAATTTTATGAATTGTAATTTATATAACAACAGACAATTGAATGTATGTTAACTTTTTTATATGTTTAGGTACATAGGCATTTACATTTTTATGACAACAATTACATACATATATAATTTATTGTATATATATGCATATAAAAATTAGATTTTTGTATGATTGCATTTGAGTAATTCAATAAAAATTTTATAAAATAGAAATATGCGAATAGTAGGTACATATTAAATTTGTATATACTTACCAGTTTTTTCCTTGATTTCACATAATACAGAAAATAATGCTGGTTTCATACGATGACAATTTAATGTATGTTTTCTTGCTTGTGCTTCATCTAATGATTGTTCCGATATACTCATAATTTGTTGTAAAATTTCACCAATATCCTTTTGTTTACGTACTTCATTTTCACCACCAGCATTTGTTCCGTCATCTTGACCAGGAATACCGTATCCTTGGGGTGCCATCATTCCACCAGTATGTGCCATCATACGATTAGGATCTTCCATAACTATTTTATATAAATATAGGATATCATAAATATGTGTATATCTATGTACGAGTAATATATGAAAAATATAATATATAAATATATAAAGCAATGAAAAATGCTTAATTTTGTTTCGTTTTTCACACTTTTTTTTTATAAAATCTAGGTAGATACCTATTTATTTACAAATAAATTTCTAGATCACCAAGATAAAAAGAAATATGTACTCTTGTAAACATACCGTGTAAAAATCAAATCAAATATTTACACAAATACAATGTGGAATTTTTATTAGTTGTGTTTCGTTTATTGAAAAATAAAAATAAAAGTCTTATAATAATTTCTTTTTTTGGATGTGTTTAAAATACTTTGTCTCTCACTTTAGATTTTTCTATAAATAAAATATGATTACAAAGAATGGGAAATTGGAAAAATTTTAAATTATTTTTATTTTTCGAATTGAAATGGATAAAAAGATACACGAATGAACATCAAACTAAAAAGTATACATTTGTATGTATAGTACATATAAACATATAAATCTTCTATAAATATCGTTTGCATTTAATTTATATATGTGTAGATACATATACATACATATGATATGTATATATGAATGAATGTGAAAATGTTTATATTTTCAAATATTTATATTTTTGTATATATGAATAAATATTACATTAATACATACATACATGCATATATAAAATACGGAAAAATATTTATTTTTTGTGTATGCAATTGAGTAGATGTATACCGATGTGTATGTGTACATTATTTTATTATACATACATACATATATTTACAATTCTTCATACACAAAAAAATCAAAAAATCAACCTAGAGCATAGCAGAGAAATGAAATGAACAAACAGAAACACAAACAAAACAACACTCTATTCTGTATCTGCACTGTAATCTTCTCTGTATTTTTTAACTTAACTCAACTCATACTTCATTCATCCCCGTCCTATCCTATACTAGTTTTTTGAGTTTTTGTTTTGTTTTCCTTTTCGAACTAAAATCAAAATCGATCAATTCGAACAATTTTCGTTTTCGCTTTTTTCAATTTTTATAACAATTTTTCATCTAGTATGTATTTGATTATATTGATTCTTTGTCTGTATAACAGTTTTTGTTATATTCAATTTATGAATAATCTATTCTATCTTAAGTTTTGTGTATATTTTCTCTTTATCGTTATTCTTTTTATTTTTCTATTTATATAAATAGTACAAGCAAGCAAGCATATATTTCGTGTAGATTTGTATGTATGTATGTAAGAAAAACAAGGTTGATTGCAATTGCAAGCATTTATTTCGAATGATTTTTAATAATTATTTCTGCCTGCTTTTTAGTATTCTTGCCTTGTAACTTTTTATTTATTTATATTATTTATATATAAATACATAATGTGCATATATTGTGATGTCGTGTATTACACATATTATGTATTTTATATATGGTACCTGCTATTGCTAGAACTGTATGTATATTTTCAAATACGCAGATATAACACGAATAATAAATATAATAAACTTGTCAAATGTCAATCAACTTTTCACACAATCTTATACTTATACACAAAGTATATAAACAATCAAACAATTTTTAATAAATATTCATCTATTCTATGATTAGGATTACTAAACAAACAAAAAAGAAGAGTAATATTTAATTAGATATGTATGGTGAATATTATTAAATTCCTTTGGTAGGTACTTACTTATGTATATTTGTAAACTAAATTTTTACTTTTGAAATTATTTGTAGTAAATTTATCGAAATTTTGTACGTTATACTTCTATTTTCACTGATTCTTTTATATGTATATTCTTATTGGTTTTTGTTATATGATTGATATAATATGATTGTTATATGATGTATATGATGATGTGATGCTAAAAAATTGATTCTGTATTCTCTGTATACGGTGATTTTTTGTTGATGTGCATGTGAATAAAGAGAAAAATTTTCTTTTCTTCTTTTTTTTTTTCAATAATATTCTTATATTCTTATACTATTCTATATCATTTGCACAGCATCAGAACAGAACAAGTATGTATATCGGTAATTCGGTATCATTATTTTACATGTATATTGTATATATATTTATATATATCTTTTTATACACACAACACACATTATATCACTATATATATATATATACACACAAATCTTGTATATTTATACATATATGCATGCACATATAAAATATAATAAAGTAAAAAAAAGGTAAAATGAAGCAAAAATCTCAACAAAATAGCAGTAGCAAAGTTGAATTTTTTTTCCTGATATCTACTTTTTACTTTTCGTATACAAATTTTCACAGTGAATTTTTAATTCAAGTCTGTATATATTTCACTAGCACAACCACATTAATTCAAATTTTATCAATTCAAAACGAAGAAAATATGCATATTAAATCTTCAATATAATATATATTCAATTTTCTTTAGCTATTTTAGTAAAATAACTTCAATTTATATAAATGTATACACTACAAGGCAAGCAAAATAATCTCTAATTCTAATCTTCAAAGTATCCGCATCTGTAAATTGTAGTAAAATGTCAAGTGTGAATTTTCAGAATTTGGCGATTCTGATTCGCATTTGCTCTATTCCATGATTACAAATTATTAATTATGAAAATGATTAATAAAATATGTATGTATACTTTTGAAAATACCACAGTCACCACACAATCTTGAATCAGTAATCAGTTAAATTTTCATTTTTCACAATACTGAATACACAATTGTATACATTACAGAATCAGAATATTATTATAATACCTAAGTATGTACTATGTAATATGTATATTACTTTACGCCTGAATTCAAGACTGAAAAGAAAATGAATTGGATTGAAATTGGAAATAGAAATATGAAAATTTATTGAAAATTTTTCAATGGCTGACGTACGTGAGGGAGGGCGACGGCGAAATTTTATCATTTCATTTCTTTCTTGCTGTTCTGTTTCTGTTGTCTCTTGCCTTCTTGCCTTTTATTTTCTCTTCGATTTTGCTTTTGCTTTTTGTTCGATATTCTTTTCTTTTTCTTTATTGAACAGAGCAACATCATCAGCAGCACTGCCAAGTGAAACCAATGACACACGAACGATTCTTCAATAAAGTAGTAGATGAAATAAAAAAAATCAAGTAGAAAATATACTTTAGTCGGTAGTAACAAGTCAAGTAGATCAAGTAGGTATAACGACGGAACTGATTGCCGGAAATATGGAATTTACATTTTAATTTTGATATTGTCTAGAAACCGTTAAGCAGAAATATAAAATTGAAATTTGAAATTAAAATATGCCTGTAATCATTATAATATTAAAATTTTCAATGAAACATTTTAGTTTAATAACTGCGAAATAATTGGGAACTAACTAATAATATTTAATTAATAATCCGAGTAACTTCTTAAATTATTTTTATGTAATGTATGTACATCAAATGCGTTAAGTTTTTTAAAAAAAAACTATTACTCACACTCATATAGTTCATTTTTATTTTATTATTTTACTTTTACCTTTTACCTAATTTTATATTAACATTATTTATATATTATGTATATAGAAAACTAGCCTCGATATAATTTACTGAATCAAGGTTATCATAATTTAAATGAAATGCAATCTGAAGTAAATTATTTATGTATACTCAAGAGTGCATGTATATTATATATACATTTAAATAATTTATTATTTATTTTCGAATATGTATAATGTATAGTAGCCCAAATTTAAGCCAGAAAAGTTATGGATAGATGGATTAACATTATGAATTTGTTGCAATTATATGTATACATACATATAATACATATATACATATATATATATATATATACATCTCAGATGCATGTACATTATACATATATACATATAGATATATGTTTTTATCTTAATATGTTTATTTTGAATAAAAAATGTTTTATTGTTTTGATTGTATGTATTTTTATATTCCCACTATTCTAAAATACAATATCTAATAATATATCATTGAACTTGAACTCAGATAAAAATAAGCGATTAAATTTTTTATAATTGAAATATTACTTTTATTATATTTTGAACATTGATTAAAATTTGTACTGTGTTGTAAGAAATTTGAAATTAAAACTAAACAAACAACTAACTATTAAAATGATCAAGGTAATTTTACATTTCTTAAGAGTAGTTTAATATAATATATACGCAGAAGTATGTATAAGTACGTTCAAATTTATATGACTATTTATGGCTTTGAATTTGGATCAGATATGTATATATAAGTACCTATATACATTATAACATTTTTATACCACAATAATGTTAATGAAGTAATTTTAATTTTATTGGTTTGTATAATTAACATACGTATATACTTACTCATATGAATGTAATACATTTTATGTACTTGCATTTCAATCATGAAAAATATAACATTAAAAAAAATTATACGTAATGTTTTGTTATTATATTTTAGTTACATACCTACATAAAGAATAAAAAACAAGTTTATTTATTTTTACATCATTAGATATTTATAATTAAATTTTATAACTTATCATATACGTAGATATATGTATAAGTGTGTGGGTGCGGCTATGATACAATTTGCTTATTGATAAACTTTACATTATTACTTGTATTTGTGATATGTAATATGTATACGCTACGATCATGTCTATTTGAAAAAAAAAAAACTAATTTATTATTTATTTATGTTTTTATTACCTTTGTATCTATTTTTATTATGATTTCAAATAAGAAGTTAAGCTTCAACTTAAACGCACATAGATTTTTATTTTGTTTTTTAAATATATATACATATACACATAAGTCTTCCAATAAGCTCAGATCACCTCTAAATTTTATATTTTAATATACGACTATGTACATCTAAAATATTGTATCTTAAGATTGAGTAGTTCAATTTATATTTAACACTCCATGAATATATACGGAATATACAATTCCAAATTTCGGACGTTATATTTCATTTGTATATAGTATTTGGAAAGTACATAATACACATACATATTTTGCTTTTCTATATTTAACTTGAAAAGGACTTCGAAAAAAAAAGAATAATAAAAAAAATGATTTATAAAAGAGTAAATTTGATTTTATATTTATCATTTTTTATAAATTTAATTGTTGCAGAATTTCGTAAGTATTTGTTAGTAATTAAATTTTATTTGTACTTTGTATAATAAATTCAATTATATGCACAGTTTTAAAGTTCTTACTTTTGGACTTTTGTAATCAGTTAAAAAAATTTATATAGAAGAACAAAAGTTATTAAGTTAGAATAAATAAATTCAAATTAAATTATTATACATTTATATGGAATCTAATTTATGCGTTAAGTATGTATGATGAAACAAATTATATTTTTATTCTTTCTTTGAAAATTAAATAATAAATAATGTTTGAAAATAATTTATATATTTTATTCTGTATGCGTGTATGTGTATATATTTTTATAAATTTCAGCTAGTGATATTAGAAAATGTCACTCTGGTGATGTGGATTGTATACGAGATGTTGCTAATGAAATACTTGAAAAAAATCCACACGGTCACAAAGGATTATCTATACCAGATTTAGAACCATTTCATATTAATATGATACAAGCAGCACAACAAGAAAATCGTCCAGTCAGTATTAGTATAACAATGAAAAATCTTGATTATAATGGTTTCTCAAATCAAAGATTTACAAAAATTGTGTAAGTATAAACAACAATTAAAATTTAAAAATATGCTCGTATATGTATGTACATATCTCAATTTTGTAATACATTATTATTTATATGATTTTTGTATATGTATGTACTTTAAAATTTTTTATACCATATACCATACAATTTGTTATAGTGGATTTGAAAAAGATGCAGAAAAAAGTAAATTTGAATTATATGCAGCCCTACCAAAATTGAATGTAACTGGACAATATAAAATCTCAGGTCGATTATTAGTTTTTCCAATCGAAGGTGAAGGTAATATTGAAATGATAATGACAAATGTTCGTATGTCGATTAAATTGAAACCAAAAATTTACATAAAAAACGGTAAAAAATATTTAGAGGCAGATAAATTAAAGCTTTTAATGCAAATTGATAAGTAAGTATAAAAAACGATACAATATAGGTAAATAAATAAAAGTTTTTAAATTTTGATTGTATTTATTATAGTTTATAATTTAATTTTAATTTTTATTTTTGAAATAGACTTCAAACAAAACTGACAAATCTATTCAATGGTGATCAAACATTAGGCGAAAGTATGAATCGTATAATGAATGAAAATTGGAAAGTTATTTGGGATGAAGTTGAACCAAGTGTTAATGTATCTGTAACACAAGTTATAAAAAATTTATTAAATCGTATGTTTAGTAATTTATCATACGACGATATATTTTCAGATTCATAAAAAAATAATAATAAATAAAATAAAATAAAAATAAAAACAAAATTACAATTTTATTTTATTGTATAATTTATGTTGTCTTTTTTGATGAGCTATAGTTGTTGGATTAGTTGACCTCTGTTTCTGTCATCATTTATCTCTATGACTTCCAAGAAAAATTTGTACATATAATTGCAGCTATTTTATATTCTTAGATTTAAAAGCTGCATATGCAAATTCGAAAGCGTTTTTCATTTTGAAATCATCCTGAATTGGATACAGTGTTATCTGTTTATCTGAAAATTTTACCTTTTTTAGATATTACCTATTTATGATGAAAAAATCGTATCAGGTATTAGTTTAGTCAATTTATGACTTTCTCGCTGATCCCAATTATTCTTCAATTCAAAATTGAAAAATTATTATGGATATGTATTATATGAATTGCTTAAATTTAAATTTGAAATTATGTACTTTATTTTGTTTTATTTATTTATTTATTTTATTTTTTTGTTAATTTCTAATCACTTATTTATAAATTTTATTTTTTATTATTTTCTGTTCTCTGTTCTTCTAACTACATAACACACTTTGCTATAATTTATATTCTACAAATTTTTGTTTGTTATTTCTTATTTTCCTTTTCATCAAATGCCAAATATATATACGAGTATGTATATAAATTTAGTTTTATTTCTTTTAAAATTAAATTAAATGTTTACTTTTAAAAAATAATTCTGTTTTATTTTTATTTAAATTAATGCAATAATAAATTAAAATTACGAAAATAGTTTAGTTTTGTATTCTATCTATAAATTATATTTTTTATTGAATGTGTATTTTGTTTTGTTTATTTAATTTTTATTATTATTTATTTAAAGTATATATTTTTATTATTTATAATAAAATAAAATTTAAAATTACATTTACATAGAATTTTGTTTTATTTTTTTTTTCAAATACATTAATTTTTATTTTGTTATCATTCTAAAATTTATATTTTATTTTACACTTTGCTTGATTATTATAATGTACAGTGTATATGGCAAATTGAAATCTTTTAAATTCAAACCAAAATTATAAAAAAAAATATATGAATAAAAATCATCAAATATATTCAGAATTAATAAATCCATTCTTAACGAACTACATACATATGTATTTCTTTTTGAAAATATATCGCATCATATATTCAATATGATAATTTTTTGGTCAATTTATTTAAATAATATTTTTTTTTCTAATACACACATTTTAAGGATTTATTAATAAGTTGTTCGAAAAACATTATGTATGTAATGAAATTTTAAACATACTTTTAGATGTATGTTCATTCGTGCACTTTTTATATGATATACTTACATATCTAAGTAAGGGTTGTATAGTATATTATCTATGAATATTTTATGTTGTATTATGTATATATAATAAATAGTTAAATTGATGCACTATATATACATTGTATTTTTATATTTATATAATATGTATACATGTATTTTTTTTCAAATACCTACTAGACGAAGTATTTAAGGAATGTTAATTTCCTTTAATTAGTATTTTGTTTTGTGTATATAGATTTAATTTTAAATTTTCAATATCATTACATCCCGATTTTTTGTTTGTATTAAATTTTTATATATAATTTAGTTTCATTTAATGGAGTTATATAATGTATATGTTATTTTTTTTTTACATCTCTTCAAAATACAAATAATTGATCACATTCAATCAATGAACATTATACTGTATATTGTACATACATATATACCAATATATTTTTTCTTTTTTTTTCATTATACCTTTTCTAAATTCATTTTTGTTTTCTATTTATTTTTCTTGCTCTTCATTAATTTATTCTACACATCTACATATTTTATCTAATTATATAATGTAATTTAGTAATTTTCTAACAAATAATAATGGATCGTTATTATTATTATTAATTGAATATATATATTATTATTTTACAATATTTTAATTATAATTTTTTTCCATTATTTTAAAAATTAATATTCATATATTTCCCTTTTTCTTTGCAGAATTACTTTATTTTCTATAATGTACGTATTTATGTAGTTTTATTTTTAAATTTTTTATTTTTATTAATCTCTTGTTTATTTAGACTTAATTACGCTTTACATTTATATCCTTATTTATACATATATTATGCATATAAATATTCTCATTAAAATTGATTAAAAAAAAACAGGAAACAAAAAGAAAATAAAAAATTAAATATAAAATTCAAATATGTAATTCAAAAATAAATAAAATTAATTTAAAATCATTACAACAAATAATACACAAAACAAAATTTTTTTATGTAATTTATAGTTGGTGGTATGTGGTATTACATAATGTACAATTTTAATAATACGATTTTTTATTTAATTAATTTTTATTTTTCATCATCATTTCATTCATAAAATTGATTCATGATTAATTCAGAATTCAAGAGCATCATTCGACGATGGAACGGATTAATTCAGCTATATATATATTTTTATTTTTTAATGAAATTAATTAATTTCAAAATAAAATTATCAAAAATAATAATAATGAAAAATAAATTACAAAATTTTAAACAATTTATGTTGTGAATTTTTTCTTCAATCTCAAAAAAAAAATAAAAAAAAATAATAATAAATAACTAGGATTTTTTAAAAGCAAATTATTTTCATTTTATATTTTATAATAATTTCTTTTTAATCTACTATGTAAATGTATACACATTAATTAATTGTTATCAGTAAATCTATATTTATTATATATTGTATATTATGACATACATATATTCATATTTTATATCAATCTACATATTTTATTAATCGTACCTAATTGTGAATTTAATTTTTCTATTTTATTATTTTATTTTTTTTTTATTATTTTATTTATTTATATTCATTTTGCTATTTACAAAAGCCTCAAATAGTAGTATAAAGTAATTTTTCAATAATCATGAGTGATAATAATGGATTTAAAAATCTAACAAAATAAATGATGAGCAAAATATGTATTTAGTTATAATAATCAATCATTTGTTAGTAATTTATTTAACACTGTTTGTTTAATTTTTGTTTTAATTTTTGTTTTAATTTTTATTTAATGATTATTTGAGATTTATGTTTTACATGGCTAAATTTATTCTTTATTCTTTTTTTCATTTTTTTATTTATTATTTTTTTTTTCATTTTTTTCTTTATTATTTTCATATATTTTTTTTTAATTTAAAATTAAATCTATATGTATTGCTGTATCATCACAGAAATGTGTAATGTTATGCATTCGTTAAATGTTTTAATTTTTCTTGTTTTGTTGTTATTGTTGATGATGTTGTTGTTGTTGTATATTTATCTTTCTTTTTTTCATTATGGTTTATTTCATTAATAAATTATTTTAATTAATTACATGTTACCATTCTCTCATTATTTATTATTATTAATTTAAGAGTTGATTTAGCATGTTCTTTTATGTACTTACATATTATACACTCAAATTTGCATACAGCATACATTATACATATACATATGTATATTTAATATTTTTGTAGTGTTTTACATCTACATGTGTGTAAGATATTCAAATATATGTTTAATTTAAGATATCTGATTGATTCTGAAGTTTGTGTTTTTTTTTGTTTTCTTTGTTTTTATTTTATTTTATTTACTTTTGTTTTTAACTTTGTATTGTAAATTTTTAATTTGAAGTTTTCATTTTTGGTTTTGTGCGTATATCTTGTACTATTTTTTTTAAATATGATTTATTTTATTTTATATTATACCTATATTTTTTAATTTCTTGATATATGAAATGATTTTTAAAATATATCCTGGTATCGTGTAAAATTTATTCTTGTCTATACATATTATATAAATTTTAGTATATATGTATATATGTATATATAATATTTTCTATTTTTTTTTTTTTTTGTGAAGAATATTAATTTTTTTTTTGCATTTTGTTATGATTTCAAACAGATGACAATGAATTTTACTCATAATTTATTGTGATTATTGAAAAAAAAATGTTTTTTTTTCATTCAAATTTATTTTTATTTTAAATTTACACAATTATTAAAATTTTATTAATATAATATTAATCTAAATAAAAAAAAATCATTTAAAAAAAATTTAATTTATAATAAATTAAAATAAAATAATGATCACATCAAAGCCAACGCCATTGTCACCGTCGAAATTAAACATACACTATTCACTATACAATATTTGTGTATGTTCAATAGACTGACGTTGACGTCGGTATGGTCATTGGACGTAAGCTATCTAATTGAATGTTTAATAGTAGATATAAGAACAAGAACATTGTTTTTTTTTAATAAAGCTGGAACAGAATGTAATGCTGCAGCTAACTCCAATCTTTATCTTTAATAGCAGTCAGCGTGCTAATTTTATTTAACTTACTTCATGAGTTATAATAAATAAAACGCTAGCAAACAGTGTTTCTGCGCCACCTTCTGTACGACACATTTATGTATTTACTATAGATTTTAATATATTATTTTAAGAACATATAATTGATTTTATATTACAGCTTAAAGACCTCACTTACATTTTACACTTACAGAATTTCTATATTTTGTATTAAAAAAAAAACTTAAATTAAGTTAAATTAAAAGTTAAATTAAAAATAAATTAAATTAAATGATACATAAAATCAATTGATGATCAAAATTAAATTAAAATTAAAAGTAATAAAAATTATATCATAACAATCTAAATATTATCTCGTTTATATTGTTCATTTCAATTATGATTAAAGAATGAAGATACATTAATAATACATATGTATTATGTAACACATTATTATATGTATGTATTTCAAATCATTATTTCAAAGAATGTCGTAGTACTATACGAATATTATAAATGTCTGCATTTACATTTACATTATAATTTATAATTTTTAAAGTATAAAAATAAAAATTTTAAAGGAACAATATATTACAATACACACATATACACATAGAATTATGTATGATTTTTATATTCTATTTTAATTATTTATATTTTTTTAATTTTATGTTTTTAGCCCATAGCTTTCAACAAATAACTAGCACAGGGAAAATTGGCACTTTCTTTTTTCTTATCATATTTATCAGCTTCAAGTAGTAGACAGTAATAATCATCATAATGTTCATTCATCATTTTACTACACACATATTTACTATAAATATTCTTTTTTTCAACATTATTATCGTTATATAAATAATAATAATAATTAATAATTTTAAATTTATTAAATCGCTAAATATTTCCAGCCCCATTATAAAATTGAAAATTATGAAAATTTACAGGTGTTTTCGGACTCGAACACATATACAAAAAATCATCTGATTGTAATTGTGTCTGAGTTAAATTTGGTTCACTGGCACTTCGATGAATTTTTGGTAATGTACGTAACATATTCTCTAACATATTTAATATTAAACGAAATAATGGTCTTTCACTACGATCAAATTTTATACAATCTTCGGCTAAACGTTTTAATGCTTGTGGGCAATCGGAACGTACTTTTGACATATCTGGCCTTAGTAAGCCACGTCCAACCATAAATAATATTTGATCTTTATTATTAATATGACTGTATGGTAAACATTCAGCTAATAATTCATACATAACAATTCCAAATGCATATACATCACTCTGAAATGAATATGGATGCTGCTCTTGCATACGTATAACTTCTGGTGCCATCCATAATATACTTCCAGTTGGTTGATTTGCTTGCTTTTCACCAGACCAACGTGCTTTTGCTGTTGCTAAACCGAAATCACCAATTTTTACTGATAAATCCTCATGGAGGAAAATATTATTCGATTTCAAATCTCTGAAAAAAAAAATTATTTATTATTATTACATATTGCTTAAATTTGCTATGATTTTGAATTTGATTTGAATGGAGTTTTAAAACTTGCCTATGAATAATATGTTTCGCATGCAAATAATCCATACCCTGGGCAACTTGTCGTCCAATATCGATTAGAGTGTTCAATTTAAATTTTGTTTCGTTCACGTGAATATGCTTGTAGAGGCTGCTACCTTCGCACCATTGTGTGACAATTGCCAATGATGGCTTACTAACACAACCCATAAATAACAAGATATTACAATGTCGGGTTTTCTTCAGCATTGCAACTTCATTTTTAAATGCCTGTAATTGTGCCGGACTTGGAGTTTTTACATTTAATGTTTTCACCGCTACAGGACCATGCCAGTGTGCCTTATAAACAGTTCCGAATGAACCAGAACCAATACGTGGTCCAATAAGAATCTCTTCAGCTTGTATATTCTAAAAACAAAAATTTCAAAATTTAGGTAACAGAATCTTGTGATAAAAATACTAATATATTATTATATGAATCACATACCCAATTTTCTTCAGAACTTTTTGGATCTCTTGGTGATAATAAATTCTTATTACTTTCATCCGCAGATCTGGCTCTTTGTCGTTTAATATGTTTTAAAGTGTTTGTTGGTGAAGCTTGAGTAGAATGTGAATGTTCCGTACTTTGAGTCTGCATATGAAAAATCTTTCAAAATTAAAATTCTCTTTTTCAAATTGAATCATTTAAAAAAATATATAATTAAAATTTAATTCAAAAATTTTATTACTTGAAGTGGGCCTTTTGATTGCGCTAGAGTCTTTTGTGCTTCAGTCAATGGTTTAATACTATTAATACAAACATTTGGAGCTGAATTTGATCGATCCTGTTGATTTAATGAACGAGGATGACGATTCTATAAAACAAAAATTTGTAAATTTTCAATAGAAAATTTTTTCTATTTCAATATTACTTGAAATCCTAAAGCGCCACTACCAGGATGTAATATACCGACAGTACTTTCAGGATTTTGTGCTAATAATCTTTGATAATAATTATCCATAGGGAATTGTTGACATAATGTCGGAACTTTGTCAGCACAACGCTGATGAAACCGAAAATTACATTGATTACAATAGAATCCAGTAAATAGTAGACGACGACATCCCTCACAAAATGCCAATGAAAAGAATGTCTTTCTAATGAATTGATGTGATATATGTGTCATAATTGGACATTTATCTAATACTTTAACGTAAACTTCTTCGGCACATATTAAACTTATATCAGTATCCCATGGTATTGGATTATTACTAGATATATCAGTTGTTACTTCACACATTTCACAATTTAAATTTCGTCTTTTTAAAGCTTTCATTAATGCATCCCTTAAACGAAGACCAGGTGTCACTTGTACTGAAGTCCTTTGTTGATTAGGTAAATGTGCCCGAAGAAAAACTTTTGGTTGTCTAGTTAACGTTCCACAATTACTTTCGGTCTATATATAAAATTATAATGTTTAAATAACAATAAGATTATTTATCCTTAAACAATATACACGTAAATATTTAGGTACCTCAATTTGCTCTTCCTGTGGATCAATTGAAGTTTCTTGATTTTCTTGTTCTTCATTTTGTTGCTGAATTTGCTCAACTAATTCATGTTCCTTTAGTTCAAGCTCATGTAATTTTGATGTTAATTCTTGATATTCAGTTATATACATTGGCGGAGGTTCTTGAAGATTTGCAAATTTTGCATTTAATGCATCAATATTTTCTCTGGTAACATGAATCACAGACTGTATATTTCTTAATTCTTCAGCTAAAGGATCTAATAATTCATCACTATCATCCGTCGATGATGACATTTTTTCTGTGTATACAAATAAAAGGCTCGGAATCAAAATCCGTTTAATATTATTACAACTGTAATGATGATAATTATTTTCGCCGTCGTAATTGTAATTACTTTTGTACCTGTACCCGTACCTGCTGCTGCTGTTGTTCTTTTTATTTTTATCAGCTTTTATACAATTTTTACTACTACTATTTTTACTATTAATATTAATACTATTACTGCCGTTGTTACTGTTGCTGTTGCTGCTGCTGGTATTCGTGCTGTTTTTGTTGATTTTCTTATTGCCTATGGTTTTGCTTTTATTATTGTTGCTGTTACTGTGGCTGTGGCTGTGGGTGTTGTTGTTAGTGTCGTCGACGAATTCAGTTTCAGTATCGCTAGCGCTATCGATCACTTTTCCTGTTTTCTCTTCTTCTGTTTTTCTGTCGTTTTTTGTTTTTTCCTCTTGTTTTAATAATTCACTTATTACTTTTACTTTATTCACTGATGATATTATTTTTCTGTCACCATCACCATTTTCAGAAATAATTCTCTTTTTCCTTTCAATTTCTATTATCTTTTTCTCTTTTAATTCTTCTCCTTTTTCACTATCTTTTCGTATAATTTCTTTTGGTTTATTATCACCAATATCCGATTCTAAAACTTTTTCTGCTGTAGATTTTATATTTTTTTTACCATACAACAAATAACCGTCAATTTTATTGATGCTGCCAGCAATACTTTTATTTAACTGAATTTCTGACGAATTATTCTCACATTCACCAGCAACAACAATGTTTTCAATTTCAACTCTTTTACAAATTAGTTTTTTCAAGTGCTTTACTTCTTTTTCTTTATCCTTATTCTTACCGGTATTAGACGACGAAACACTTTTTACAACCGTTATGCTGCTATTTATATCAAAATTATTTTTATTAATTATGTTTTTCTCTGTTTTTCCAAAACTGAAAATGTAGTATGTAGGAAAAATATTTTCATATGATTTTGTTGTATCCTTTTCAGCTAGCACTGCCATTTCCACATAGTCTTACGAATTTTTTATTAATTTTCATCACACATTTTAAATATTTATAAATTACTAATTGTTTATGCTTCTTCTCATAAAGTTTGTATCTAAATTATAAAAATAAATAAAAAAAAAAAAAACAAAAGAATATAAATAATTATTAATTATTTACCGTAAAATTCAAATATGTTTCACTTACATTTTTTTCATTTTCATTTTTTATTTATTATTTTCAAATACATACACATATGCAGTATTTTCGTTCGTCATTTGTCTTTCGTATTAAATTAAAAAAAAATTATTTTTGTCCTTTTTTTCTTAATATTCCAATCAGAAATTATCGTTTCTCTAAAATGTATTTTACTGGTGGTGGTATGAGGTATTGAGGTATTGGTATATATATGGTATATCATCAAGTATATGGTATATAGTTTTGTGAGAATGGAAATTTTTCAACTCATCCTTTACGTTTCTTTGCTATGTGTGTGTGTACTGACATATGTAAAAATATGCATGTATAGAATTAGAATAAAAAATTTTAAGTTTTTATTTTTATTAAATCAATAATTTTTTTAATGAATTTTCACTAAATCACGGATATTATATGAAAAATTGATTTTTATAATAAAATTGCAATTGTAATTTATAGTTTTTGTGTATTTTTATATAGTTCTAAAATTGAAAATGTATTTTTTCTTAAATTATAGAACTTCCTATAATTACATTTTCTTAATAATACACGCAACACACTTTTCACTAAAGCAACTAAATTCCAAATGATTCCAAAAATGAGAAAGCAGAAATCATCAGAAAAATAGAAAATAGAAAAGGCAGAACGGGCAGAACTTGGCAGAACAGAACACAGAAAACAGAATTGGAAACATTGGAATCTTGGAAATTAAAAGGATATTACACTTACACATATACACTGCATTTTGGCAATATACAGCTACAAAGATATACTAGAATCATATTTGTAAGTTATTTAGCTCTGTGATCATATCATCATATGCAAGTCTGCAGTGCACTACAAAATATATATGTAATATACGTTCAAAGTGAATAGATGCGTATGCTTATTGCTTACCTTATGTGTGTACTATATACTATATCCATATACATCCCTATACATATATGTATATATATAATAATATATACATTAATATATCTGACAATTTATGCAATTTTATTACGAGTAGGTACATTGTACATTGCATACGCGTTCATTATATTCACGTAACAAAAATGTACATAAAATTAAATGCAACGTATTGTATCTTTATAAACATATAATATAAAGCATATAAACATAAAGGATGTAAACATAAGTGATTGTTTAACCACTTTGTTTTTAACGTATGCGAAGCGAACTCGAGTTCGTTATTGTTATTGTTATGCTTATGACATCAATGAAAGCCAGGCAGGAGCAAGCTGCAGGACATAATTATAATGTATGTATCAGAGCTGCCGAAGATACTACCATGGTAGTATTTCTACTACCCTCATGCTATCGGTACTACTATACTACCTCTTTGCTAAAAACACTACCTTCTGACCACTTCCGATTGGAATATTACTTTTTAAAACTTTTGAAAAAATTTAATTTCATTTTTGTTAATAATACACTTTCAGTTAAACTTTTATACCACATGCACTTATATTTTACTACTACAGTTTTACAAATTCTACTACATTTCTTCTTATTTATTAAACTGTCATCATCACCATGTCGCTTTATACGCGTGTTCTTTTCTTATTCTTTAGACTCTTATTCTTTAAAAATGTAGACAATATTATATATCGCTATGTAAACAAATACTGAAAAGGATTAAATTTGATGATAACGTATTAGTAAACCTGGAAATAATAAATCCTAAAAATCTAGGTGAGTCATTAGTTCCCTTGGTGCAGTCATTTCCAAATTTAGTACAAGATGGAGAAGTTGAAATACTTGATGAGGAGTGGAGATTACTTGTTAATCATGTGGTTGTGTCAAAGAAAATGAAAGATATGGAATTTGAAGAATTTTGGAATGCTGTGTTCAACATGAAAAACGCAATCAATGAAAACATGTTCCCTCAAGTACAAAAATTTGTGGGCGCTTTGTTGAGCTTGCCCCATAGTAGTGCAGCAGCGGAAAGGGTATTTTCCCAACTAAATTTGATAAAAGACAAAAAAAGGAATTCACTTCATACGGAAACAGTCAACGCTATCATGATCTCCAAAGAGCTTATTTCAAATTCATCATCAACGAGTTTTGAACCGTCAAATACTTTAATAAACAAGTATCATAAGTTTGCTGTCCAACACTAAGTTATTATATACTATACACTAAATAGTATACAATAAATAATACAAATATACACTATGTAACAGTTAATCTTAATATTATTTTTTCTTTTTTGTTTTTTTTTACATTATAAAACATGAGTTTTTTCATTCAATCGTTAAATTAATTACTTATTTTCTTTGTTTTTTTTTTGTTTGATTTGTAAAAATGTTATCTAATGAATTAAATAAATATGACTTCAAAAATATATGCTAATTTTTTAACTTAGCACAATTTTTAATTTTACTACCCTCTTTCCTCAAATACTACCCTGGCTAACTAAAATATACTACTATGGCAAAGAACAAAACGACAGCACTGGTATGTATGATTTTTAAAGTCATAAATATGTACATACATACAAACGAACGTACCCATTTACCTACCGTATTTTTATACGTATACGTATGCCAAATAAATATTTGTATATGCAAAATACACAAATTTGTTTTTTTTCCAATGCAAGCAAATATGTATATTTTAGACTGTACATATATATAGATTTTACTCAAGGTTACTAGAGTTCAGGGGCGAATTTCGACGTCACAAATTTTTTTTATACTACTACTACTACTAGCGGCTACACATGTATAAAAATATTTTATTTTATATACATATGTAGACATATCGTATGACCACGATTACAATTACCAGGATCAGCAGGATGCATATTTAATTTATATTAATATTCTTACGTATTATGCATTATGTATATGTATACATTACTTGTATAATGTGCATATATGTACATATTTTGATATATCCGTCCTATACTAAACACAAACAGCTAAAGATTTGAAACGTACATATATGGATACAGTGGCCGGTGTATAGCTATGTTTTGCGTTTGCCTGCATTTGCATATAATATGCACGCATATATGTGATTTCTAATATGTAAATATATTTAAACATATACATATTATTACATTACACAATATAAATATATATGCATTTATTTACGTATGAATGCATAACAACGTGACGTCAATATAAAATATATATGTTCATGGACCGAGATCGAAAAGGATAACACACGAAACGAACGCAATTCTACAATTCTATTTTTATAGATACAGGCATACGTTTATCTATCTAGATCTTTTTTATTGTAAGAAGGATATTTTTGGAATACTTTTTATTTATTTATTTAATAATATTTTTTATGAAATTGAAACTAAGATAATGATTAAGCCCTTAAATTAAAAAAAAATAAAAATATTTAAAAACTTACCTACTTATTAAAAAAGTAAATATTAATAGATAGTTGAAAATTATTAATTTTAATATCTTTTTGGTTTTGTTTGCTTATCTTTGAAATTATTTGAAAATTGAACCTGGCAGTTCTTTATTTTCTTTGAATTTGATGTATTTAAATCTGGTGAAATAAAATATTTACCACATCAATTTGAATAATTGCCATAATAAAAAGCTGAATGCCTAAATGCGAATTGCCAAATTGTAAGCGTAGCAAAAAGTAATAAGTTGAAAAGAGTCAAATATGGACACACACAGCAGTACAGACAAGTCAATGTCAAATATCGACAGTGCCTCGTGTCATTTATGTATGACTTATGACATCGGATCGGGCGCATCGGGTAATACTAATACATAATTTGTTTTTTGTTTTTTATATATAGGATATAGCAATCTGCAATATAGCCAAAATATAGCTAATATCCAGCCATCCATATTGATTTATTTTTTCGGAGGTGTCAAAAGTATAAAATATATTGTTTGGTCATTTTTATTTTAAGTTTTCTGTTCTGTATAATTTTAGTTTATATGTGAAAAAATAATGTTTGGATAATCCAAAAATATTTATAATTTTATTTTTAAAAATAAAGTTAAATAGGAATACTGAAATTAAAAGAATAAAATAATTTGAATTTGATTAGAAAAAAAATGGATCATCACGACGGTGAGTCGGTCATCACGACTTCATTTCCACAGTATTCGTACTTATTTATAGTATTTTAAAAAAAGAAAAAATATTTTTCAATGTAATATAAAAATATAAATTTTTATTTTTTTAAAATTTATTTTTCTATAATCAGCAGAACATTCTACAATTGCACATTCAAAAAAATCAGGGAAACAGCATAATATATTGCCATTATGGGGTAATGAATCTTCTATGAATTTGAATCCATTAATTTTGGCTAATATTCAAGGATCAAGTTATTTTAAAGGTAGGTATGTTCAATGAAATTTGACAATGTACGAAATTTTTCATATTTTGATGTTTTGTTATGAAATTTAAATATGAAATTCTCATTTGTTGCTAGTGCACTTGTTTAAATTGAAAACTTATCATGAAGTCGTCGATGAAATCTATTATCAGGTTAAACATTTGGAACCATGGGAAAGAGGATCTAGAAAAACAGCAGGACAAACAGGGATGTGTGGAGGAGTATGTATAAAATGGAATTTACTTTTTTCTTAGAATGAAAAATCTGATTAATGTAATATTCCAAAAAATAAATTTAGGTCAGAGGTGTTGGCGCTGGTGGAATTGTTTCTACAGCATTTTGTTTATTATATAAGTTGTACACATTACGTTTAACAAGAAAACAGGTTAACGGACTATTAACACATACAGATTCTCCGTACATTCGGGCACTAGGTAGGTGGTAAGTCGATTGGGAGAAACGATATTTTCTTAAAATTGGGGACTGACAACCAAAAAGCAAAAAATCATGCATATCAGTTGCATCAGGTACGTGAATTTACAAGAATATTGAACTAATCTCGTATTTTTGTCTTTTTTTTGCTTTGAATAGGATTCATGTACATTCGTTACACTCAACCGCCAGGTGATTTATATGATTGGTACGAAGATTATCTGCAAGATGAAGAGGAAATAGATGTAAAAGCTGGTGGAGGACAGGTAAAATTGAAAGTTGTCAGTATGAAATAAAGTAATTATAGAAATCATTTTTTTTTTCAAATTACAGACGATGACTATTGGACAAATGGTATATCAGTTTTTAACAAAACTTGATTGGTTTTCGACACTGTTCCCTCGTATTCCCGTCCCAATAAAAAAGCAAATTGATAAAAAGCTTGATGATTATTCAAATTTAAATAAAATAAATTTTCATGTTGCTACAACTCAACGCCAAGCATCACCACCACCTTCATCACGTTCCAATTTTTATTCGAGTACTTCAAATGAATATCGTAGTGGTAGCCGTGGAAAATATTCAAGTGGTACTTCAGTTAATGACAGAGAACGTGAACGTGAATCTAGGGACTTAGAAAGAAAACGACGTGAAGAAAGACGATCTTTTGAAAGGCGTGAAAAAGAACGTGAACGTGACAGAGATCGAGAACCATCTAGAGATCATTACAGTAGTAGAGAATATAATAAAGAATACCGAGATGAATATAGGCGAAGAGATGATGGTTATAGTCATTACGAACGTTCAAAGTCTAGAGATCGTTATGAATACAAAGAAAAAGATAAACATAAACGAAAGCATAAAAGCAAGGACAAGGAACGAAGCCGAAGTAGGGATCGAAGATCAGAAAGAGAACGGGATTATTATCGAAATGATAGAAACAGTAGTAGTGAATATTACAAAGATCGTGATTACGATCGAAAATATCGTTAGCTTTTATCTCATTTATTGTTTAAATGATTAAAAAAATGTAATTAATTAAATTTTTAACATTGAATTAAAAGTTTTGTTTACTTTTAAATCTGAAATACATCAAATTTCTAATTTTCATTTTTTAGTTTGTTAATTTATATTTAATTTTTAAAATTTGTAAACAAAAATAAACCAAATAAACAAAATTAAACTTTCTAAGCTTTTATGAATTATTAAAAATACAAAATAAATTTTCGAACTACCTTATCATATTTGCGCATTTGCAGTTGCACGTTGCACTTTATTGTTATTGCAGTTTGCAGTTCCAATATGGTGTGGATGGAGTTATGATGGAGAATGTGTAAAAATAAAAAAGGAAAATAAACCTTGTACCATTAATAGTGGTACATATTGACACAGAATTATTTTCCCACCATTCAAAATGAAATTCATGATTTTTCACGTCAGTCATATAAAGTTATGTTAATAATTCATATATGTATTAGGGAAAAAAATTACAATATTATTTAAATTGTGAAAATAGAATGACGTAAAAAATAAAAAAGTTATTTTTCTTCATGAAATATGTATTTGTATTGTATTAATGATGCATAATATTAAAAGCGTTGATTGTTTTCAAAAAATTTTGGCTTTCATATGAACGAAAATTATATAAATAAACTTAGGTATATAAATAAATGAATAATAATCTAGAAAATGTCAAGGAACTTGGAATTTCTTTTTCACCTGCTCAATCATTTTTTTTTAACATTTACCTTCAGTTTATAATCAATACTTTGCTTACTACAAACAACAAAGCAGAAGGATTTTATGTATATATTTCTCCGAAAAAAAATATATAATTTATACGAGTATATTGATATAAATGCATATATACATATGCTATATGCATATCTACAATATACACAATTGTAGTCGGTGTCGATGTCGAATATGACTGAAATCCTGAAATGTAATAAAATTTATATGGATATACACAGATATATGTAATATGTAATATGTAATTCAAACAGAAAAAATGATAGGTTTTTCATTTTTCGGCACGTGCTAGTTACTTTTTTTTATCATTTTTATTTGTATTGAATTGTAAGAATATTCAATTTTTACTTTGAAGTTGTAAAAATGGTTTCTAGGATAAGGATACAATTTTCCTTCGTTTTCTCTGTGTAAATAAAATTTAAATAATATTATATTTGTATAGATCTTTTGTGTATATGTATGTATTTCTGTATATTATTTTATTAAACACCTTTTGTACCAGCATTTCTCTTCATTAATGAACAGGGATAGAGACTAGATAAAATAATTTTTTTCCAAAACTCTGATATGTATATTTTTGGAATATGCCAGTCGTGAGTTAAGGACCTTATACGATCCAAATTGATGGACAGTTTACTACCCATTTACAATAATTATTCACAGAAATATAACTGTGTAGATATGACATACAAGTATATGAGTACATGTATATTACATTTTCAATTGATACTTCACTTAATTGAAATTATTTTTACATTTGTATATACGTGCATGTTTCGTTACTATAGTTTTTATATATCCTGTACATTATTCTATACGAATATGTGATATAAGAACCAACACAATAATAAAAGAATAACACAAAACAAATAATATGCGGGTAAAGGTGTGTTATATTGTTATTATATCCAAATAGAAAGTCCTTGTTCTTTTAGCCATACATAATGTAATATGTAATTATAATGTATAAAGTTTATAAAAATAATCTTTAATTTTTAATTTTCGGTTACATAAGCATGTGTTCTAGAATTTATTTCAGAATCGAATATTATTAAAATTTTACTTCAAATCTATTATTATACATTGTAATATGGTATATCGATATGAAAATTCGTATATCGTATGTATACCATTCGTACTATTATTATGCATAGTTGCCAATACATACATAGATGCCAATAACCTTACTGTTTCTTCCTCTTTCTCGTATACTTCTTGTGGTATGTGTGGTGCAGAGCAAGTATAAAAAGAAAATGAATTTTTCGAATGAATGAAAATACGATTACACGGCAATGTAAGGTACTATAGCGTATATCGTACGCTGTTGAAATGGTTGAAATCATCTGGCGATATTAAAATCAATTTAAAAAAGTGATAAAATTTGTTCAAAATAAATTTTTAGTTTTATAATGATTGTAGACAAACAGTCGACACAATGGCGTCATTTTCTCTCTTATAAAATTGACATACCTTATCTACTCTATATACCATGATTAAGATGACCGTTTGATTTAAAAATGAATATAAACAAATATAAAGAAAAAACAATAAAATGAAAGTAACATTAAATAAATCAAAATTATCGAAATTAAATTTTGTATGTTGACAGACAATTACAATACATGTACATTAATGTATTTTTTTATGGTCATAAAAATATAAAATACTTATGTATAAGTACATAATAATGTACCCAATAAAAAATATTTGACAATAATTTAATAATTTTGGGATAATTTTCAATTCATTTTTAATTTTACTTATTTTTCTAGAAAAATTGGAAAAAAAAAATATATACAATAAAATTTTGTCTCATACTCATCAGGAGCATAAAATTTAATGGGAAAGAGGAAATCGAAATCATATCCCTATTCCCTATTCAATTCAAAATCATAAAAATATTAATTTTGATCATTATTGATACATATTTATGTTTACTTGTTTGTACATATAAACATATATCTATTAAATATTGTTTGTGTGATAGTAAAAAAAATGCATTATCTGTGGTGTGTTACACTTACACGCAACTATGTGTTTTACTTGTAATGTAAACATAATTTTTATGTTTTTTTGTCATTAAAAGTGAATACAATAAGGATTTTTTTTTACTTTTGATTCTTTCCATAGTTATCCTTTATTGAAATGCACAATACAATGATCAATTTATTTCCTTAAATTTTAAATTTTCTTTTGTTTTTTTAATTCATTTTTTTTTATAATTTTTCAAACCTTATTTAAAGCCATACATCATATAATATTCTCTTTTACCAGTTTCCATTCTCATTTTCATTGCCATTTATAATAATCAAGCGTTTAAACACATTTTGCTTTTATTCTCGATTGATTTTAAATAATTGAAATGTTAAATATATGTGTACATAATATGTAAAAAAAAAAGAAAAATTGAATGTCACCACTAGGTACATATGATGTATACTTAAAATATTTTAAATAGTGCATTATACCATTACACGCAAGCATGCACATATTTATTTATGCATAATAAATAAATTTTCAAAAATGTATCCTGTATTTGAATAGAAAAAAAAATTCTTAAGATATCAAATCAATGACACCACTAAGAATATAAATTGTGTGAAAAATCGAAATAATTTCGAACTTATTACTCGTATATGAATATGATGTGTATTGAAGGATTGAGATTGTTATAATGAAGGGGTTGAACAACATACACATGTACAAAATACACATATAGAGCACGTATTTTGTATGTAAATCCTTGTTTTTTTGCTATAGCATATTATGTTCTTTTATATGTCTAAATTTTATTTTGTGATTCGCTTTTGATTGAAGTAAAAAAATTATTTTTCTAAGTAGAAAGCAAAATTTTTAGTCCCTTTTGCATTTTCTCTATATATATAAACTTATACATAGGTATCTGATATGAACAAAAAAACAGCGATTATCGAACATAATTGATTCAGAATCCATTTTTATTTAAAAATTTAATGGTTTGATTTGTTTTATTTATTGAAATTTTATTATAATAAGTTTTCCCATAGATTTTGATGCTTGATGATTACGCAGTAATTATCTTAAAATTTTCTGTTAATTTTTGTTATCATGTACTTTCATTTTTGTGTGTATGCATTTTAATTTGATTCCGAAAAACATCAAAAATTGAATATGCAAAAATGTGAAAATTTAAACGAAATGTTTATATAAATTGGATTCAAATTATCAAATCTATTTATGGAACGAATACACATGCTCTTAATACTATCATCACAAATAGAGACACGTGCCAAGCCATATGAAAAAATTATTCATATTTTATATATGTGAATGTGTATCTGGATGTATAAAATTGTCAAGTAACTTATGCATTTTTGGATGAATTGATGGGCGCTTCAATGGTTCAATGAAATTGTTGGTGAACAATTTATATTCAATTTCAACCTACCACTGTGTGCATTTTTACAATATCGAGTTTTGATTAGAAAAAGGATTAACGCATACAGTCAAAAAAAAATTTCATGCGTGTACGCATTTAATCAATAAAAAAATAAAAAAAAGTTAAAATCTCTACTTTATTATAGGAGTATGCGAAATTAAAAAAATTGTGAATATATTTATCACATTTTTGTATTTTGTGTGCTCTATATATGAATGAAATGAAGACGGTAGGGGGTTTGAATTAAAAAAAAATACAAAAATAATGAAAGGAAAAAAATGTGCTTATTAAATGATGGTGTATATATATATGTACATAAAAAAGGGATACCTAATAACATGATGACTTATTAACAAATCATTTAACAAATCACTATAGGAAAATGTTTTCTATAATAAACGAGATAAAATCAAGTCATATTATAAAACATTTATCTACTATACATATTATATTCAGATATTATGATACAAACAATTTTTTGTTTCTTTTTTTTTTAAATTTAATCCTTAAAACCAGAATTTATTGTTTTTTATTATTTGTTTATTATTTTCTATTTTATTTTTTTTTTTCATGGTTGTATATTTAATACGTTTGTTGATAATGTGAATGTAATGCATATAAATATATTTTTGTGTAATTCATCATATTATAAATATGAATATACTCGTATGTATGTAATATGTATGTACATTTATGTATATTGTACGAGCACGAGTAATTTGAAAAGAAAAATTTGAAAATTTAAGAATAGATTTTTACAATTATTATTTTCATTTACAAAACATTAAAAATAGTTTAAAAAACTAATAACAAAAGCAATACATACTATATACGAATAAAGTATTGAATGAATGTTTTCTTTATAAGGATTTTTTCTTTTCTTTTTCTTTTTTTAATTTCATTTATGTACCTATGCACATGCATACAAAAATAATTTAAGTCCTTTAAAACCGATTAAAATACTTTCCACAAATTTTTGAAAAATTAAAAAGTATAAAACTTTTTAATACCTTTAAATCTGCATAATTTTGTATATATAACAGTTAGATAAATAGGATCAGTTATAAGTTATAATCTTCACGAATATACTACATATATGCATAGAATATAGAATTCAAATTTTGTATTGTTAGAAGAATACATATACGAGGATGAATGGTATCATTTCATTCGTAACAGATTTTTTATTTTCAATATTAGAAAAAAAAATGTATATAATTCACAACTGAATTTTATTATCTTTTACATCATTTACCTATATCTTTCTTTCCATTTTTCCTTATTCTCACAATCAAATTTCATACAGAAAATAAAAATTATAATAATAATTTATAAATAAACAAATTATTAATCAAAACAGTAAAACATGTTGTTCATATATTCATATATAGAAAAATCATTAGTCCAATACACTATGGCCATTGCCCTTCATTTATAACAATCAAATGATCATAAACGTCAAAAAATTGAATTTATTTAATATTCTGTCAACTATTCTATATCTGGGCATATCGTCTATAAAGGTTACATGTTTACAGGTAATTAATATTTTATTTAAATATGTGTATACAACCCTTCCAAATTCAAAAGCATCGTCTAAGGTATGTCTTTTTTGAATATACGTGAAACCCATATAACGTAGTATTTTTGCTCTGTAAATATAATTAAAAATTTGTTACACACAAAAGACATGTATGTACACATACAAAAAAAAAGTTAATATGAGAATGTAAAATTTCATTCACAAGAAAAAAAAAAAAACAAAAAATCATAAAACGAACAGAAAGCAACTAAAAATAGTAATAATTTCCATTCTATACGTATATTCTTTATTTGTATTTCAATTTTTTTTTTTTACCTCATCAGCCACGACAATTTGAAAATTAAACCGCAAACAATGTTATGTTTGTACATTTAAATCTGCATATGTTTATACGAGTACATTTGTACATTACGTATATTACATTACATGTGTATATTCATTGTCATACATAACATCCTTGTACAATTGGTAGCGGTCATCTTTTACATGACATATCACGTTTGGAATGTCAAGTCAACTGAATGTGAACATGATTTTGTCAACAATCCACCAAAACTAAAAAAAAAAAATTCGAAAAAAGAAAGTACAATACTTACAGTTAACTAGGGAGTTTTCAGAAGGTTAAATTTTACTCGTACTTATTGATACGTGTTCACTGACTTTAAAGTGGTGTGTAAAGAAAGTATAAAATAAGAAAAAAAAAATGAAAATACACTTAATATACAATTAACGGTTTAGTTGGACGCGTAAAAAATGACCGCTACTGACCCTTTTTTCTTTTTATATTCTGCTTTTAAATTAAAAAATTTTCTTCTGTGATTAACAATAAGATCGCGAAACGTTGACAATAATGTTAAAAAAAGAAAAACTAAAGATGAAAGGAAAAAAATTCAATTTATTTCTACATATCTAAAGAAGGGTGAAAGTAATATGCACATGCGTGTATATGATATATGAATCTCGAAAAAAGGGTAATTTTTGTAGTGGTCATTCTAACAATATCTGCGTAAGCCATCAATGCATATGGCTACTAAATTATAAACTTATTAGAAATGAAATGATAAAATGTCATGTACATATTGCAATGTGTACATTGTGTTATTGTTAAACTCTTAGATCATTTCCTAGATTCTTAGATATTCCTTGTTCATTGCGTAATTTCTCATATACAACAATGATACATTTTTTTTTCTTTACTCGTAATAATTCAAAAGATCATTTCCTTATGGAAAAGGATCACTGATTACTTTATCATTTCATATACAGTATATCTGCCCCATAATCACATATTTCACAATTCATCAATTGTACTGTATCAAAAATCTTTTATTCAATAGTCAACTGAAGAAAAAAAAATTTTTTTTAAAAAAATACAAAAATTATAAAATACTCGTATGTATTCGTATATGTGAAATTGAATAATGTGCAATAGTAGAAGAAATTTTCTTCTTGTTTTGTTTTTGTTCCGATTTTTTGTAAGAAAAGTCCATATTTTATATTTTATGTCTTTTATATAAATCACACACAAATTATTTTCTTTATTTTCTTCGCATTTCTTTGAAATATGTATGCGAAAGAAATATCATATTTTCACCCATAAATTAGGGCAAAATGCAGCATAACCTAAAAAGGAATCTTACGTAAGAGGGAAGTTTGTTTATAAGAATATAAATTTATCGTGATTCATGTACGTGCGAGTACACATATTCATATTTTTAAAAATTTGCAAAAAATTGTTTTCAGATCTTTTGCTATTTTCCTGAAACGTTAAGAAAGTTCAAACTTTAAATTTGAATGTTGTGGTATATTCTGTGAATAGTTGTATACGTCATATGGAAATCTGTCACATAATTTAGACCGTCATTATTCATTTGCATTATTTTTGGTATGCATTAAAAAAATTTATCCATTTTTTTTTTAAATCATTGAGAAACAATCATTAAGGATTTCATAGACATTAGGAAATCTGGCCGACTTTTCCGGTCGACTTTTTAAAATACAAATATCATCATATAACCACATTTAATGAAAATATTATACAATTTATACATCTGTATTGATAAAACAAATTGCTTGTACACGGAAGAAATTTACAAAGTCATGTCCTTTATTTAGAATTATTATTCAAAAAAATAAAAAAAAAAACGTTAAGAAGAAATGTCATTAATCTTAAAATTCTGACATCGTATAGGTATATATGGTATGTGATCGTATGGTTTATGAATGATTACATTCAATTTATGTTTATGAGCGTTTAAAACTAAAACGATAAAAAGATAAATTAAGTTATTTATAGTCCGCATCGTATGTACATGAATTGTAAAATAAATTGCATCATGCGTAAATGTTAAGAGAATAGATAATTTTTTCATTTTTAAATCTAATTTGTAACGAATGACACAAAATGATATACCTGTATGTGTCCTTTGTGTATGTATAAGTATTATGGGAGATTATAATTAGAGCAAAATAACTAATGTGGAAAGATTTTACATACATACATACCTGAAGTAGAGTTTCTTAAAGAAAAATTCCTTTTTTAAAAGAAAATTATTCGATTAATCAAGAAAGGATATAAAGCGTATGAAATGGGATCAGAACTGACAAATAAAAAATGTTCAAAAGTAGTTAAGCAAAAAAAAAAAATTATTTTTGCTATAATCTTTCTAAAAAAAAAAACAATTTTTTTTAGATACTGCATACGAGGAGATAGTATGAATATGAACAACAATAACCCTACCCTTTTTCTGGATTTTTTGATATAAAATCATATCAAGATGATCATATCAATGTTGTTGTTTTTCCAAATATTCAGTTTATCTTTGAATTTTATCTAAAGATTTCGTTATACAATTTCGAAGATGAAAATAGTACGATTTTGTATATTCGTCAAGATGATCAGATGGTACATTACATACTATTAATCGTCGTATACTTACATAAAGCCTAAAGCGTAAAAATGATGTAGGCTTGATATATTTTCGCACTCCCAAAAATAAAAAAAGGTACATACCATGTTCAGGATTGGGATGTAATGTACAATATAGTATAACTATCTACCAAAGATATTCACATATGTATGTAGTATGTAATATGTAGTGAATTTTTAAGAAGAGGTATGTTTTCTTAATTTTATTTAAAATTTCTATAGCACACAATACAGACTTGTGCAATATTTTTTTTTCATTGTAATGTTCTGTAAACCGTTCAAGATGATTCAAAGATGAAATGAACTGGAGTGTAACGTGATTTAATTTAGAGTATAATTTTTTTTCATTTAAAAAAAAAATTAAAACCTATATAGATAAATTCGTACATACCTATATTGTACATAGACATCTGCTCTTATATAAAGACCTTGAAATCAGTAAATTTATGTGTGTAATCATATCGTAATTTGTTGTAGCAGGAGTCTAATATATTACACATATAGGATATTCAAGAAAAACATATCACCTGAGAAAAAAGAAGCATATACACGCTCATAATATAGACTTTATTTTTTTTGTTTTTCAATTAGAATTTTTTTTTGTACTTTTATACATATACATATGTATTTGTTTTGTGATCGTTACAAAAATTTATTCTACAAAATAAATTCAGCCTTCCAAAACAAATGAAAACAATAATGAAAAATGTAAATGTCTAATTAAAAATGAAGGTCCTTGTAAAATGTGTTTATAAGTAAAAGTAAATTATTTTTTTTGTCAGTTTTTTTTTTTTTTTTGCATATTTTTAACTGTTAAACTAATGTCTAATGTCAAATAAATAAAAATTTTCATGTCACTATATAGTAACAAAACATATATAGAAAAGAAAAAATGAAATTATAAATAAATCTACATACATAAATATCCTTTTTTAAGTTGCTTGAGGAAAAATAATATTTGTTAGTATTCACTTATAAATTAAAATCTTATTGTTGTTGTTAATTTTGAGTAACATTGGTAACATAGAGCTAATAAATTCATTTAATAAAATTAAATAAACGTCCCTAATGAAGGTTCTATATATGCAAATTAACTGGATAAAAGCAAAGGTATACAAAAGTAGCAAAAGACTATACACGGTATTCCATCAATATGATAGTATATGTGTGTGTGTTGCAATGTACCTATATGTAATATACCTAATAAATTTCAAATATAGTTGGGCAATTCTGTCATTATTTTTTTTTTTTTTTTTTTTTTGCCCAATGTACAAAGTATGTACACACTAAACTAAAAATAAAAAAGGAAAATGTAATTTATTTTTATAGTATATATTATACCTGGAAGTCATATCAAAACCCTTATCAATCTTAAGGAAAACTGAAAAAAAAAATAAGTAAATGAAAACTAAATCTTACAATAGTTATAAGAAAAATTATTTTTTTTTTTAAATTTTTTTTTCTTTTTGCTTGTCGTTATTATTTTAGGCAAAAATTTTCAACTTCATTTAAATTCATAAACTAAATATATATACCATGTTTCCTACATACATACATACATACTTACATAGAAGATGTTACATTGCATATACTCTCTATTTATTTACCTGCCTTCCTGGATATACGTAAATAATTACAGTATTTGAACTTGGAATCGAAAAACTTACATGAATTTTCATACACCAAATTCCCATCCCATATGTCTCTTCTAAAAGATTGATTTGATGCAATACTATAATAATTTTGTTAATGTAATATCCGCGTGATATTATTCGGGTTTATATCTTTTGTGTATAGCACTCTGTAGACAATTTAATTTGATTCAAATGAAAATGTTCATTATTATGATTTGATTTGTTTATGATTTGTTGTTAGTCCGTTTTACATTTTCAATTTACATATGTACATACACATGTATCTACTATATTAGCTACATGATGCATGTAAAAGACATATATATAAAAGTATTTTTATAATCGCATGTTGTATTTTAATTTATTTGGAGTTTTTAATCATAATTTTTATATAAAGTCAATTTCAAATGTTGGTATGGTGTACCTGTCCGTAAACGGCTACCCGTACTTTAAATAATTATAAATTAACATAATTCAGAAAAATAATAATAAAAATATTATTATTATATTATTTACTTTTGTATGCTTTTATCTTACTCGTATATGTCCTTATAAATTACTACTTATTTTCATAGCTACTTTATATTTTTTATCTGATTGCTTTCAAAAGTATGTACTCGTACATGTACTTGAAATTTGATATTAATTTGAAATGATTCGATAAGATTCCATTTGATAATTGAATCTTAAGAAGTACAATGTATTCGAATATATGAACATATACAGTGCCTATATAAAAAAAATAAGAAAATAAAAATTGAAAAAAAAAGATATAAAATGAAAAGGGATTGTGCTGCTTTATTTTATTATAGAATTATTTATTTTAATCATATACATATATGTTTTCGTAGACGTTACATTTTTTTCTTTGCAAAATACATGCAAGCATACATGGAATAATTTCATTATGTGTATTTTAAATAGGATCTTTTATATAAAAAGTAAAAGTAAAGGTATACGTAGAAGTATATGATTCTTCCATTTGTCCACAATTTTCCCTTCTTAAAATCTTTGCAATATTTCTATTATTCGATTATTGTATATGTCTTTGTATGCTGATAATTCTGTATAAATGTTCAATCACTAAAAGGAATATAAAACACAAACATATCAAATAATATTATAAAAAGCAAAACAAATAAAGTCCACATTTTTATATATGCATGAGTGTATATAGGATGTTGAACGCGAGGAAATGCACAAAAAAATTTTTGCGCAAGTATATCTGAAAGTGTGTATATTTAATTTCATATTTTATACAGAATTTTGTAAATAGAAATTGTTTGCATTATATTTTTTCTTGTAATTCAATTTTATCTGATTTTCAAACAGGGACAATAATAGTAATAATAATAATAACAAAAAAGAAAATATTTTTTCCCTGATCCTGATCTTGATTTAATATAAATATGTATGTGTACATAGCATAAGGAAAGAAAAAAGAAACAAAAATTAAATTAAAATTTTTACACACCAAAATTCGGTTAAATTCCAACAGTGATGTAGTTGCAACAAATCCTTAGAAAAATATATAGAGTTCAGAATACATACTGTTTTTGATACGTACTTATATCAAAAATGAGCTGTCATATATAAAATATCCTTTTTAACTGACTGCACTTTTATATACCAACTAACTTTTAACTCTGTACTCTGTATTCGTATACATGCACACACACATATATATATTGATTTGGTGTTCATACATATCTCTGGTGCTGTTTTTTTTAAATTTTTTTTTTATTCAAAGATGAGTGTCAAAAATGTTTTTGAAAATTGAATAGAAGGTTGATTTTCTTTTAACATCATGCAGTGTGCACTACTATACGTAAAAGCAACATCATCTCTGGTATTATGTAAAAAAGTAAAAAAAAAATGAAATGAAAGAAAGGATGATGATTTAGATTACCCTTTTCTTAGTTAATATTTTATAATAATGAAACAAAATTGGTATAAAATACTTTCTTTTAATATGCGATTGTGCATTATTTACGATATCATATAATGTACATATGTATGTACATGTTTTGCGTATTACATCCACATATTCGTATATATATGTATCGAATTGCAAACCCAATTGGTGTGTAATTTATTATTATTATTATTTTTTTTTGCATTGAAAAGAAATTGATTATGTCGCTAAGAAAGTATGATAAATAAAAGAAATATGCAGGCACCTATCTTTTATTATTTAATTTACTTACCTATATTGTCATATAGTATATTTAAGTAGCATTCGTATACATTTTCATTTTATGCTAATCAAAGAAACAGAGTACATAAGTACACATTATTGCTTGCTTGTATTTGAATCTGACGCACAATAATTCGGTCTAAAAAACGTATCAATATCAAACATTCATTATTGATTATTGATTAGAAAAGTTGGCTAAAACTTCCTTGTACATGTGGGATAGTTTCATTGTTGTTGTTTTCTAATTTAAATACTACGTATATACGAACGAAAATTATTTTATTATTTTCTATGAGATTGTGAGGAATACTGAAATGAAAAAAAAACGATTTTTTTTTAAAAATAATTATAAAAATAAATTAAGAGATTTGTCATCGAAATTACAAAGGCGTGACTATGAATAAATTAAAATTTTAAATGAGAAAAATGTCCGGAAAAAGGGATATATTATATGTTGATAAATTACATTCATTTTAATACAGCAAATACGAGTATAGGATGGTAGTTGAAAAAGGGATATGTTACTCTGTTCGTTTCTCTTCCTTATAGTGCTTATAGTATATCCTTACCTGGTTCTTTTATAGTTTGAAATGGTTTATGGTTCACTAAAACCGGGCGCCAAATTTCGGAGACGTGATTAAGGACAGACTGAAAGTCACATATTCCTTTTTAGAAAAATAATTATACTAATTAAAGTAAAAAATAAATAAATATATGAAGAGAAATTAGTGGTTCACAACTTGAAAAGTGTGCATTAAATGCACTTCATAAAAGTAAACTATTAAATTTAATGTATAGTTCAAAATATTTATTGTTTTTTCTTAATATACACGCCACGCCAAACGAATCTTGCTTCAATTCAATTTGAAATTCTTATTTGTACACGCCCACTACAGTGTAGAATATAGTATAAACAAGAAAATAAGAAGATAAACTACTATTTTTCTATTTTTTTACATTTATTTCTATTTCTATTTCTCCATCTTGAATAGTCAAGAGTTTAATGACCATGTTTGTTTACAAATGAAAATGTAGATCAAAACATTTGTTAGTTTTTCTTGTTTATACGGATATAGTTTCGATTTGAAATTCCATCTCCCTACTCGCGTACTATACACTACAGTGTAGTACATAATTCACACAAGAAAAGGAGAGGAGAATTTACTCTTCGTTTATCTATTTACTTTTCTTTCTACCCAATTCTTTTCTTCTATTTTCATGTGTAAACAAACATGGTCATTTAACTCTTGAGTATTTGAGTGTAGAAAGAAAGGTAGAAAGAAAAGTAGGAATAAAAGTAGAAATACAAGCGAATAGCAGTTTGTCTTCTCCTTTTCTTGTTTAAATTATGTATTACACAGTAGTGCAGTGTAGTGTACTAGGCGAATAGGGAAAAGAATCTCAAATCGAAACTAAATCCGTATAAACAAGAAAAACTAATAAATGTTTTGACCTATATTTCCATTTGTGGTAAATGTTTACTTTATGGTACGCACACTAGGGTGGGGTAACTAATGATGGGGAATGGTAGGGGCATGTCCCCTGACCTAACTTCGGGGGTCAAACCTTGGGGGACGGACAGTGGCGGCGCAGGGCGGGGGGTTAAAAATCGAAAATTTATCATTTTGTCATATGCGTTTATGGTTGTTGTGTAGGCTAGGGGGGTCGGAGCGGGTGGGTAATGAATGGAGGTGATAGAGGAAGGTCCAATGAATATATTTAGGGGGTCAAACCTTGGGGGACGGACAGTGGCGTCGCAAGGCGGGGGGTTAAAAATCGAAAATTTATCATTTTGTCATATGCGTTTATGGTTGTTGTGTAGGCTAGGGGGGTCGGAGTGGGTGGGTAATGAATGGAGGTGATAGAGGAAGGTCCAATGAATATACTTAGGGGGTCAAACGTTGGGGGACGGACAGTGGCGGCGCAGGGAGGGGGGTTAAAAATCGAAAATTTATCATTTTGTCATATGCGTTTATGGTTGTTGTGTGGGCTAGGGGGGTCGGAGCGGGTGGGTAATGAATGGAGGTGATAGAGGAAGGTCCCCTGACTGCACTTCGGAGGTCAAACGTTGGGGGACGGACAGTGGCGGCGCAGGGAGGGGGGTTAAAAATCGAAAATATATATATATAGATATACAGATATACACTCATTGCCAGATTTGAATTTGTAGAAGGCAAATGTGTATAAGGCAAATCTGACAATGTGTGTATGTTGCATTTTCTATACAGATATACACACACTGTTAGATTTGCCTTCTACAAATGCATATCCACACTCATGCACACACACACACACGCACACGCACACACACGCACACACACATTTGTAGAAGGCAAATCTGAAAGTGTGTGTATATCTGTATAGAAAATGCAACATTTATACACATTTGCCTTCTACAAATTCAAATCTGGCAATGAGTGTATATCTGTATAGAAGGCAAATCTGACAATGTGTGTATATCTGTATAGAAAATGCAACATACTTCCGTTTAGAAAGTTCAGCTCCCAAAGTGAAGTCATTGAATCTTCCTCTGTCACTCCCATTCATTACCAACCCCCTCCGACTCCCCTAGCCCACATTTTAACAATAAACGCATATGACAAATTGATAAATTTTCGATTTTTAACCCCCCGCCCTGCGCCGCCACTGTCCGTCCCCCAAGGTTTGACCCCCTAAGTATATTCATTGGACCTTCCTCTATCACCTCCATTCATTACCCACCCGTTCCGACCTCCCTAGCCTACACAACAACCATAAACGCATATGACAAAATGATAAATTTTCGATTTTTAACCCCCCGCCCTGCGCCGCCACTGTCCGTCCCCCAAGGTTTGACCCCCTAATTATATTCATTGGACCTTCCTCTATCACCTCCATTCATTACCCACCCGTTCCGACTCCCCTAGCCCACATTTTAACAATAAACGCATATGACAAATTGATAAATTTTCGATTTTTAACCCCCCGCCCTGCGCCGCCACTGTCCGTCCACCAAGGTTTGACCCCCTAAGTATATTCATTGGACCTTCCTCTATCACCTCCATTCATTACCCACCCGTTCCGACCTCCCTAGCCTACACAACAACCATAAACGCATATGACAAAATGATAAATTTTCGATTTTTAACCCCCCGCCCTGCGCCGCCACTGTCCGTCCCCCAAGGTTTGACCCCCTAATTATATTCATTGGACCTTCCTCTATCACCTCCATTCATTACCCACCCGTTCCGACTCCCCTAGCCCACATTTTAACAATAAACGCATATGACAAATTGATAAATTTTCGATTTTTAACCCCCCGCCTTGCGACGCCACTGTCCGTCCCCCAAGGTTTGACCCCCTAAATATATTCATTGGACCTTCCTCTATCACCTCCATTCATTACCCACCCGCTCCGACCCCCCTAGCCTACACAACAACCATAAACGCATATGACAAAATGATAAATTTTCGATTTTTAACCCCCCGCCCTGCGCCGCCACTGTCCGTCCCCCAAGGTTTGACCCCCGAAGTTAGGTCAGGGGACATGCCCCTACCATTCCCCATCATTAGTTACCCCACCCTAGTGTGCGTACCATAAAGTAAACATTTACCCCATTTGTAAACAAACACGGTTATTTAAACAATTAAACTTTTGAGTATTTGAGATTTAGAAAGAGAATCGTAAAATTTAGATGTGCACCGGGCAACCAAGAGGCCAAAATCGACGCTGAGTACATCAGATCAGTGTATTTTAATTTTTGGAATTGTACATACGTTTTCAAGCTGGAAATTTATAAGTGTTAATTAGATAATTCATATTCATTTGCATGCGATCATTTTAGTGTTAAGGATTAAAAGTAATATTTTAATTCGATATAATAAGTATATTTATCTAGGTAGTGGAGTAGTTTGTAATACAAGGAGTCAATTACCTTTCTCTTTTTTTTTGTTCAGTTATTAATTGATTTGAGGACCATCAAGATTTGTTGATGAAGATTATTTGAATACTGAGATGATGTACTTCGAATTTACGTTTATGTAGATCCACGCGGTTTGAATTTTTTATATATCTTTGGACTTTAGATTTTATAATTTCATAGTTTTCAATGTATTTATGTTTTTGCAATGCGTTTAAAAAAATAAACTACATATTGGATGTTATATACCTACATCGCTACATCAATATATACCCCCCTATGTTATAATTTATGATAATTTATGTTTTGTTTTGTTCAAAATTGAATATATCGACATATTTTTCAACAGTATACTACCATCAGGAGCAGTAAATTTAAATTGATGTCATGCTATGCTGAATGTTTCATCAGAAATCTATATATACACACTCTATACTCATGTTATGTATATATATGTAAAGGTTGATATTCGTGTGTAATTTTTAAATTAATTTGAAATTCAAATTTTGAGTAAATTATAGACATGTATAACTGGCATATAATTCTAACTAAAATATTCATAAAGTTTTCAAAAGTATACAAAAAACACTACTTTACGTCTTTCAAGACATGGTTCTGGTTCCATTATTATACATTGTGACTAACAGTGAGGTCTTGCTACTATGGATATAATAAGTTCAAGATATTCAAATACTTTTTTGTATAATAAATAAATATTGGTGCGTAATTGAAAAACTACTAATTATTCAAATGTTATACATGGTATGTTATAATAAAAAATAATAATGAACCATATACCCTTATTGGACTTTTTTTTTTTCCGAAAAAAACTTCTTTCTAGAGCACCTCCTATATTGATGAGACATAAAAACACTTTTCAACTTTAAAACTCATAAATTAAAAAGATGCAAAAGATTAAGATGTGTACTCGTATAACATATGTAATATTTAAAAATTATACACATGTAATTATTTTTGGTTTTTTATTAGATATATTGGTATTGTTTTTAATGGAAAAAAATTTGATGTTTAACATGCGTTTTAAATAGATATAAAATGAGATAGTACACGGTTTGCGGTTATGGTAACATATGGTAGTTGGTGTATAACATCATAACATAGTGCCGGTTGTTGCCGGTGTGTACCGCATTAAAATGAAATAAATGAGGGATTAAAAGGTGTTTAATTTTTAATTATTTAAGAATTTTTTTATTACTAAGTGATAGACTGCTAAAAAAGAAATATAATTTCTACAGTTTTTCACAATATCCTTGTTACATTCTCCATAATTTTTTTTTTTATATGGGATGGGATATTATCGTTTTATTATGAATTTTATTTTAAAATTCTGTTAATTGAGTTAAACAATTTCAAATTAATTTTAATTAGAATTTGAAATTTTATAAATTAATTAATTTGAAAGTAAAGTGATTGTGTTTAAGAAAAAGAATTTCGAGTATTCGAAATAAAATTATTATTTTTATTTTTTATTTTCTGAGTAATTAGAGTCAAATACTACTTACTTGCATCGTAAGCAGAAAGTAAAGCATATGCATGCATATTATAAAAGCAGCTGCATTTAATGCATCGAATCAAGAATATGTTGACCGTAATTTTCTAGATAATAATGTAAGTTACCATTTCAAATTTTTGTAATCTTTTCTTAAGTAGCTAACTACCTACACTGAAATATCATCATGAAATGTGTGTAAGTGTATAAGTAAGAATTTTAATTTTGATATTTTAAATTTGTGTTCTATATTACATTTACGATTGTAATGTACGTATCGTATAGATGTCGATAAAATTACTCAATTATTGTTAAGATGTTATTAAAGGCAAACATTTTTTTTCAAATATAATATAATACAGATTGCAATAATATACTTACATAATGCATATGAGCCTCATAATAATTGTAAGGTTCACCTGGATTTTAGGGGAAAAATGTCTACGACAACAAATACTCGTAAGTCGTGAGTGATGCAAATATATGTGTAAATTTAAGAAAAGATCTGTTTTTTTTTTCTCATTGACTTGCACTTCAATGTACGAGTAATAGCGAAAATTCCTTAAAAGTAATTATGTAGAGTATGGCATGTGCCAAAAGTTTATAAATGTATACATCTGTCACCAATACACTATATCGAGTGGATATATAGAAAAATATCTTAAGAATTTGTGGGTGCATTGTATTCTCGTATATGCATATACATATATATATATATAATATATGTATGGTATTTAAAATGTTCAAAAAATTACCCTCAATATACCATACTAAGTACGATCGGTAGCAGTTGACATTCTACAAATGAATAGAAAAAAAAATTAAAAAAAAAAATAAATGTCAAATTTATGTTGTTTTTGTTTTGTTTCATTTCTATTATGGTTCCTTCCTTCAAGATCCTTAAGCGCAATAAATATCATTCTTCAAAAAAAAGCAACCATATAAAGGACATAAATTTTATGTTCCTGCATGCTTTTGAATGAATACTGACTTACAAACGTTGTTTAGACTCATATAAATGCGCATTATGTATACGAGAATAAAATTTATTTGTTTAATTTAAAAAATAAAAATTAAAAATGTTTTTGTCAGAAATAAAAGAATAAAGTCAGTTTAATTTAATGGGAACAATAAATTTTATTAACAAAAATTTTATTTGATTATAATGAATAAAAAAAATACGTACGTAAACAATGAATTCCATTTTTTTTTGTATTTTTTTTTACCCAGATAATTTATCCTTAAATCTAAGAAGCGTATTGTGCTTTCAAAAACATAAGTATATTTATATAATTTTTATTAGTTTTTCCTGTAATACTTTTAAAAAACCACAGGATCGGCAACTAGAAAACATTTTTTTTAGCAAAACCGATGCTACAGAGATGTCATTTTGTCTTTATCGATCACATTCATTTTAGATAATTCTTCTTTTTTTGCCTTTTTTGTGATATTTGTTTTTGTTGAAGAATATTGTGAATAAGATAATCGTTTTTTCGTATTTAAATATGTATTTTCTGGTGATTCATATTCAAAATCACTTGGGGAATTACGACCACTATCTGGACTGATATTTTTTGTTTTCTTGTGATCATCATTCATACCATCATCATCACTATTATTGTTGTTGTTTTTATTATTATTATTATTATTATTATTACGATTATAGCATCCTGTAGGTGTTTCCATTGCAGCAAGCTCATCAATACTTTTTGTTCGTGAAAATTTCGATTTTGTTGAAAATAAATCTTCAGTTTTATCGTTTAATTGTTGTGAGGCTAAGGACAATTTTCGTTTACGACGAACCGCTTTTTGTCTTTTCAACAGACAAAATGACGTTTCATCATTGTATTGTGAATTTTGATTTTGTTCATCACAATCCTCAAGAAAATTATACAAATTTTCTGGTGTTTTTACTTCTCTCTCATTGAAGTTACACTTTCGATCAAATGTTGATATTTCGGTATCACCTACACTGTATCTTCTTCGCTTTCGACTAACATCTTTTTGTAAATATTTCTCGCTTCTTGAATCCCACATTTCATTCAAATCACTTGCAGGATCATCAGCCGGTGTGTACGTCGGTGACATAATAACTGGATGATTTAATGTTTGTCGGAATTTTGGTGGACGTTTGTCTTTTCTGGCACTCTCTAAAATTGCATCAATCATTTTGTCTAATGTTACATCTCCCATGCGAGAAGAAGTCAAAGATTCATCTTCAAAAATTGTTGTATTATTATTCAGATATTTACTTTCAGAATGTTGATATTTTGTTGATTTTTGTGATATAAAACTGGTGTAATTTGAAGATTTTCTCGGTATACTAGTTCTGTTAGTATCTGATTTATTGACGTTGTTAGTTTCTTCTAATTTTGTTATTGTTTGATCTGTTAAATATCGCGGTTTTTCAAAATACGAATCAGCAATTCCTATTCCTCGTAATGCTAGAATTGGTCCAGGCACTGCATTACATGGTGAATATTCAACATCGAATGTGGGCAGTGTTGATGCATACTGTGAAGGATTATTTCTTGGTACTGTAAAACAATTTCTTTCATAAATCATCGAACATTTAGATTGTTTCGGAGTTTTAATTGGACTGAATGTACTATTTCGTTCTGGAGTAAGTGTTACATTACTGAGATCTTTTAAACTTTGTAATTTTCTTATTGGACTAAACATTTTTGAATGTATTTTCGATGTTAATGATGGTAATGGAGTCGATGTTAAATTATTTTCTTTGTCACGTCTCAAACATTTTCGTTTTATATTTGTCATTTCGTTATGTGTTGTAGACGATTTTCGACGTAAAATATCCTTGGAATGAATAAATTTGCGACGATTCGCCAGAGGTTTTGTTATAACAGTTTTTGGAGTTTCTGGAGTTAATTTATTGATAACAGTCGTATCGTTTATAATATTCATATCCTTTGGCGGTGATAGATAGGATTGACGAACTGTTCCATTTACAGCCCATTTCAACATTTTTATTATTTTTAACGTATGTGAATCTAAAGAAAAAATAAATGAAATGAAATCAAAATCAATTATTCACAGGATCTAAAATTATTCTGTATTATGTATATAATCTTCTTTACATGTATGACTATTTATGATTTGTACATAAATTATGTGTTCAATACATACATATCTCGTCTTCTTGTAATACTTAAATACGTTAACAAAAGAAATATATTGACATTGATGTCTTTACTATAGATAAAAGTAATCTCAAGCTACACATAATGTGATTCAACGATTCAAAATTGTGATCATTCTAAAATGTCCAGGTGTAAGAATATAAATGACATAATTCATTTTGTTGTTATTTTCGCATGAATATAAGATGATAAACACAAAACGACAAAACGAAATGTTCTTTTAAGATAATGAAAACAATGAAAATAAAACAGTTAAAAAAAAAGTCCTTGAAAATTTTTCTTTTCTTATATAAAATTCGCACATATGATTGAACTGAATTGAATGTTAGCTGTATGCATTCAAAAAATAAGGTTCAAAAAAATATAAATTTGCATAAAGTTTGCACGATTTAAATATTATTTCTGGTCGCTCAAAAAGAATTATGATGAGAACAAAAAAGAAATTAGGGTTCCAATTTCCAAAATATGGATGTTTGCTAGCTAATATCAAAGAAGATCCTTAGAACATTATACAGCAAGTATTTGAAGTAGTTACCTGTATGATAATTATTATCCTTATAGAGCTTAAAATGTCTAAGAATTTAATGTAAATGAAACTTCACCGTTTTTTACTCTGCCGTCAGTTACTGATGATAATAAAAGGATGACAAAGATTTATGAGAAATAAATAGAATTTTATGTCTCTCGGTACACTCGAGTTTATTTTATTACCATTATCCTTTTTATTTTCTGTATTTGTGAAGATATACAATTTTAAAAGAAAAAATAAAAAATAAAATAAAAAATAAACCAGTAAATCTTGAAATTCAAGAATAAATTTGCGAAAAACCGCTAATTATTTGTCTTTGGTGTATATTGTGATTTCCTTCAGAAAACATTCAACCTACCAAATAAAAACAGGATCAGCTGGATATTGCAAATTATGCACCACATATAAGGAACGGACAATTATAGAATAAATGAAAAAACAGTAATTTTACAGCATGGCATAAAGAAAATATAAAGGTATGTACGTGCAAGTTTCCTTTTTTTTCTTTGTAATTTTTCATTGTAAAATGTATGTATATACGTTTAAAGTTATTTCTCATATAAACCGGAAGGAACTAAACAAAATAGAAATAAATAAATGAAAAAATAATAATAAAATAATATAAAAAAATTAACAAAAGCGACATTTAAATAATATCCACATACACATAAGAAATAAATGGGAACTTTTTAACACAGTGTCCTTTATTGAAAAAAAAATAAGTTCGTCATTATAAACGTTATTTATTCTATGTATTTTATATTGAATTTAAATTTGTTTTGCGTGCGTACATATGTGTAATTTTTATTTTTTGTATTCTGACAGACTAATTTGTGCTTGATTTAGCGTAAAACTGAAATTTGCAAAATAGTAAATACAAGAAATTTTTTTTATTGTCGTTGATCTTGTTGTATGGCTTACATTCATTGCTGTGTCAGGATCTACTTATATATAATAAGTACGATAGCTGCAGAAGAAAAAAATCTAACTGAAATCGAAACAATCAAATTAAAAAAAAACGTAAAAAAAGAAAAATCTTTTATGCAAGATTTTATTTTTCATTCGCTTTTGATTTGATTTTCAATAAAAATAACCCTAAAAAATCTTTTTTTTCTCGAAAACTTTCGTTGATTATCTTTAGTTTTAAGTTATATTTTTTGCATCGTCTGTGCCGATCTCCACATAGAACGTGTATTATTGAAAACGTCTGTATTCATAAGAAGAAGATTTTTAATTCTGTATTAATACACGATTTTTGGTTCTTCAGGGTTATTTATGACAAAAAAAAAATTTCAGAGTAGTTCTGTTTTTTTAAATTTCAAGTTTTTATTGAAAAATTATTATTTTGAATTAAAATATTTAAAAAAAAACGGAGTCATTATACTTAATTATGTGAATATATTCTCTTACGTATAGTATGTAGATGTGTTAATTGGAGTGTGCAAAGTTATATGGTTGATGAAATAATTTTTATCATACGATGTTCTGCTATATAATTCCCCCCCTAGAATTTGGATTCAATAATAATTCTCTTTGTTTTTCTCTTCATATTTTTCAATTTAAATTTGAATTTTGACGATGAATCTGGTCAAAAACCTCTAAATCTGTTGATTTGATTTCTGTTTTTATCGTTTTCTTTTTTTTTATTGCTGGAAGGGTATACGCGATTACTTCTATACATACATTAATTCATTTGCTGGCTATACATTTAAAAACTGGAATTTGAAGAGCACTCATGAAGAAAAATGGAATTTTTTGTAAAGTGCTGCTTGTGATTAGCCATTTTTTTGGATATTTTAACACTTGAATAATTTTCAAATTAAAAAATCAGAAATCAGAACAACAACAAAAAATAATTCTAAATTCAAAAAAAAAAAAATTAAAATTTGATTTTGTGTTATTAAAAGAAGAGGTAAATTTTCAATATCAATGCAGATTCAATACAAAATTTTTTCAATTTGTTCGAACAGAGAATTAGAAAATTATTTAATGATCTACTGACTTGCTTATATAGCCAATGCATGTATGTTCTTTTATCAGGTTTTGAAGTATTTAACATTTAAATTTTAAATATTATAATTTTGCAAAAAATTGACCCTTTTTTGTTGTTAATTCATTAAGTTATTTGGTTATTTCTATGCTAGACATGTATAATTGTACCTACGAGTATTAATTTTAAAAATTATAACATTTTTTTATTTTGCCGTGAAGTTGAATCGAAAAACATGTTTTCCCATGTACTAATGCTAATGATTTTCACCTTCTTTTTTTTCTTTCTTTTTTATATGTCGTTAGTAATTCGCAATTTTTTAATAAACGGTCAGTGATAATCGTTTGTATATGAAAATCATTCAAGTTTATCAAAACAAAAATAATATAGAAATCAAACAAAAACAAAGATAATTGAATGAAAAAATAAAATGAAAACAAGTATAAATAAATAGAATGAAAGATATAAGACATCCTGTCACACGGGTCAGTTATTATTATTTAATGCATTTGTACATACAACAAACAGAATATGTAAAATACATGGTTATTTATATCGATAATTTAATGTTAAACAAACCAACTGAGAACAATAAAAACTGGTAGAAAACTTACACTTTTATTTTTATACCTACGAGCATACGAGTGTAGAATTTATAGAATTATCCTCAATTTGATTTGTTTTATTAATTTACGAAGAGAAAATGTCCCATATAAAAGTAGTGTGGAATATAAATATAGTCATCGTGTCATATGTGTATGAATGTAAATCCTGTATACTTTTGAATTTTCGAATCAAGGATAAAGAAAATTTAATATAAAATAAGAAAAATTTGTATACTTTTCTTGACATTATTTCTCGATGCTATTATACAATTTATTATCATGTAAGGGTTGATTTACAAAATTATCTTCGTTTAAAGAAATCTTAAAAAATATTATAAATTATATGTATATATAAAATGCATACACGTACATATGTGCACATGTGTATTAAGCACTCAGAAGTCAGGACATATTGTGCATTACGTCTGTAATGTTTATAATGGCATAAATTTTCTTAAAGGTACAAAAATGAAAAATTGTATTTAACGATGTGGAAAACTTGTTCTAAAACGGGATAGTTATGTAATGATATTTTTGTCCCATATGCAATATATACTTTTGAATACTTTATAATTTTTTTTTTTTTCAATTTAGTCAACAAATATGTTGAAACCCTTCTCCTTATTAAAATAAAAAAAAAAATTAATTTATAAAAAATGTAGTATAACTCGACTTATGTGTGTATACAAAGAAAGAACAAAGTTAATATATGAAATTTAAGTAAAATAGCAAATTACTTTGTAATGCAAGTAAGGGTTTGATGTGATGTACATACTCTGTATACTATATGTTTTATTAAAAAACGAACTTGTTTTAAATAATTTTCATTTCTTCAGAAAAAAAATCCTGGATATAGGATAGGTATGTAATATAGATTGAATATTGTATGCAATATGACACAATGTTTGTAGAAAACTAGACACCTTGATATCATTTAATATACAAAAGTATTACAACTAGAAACTTACAAACACTTATAATGTATAGTGGTGATGAAATCTGAGATTATGTTTATTTTTCATAATTGATCATTTTATGCGATTAAAATATTTATGTCTACGTGTATACATAATGGATATTTTCAAAACAAATAAAGAAAAAAATATCTATTAAAATTTGAAATTAATAAAAAAAATTATATGATTTTTTCATGTAAGTATGTGTATTATTCACACGAATGAATTTTGCTTTAATAAATTATAATAATATTGTTTGGGTTGAAGTTAAGTTTTATATTTAAATGAAAAAAAAAGTTTAGAACAACATAAAAAATTTACTAACAAAATTTTATTATTTATGCAAAATATTTTATTTAATAAAAATACGAACCTGTGATGAAATACTGATAAAACTCCTTATAGTTAATTTTATTTATTTGTAATTTGTTAATAACTTTTTTTTAAAATATGATTTTTTTTTTATTTTTTGCAAAATTAAAAATTTACAAAATTCGAAATTAATTAATAATTTAATTTGAAAAAATATTTATTTATATTCATAATTTTTATTATTTACATTCTCTCAATATATATTTCACAAAATAAAATTTTATTCGTGTTATTCCATTTCACATTACAACACTTCAATAACATCGTAAAAATTTTAAATATTTTCATTTTATTATCAATAAAATTTCTAAACCTATTTTCTTATCATCAATCCGTATACCAAGACATTCCTTGCAGGAATGATAATGAAAATATTTTTGAATTTCCTTTCCATGTTCATATTTCATAACAAGATTAACAAGTCTCTACTCTACCTCTACTAGACTACTCTACTTCTACTACTCTACTATAGTGAGTTTACCTTCTACCATAGTAATTAGTAGCAGTAGATTAGATAGTAGATAGTAGTCTACCTCTACCTGCACCTCACTATCCCATATTGCATATAGCTATGGATTGGTTTGGTAGCACTAGCAAGCAAGAGCCAGAGCCACTGGCAAGTGGCAACCGTAGCAACAGAAAAGCGAGGCAGTCAGCGGCAAGGCAACACAGATAACAAGTTAAAAGTAAATTTTTTATATGCACGCTCACTGTATACCTGTATACACGTGTGTTGCCAAACAATCAATAGTCATATTTGAAAATTTAGTAAGAATTTGAAATTCATATTATTCTAACTGGAAACCAGTTAAATTATAAAAGAAAAAGGTATGAAATCAGCGTTATCGTTCTAGAAAAAATGTTTTGAGAGATTTTTAAATATTATCAAAAATTAAAATAATTTTATTTTAAATTTTATACATACTCGATTCATATTATTTATGTGTATATAATACAAATATATTTTTCGAAGATAAATGAAATTCAGATAGGTATAGCTTGTTTAAAATTCCCAGCGAATAATCTGCGCATGTTTCTCTTGAAATTAAATATGTACATAAAATGATTATATGTATTTGTGTTTTTCTCCCATATAAACCTGAAAAAGTGTAACCACTACAATTATAACCTCGCTCAAAGCATGACGCCATACTCTCACTGCGCATATATTCTATTCGCTGGGAATTTTAAACAAGCTATAAGTAGATAATTTAAGAAATGCTGCACTACAGTACACTAAGCAAATGGCAAAAACAAAAGATTTAAGTCAGTAATTTAGTTATACATGTATACATATAATTTTTGCTATTCTGTAATACTGTATCAGATAAAAATAAGAGTTAAGAGGATTAAAATTTCATTTTATGAATCATCACTTTCATCCAATAACATATCATTGTATTCTTTAAAATCATTCAATCTTTATCCATACTTATGAGTACAGTACAATTATAGATCACACATTTACACTTAGTATGTATCATCAACACACGGTAATTATTGTTCATGATCATTCATTTGTAAATTCGTAATCGAATTAAATAACTTTGTTTCGATTTCAAATATGATGAATAAATACATAAATATTTCATTCATAAAAAAATTGAAAATGTAGTGAAAACAAGCAAGAAAATATATTCCATTCAATTGAATATGTTTCGTAATGTTTAAGTATTTGACATTTCGACAGACAGAAAGGAGTTTTTCCTCCTACCCATGAATATTAAAATGAATGACACATTAAAAATGTTTTACAACTCCCCTTCAAATGTGCATGATACACATCCAAGCTTTATGAACATATAAAATCAAAACATAATCATATTCACTATCATTTTTTTGAATACGTATTTTATTTTCCAAAAATTTTTCACATAGAAAAATAATTTTACGTGCGCGTATACCACTCGTATACATACGTATATACAATCTGTTCTTCTTTAATTTTTTTTCTATAAATTTTGTTGCACATTTTTTGTTTTTTCAAATTTGTCTTTGATTTAGATTGCATGAAAAATTACTTCAATTAATTTTCAACGACAACTATACAATCTTTAAATCAATATATCTTTTAGATCAATTCAACGGATCAATGTTTTACATTATCTATTGTCCTGGGCTAGGCATATTATATTACATGATATTACGTGCAAGGACACAAGTATGTACGAGTATTCGAGTTCAAATAATATTCGTTCCAGATGTTTATTGTATAGTATAAGGAAATCACTATCATTCTGTTATCTTTCAGACCCCTCAACTTTTTTTGTATGTGATGCAATGTTTTCATTCTCTATATAGAAATATAATTAATCCAGTAATGTCTTTGAAATATGTACTTACGTAATATGCACTCGACGTACATATATTCGAAGTGAAAGCATCACATGCTTCAAGTTCAATTTATTTTAAGATTTTCCTTCTTTTTACACAAAACTAAGTAAAATAAGTCATGAGAAATAACAAATTGTGCAATTCCATAATAAAAGTGAATCGAATCTACATGCAATTATAACGACCACAATTGTATATGGAATATGCGATTTTTTATATATATACGTATATATATTTTTTGAAGAATTTTTGCAAAATCTTAGAAAGATAATAGATTACTCATATATCATTGCACACTTCATATTATAGGTATGTGGATGGATTATTTAGAGAAATTTTCTAACGGGACATCTGTCTTTTTTTTTAATCCAAAAATTTATACATTTTTCTCCCCAATAACAAAATTATATGAAATGAAAAGAAATATAAATGTGGCTTCTATACCACACGTATCATCATATCTCATATTCTTTGCTTTAAAATCTTATTTCACTTTTATTTCTTATTATTTTTCTTTTATTATAACAATATTAAATCTTAAGAATAAACAGGGTCTTTTCATATATTCGTATAAGTTTGTACGTATGTATATGTCTTTAAAACGTTATGTTTTTTGTATATTATATTATACAATATTATTCTGAGTCTGAAGAATTCTGAATTCCGATCTCGAATGACAAAACCTTCACTTTTATGATGTGTTTACTTTTACCTTTCATTCTGTTATGATTTTGATGGATCCAGGTGTGTCTACCATCTATATTCATCTAAGAAGAAGATTGCATTGAATTATACAAATCAAATAAATTGACATCACCGCACAATACAATTACTATACGTTTATACTGTATACGTGAATTTGAATTAAAATAAAAGTTAATGTTTTTATTTTGAAGATTTGACATTTTATTTGGGAGTGATGCATGCAATATCTTATTTCAATTGCAACGAGAAAATAATTGATTCATAAATTCAATTAAAAAAATGTATTTTGAAAAACAAAATTGAATAGGTTGATTGAACTATTGATTACTGATATCGATAAAAAATTATTCCTAACCTGTATTTAGAAAATTACATAATTATTGACTCAACATATACAGACATAATCGTATAGCCAAGCGTATGGTCGTATATGGTCCTTTTTAAGTTCATCATTCATATTTTAGAAGTCAAATTCAATTGAAAACCTACTTTCAATTTTTATTTGTTTTGTTGTATTCGATAGACGATGGTGTCGTAATCCTTGCGTTAAAAAACAAAAATTACGCTCAGTTGCGCATTTTATTACCCATATACAAGTACGAGTACATACACATACATGTGATGATAGTGAATCGTGCAAAAAAAGGCCTCTATACCTCTATAATAATACTTTACGCGATCATACAAAATAGCCATATCATAGGTTCGTATACTCTTCTTAAATTATGACTTCTTGTATTTATATTTATATACGTACTCATACATACATATATGCATATACACAATTATTATTACGATTATCTGTTTCGGTTAATTTGCCAAACATCATTATCCTCTTACATATTTTGGAATTATATGTGACTGCGTTATGAATTATATACAACAAACAATATTGATAAAAATTTTCGATATAAAATATACGTGTACATATGTATGTACTATATATACACGTACGAGTAAAGTATGTATTTACATATTCATATAATATCGCGAACGTGTTCAATTGCACACTGTGAAGAATTTAAAGGGTCATGAATACATAATAAAGAGAAAAGAATTATAATTTGTATATGCACGTCATAAAGTAAATATTTAATTTGATAGGTAACTTTTCAATCGAAAATTTATATGCGGGTATACATACATATATCAGACTTAGAAAGGTCATCATTTTGACCGCGTAACAAATACAAAAAAAAAAAGAACGAAAATATAAATATAGAGAAATGAAAAATTTCACTGGGGTTGATTCAATTTCACTTTCAACATTAAATTTTATTTTTATTCATATATATTTTTTTAATACCTATATATTTTAACTTATGGTGATCGACAGTTTTACGATTTATGATTATTTGACTGTAAATTTATATGTATACGAGTATAATAAGACAAAAGTCTTAGGCACTTAGGAAGTGAGACTTTTCTTTATCATATATAAAAATGATTTAGCAGAAAATTTCAATTTCATATTTTCATTGAAAAAAGAAAGAAAGAAAAGAAATAAGAAATATACCGTACCTCCGATCATCCCCGATACTTGAAAAATATTTAATTATGCATTACGCGCATTATTCGCGGTACTGTAAAAAAAAAACAGTCATCATAATGCATCATTTTCATAAAGATTCTTAAGATAAGGGTTATTTTGATGTTTATGAATAATTATAAATGAAAGATACAAATACAGATATACATATGATCCCTTTGATATTTTATGTTTACTTTTTAATATGAAATGTTGTTTTTTATTTTTTGCTTGTAGTGTTTTTTATGTCATAAATTTGAGACAAAAAAAAACATCCTTACAGATACCTACCTTTATTGAAAATCTTTTCATGATTATCATTATCTAATACTACACTGTGTAATAATTTACTTTAAATGTAAATATTATTTGGAAAAAAAATTTATTCAGAAAAATAACTGAAACATAAAAGGCCCAACATTTTATGAATCTATCTTTTTTATTTTTAAAAATTTTTTTTTGTGATTATATGCGAGCATATTGATTTACATATAGTCCTATAAAAAAATGTTCTTGACATTTACGAGTCAAGATGCTGTATATATGTGCCTATATCCTTGTATTGAGAAATGTAATTTTTTTATTAGGAAATTAGAATATTTTTTCCTTATTTCAGTTATTATATGTTTTTTAATTTATTAATTTTTTTATGATTTACACCTTTTTTTTTTCAATGTTATATAGGAAAGTTGTGACATCAAATGTTGAGAATGTTGTGCAATAATTTAGACGAATTTTAATATATACCAGAGAAAAAAACCATTCAGTACTAAAATTTATTATATGAAAATACATAAATATATTATTAACCAACCCCTGATTAAAAATTTGCAATCTAACGACTTAAATAATAAACGTATTTCCAAGTATTTTATTCAAGAAAAATCTAAATCATACTAAATTCAATTTTTGAAAATAAATGCATACAAAATTTTTCATTTATATATTATAAAACTAACAATTTCCTGCTTGTGTGATAATAGAAAAAAAAAGGATATATGTATAGAAACTTTCAAGAAATAATTTTGAATATGATATATGGGTGAAGGCGTATATAATTATAAACGAGAAGGTGTTAAAATAAGTAAGTGAAGATTTAAATACAATAACAATAATAATTGAAATATTTAATGAATAAAAGGATTTGGCTTAAAGGTGTGAAAATGAAATTTTCATTAATGAATAAATGAATGATAGTTTATTTGTAAATTCGAATAACAATGAAGGTTCATTTAAAAAATTGTAATGTACCTGAAAATATCCAAATAGTTTAATAGGCAGTATGTAGTATATAGTAGATAAGATAATAACAGATTTATTTACACATATACTATCCTGATGATCGTATTTCATAAATCGCCGAAAGAAAATGAGTCGCTGTATGAAAAAATTTTTTTGGCAAAAAAATAAGATTAAACAAAATTAAAAAAAAATAACTAAATTATTGTAATCATTATCCTAGAATAACAGTTTTCAAGTTAAGGAAAATTTATTTTTTAAATTAAAACATGCATTCAGTAGTAATGTTGTAGTGTGTTATATAGGATAACTAAGATTTTTTGTTAGCATGCATGTTCGTCAGACACGTGTATATAAATAAATAAATACTATTTGTACTATCTTATGCTATGAACTAATATCAATGAACCACACAGCTTATATTGCACAGACTTTATATGCAAATCTACGGGCACGTTATGTACAATTCACATTCAATATAAAATTCATTTAAACATTCAAATTTACACATTTTCAATATTTCATAGCCACACTTTGATAAATAGTAATTTGGATGGATTGTTAAAACAATTAAATATTTATCATTTGTCAAAATCTTTATTTCATTCATGAATGAATGTTATTATTATTTTTTTTTTTTTGGAAAAACGTAAAGGGAAAAATCGTTGCAATGTAAAATTTAGATGACATTTTATCTTATATCTTTGTACAAAAGTCAAATACAAACAAATTTGTATTTGCTTGCATAAGTTAATTACTATATCTAGATCTACATACATTGTAAATGTGTTATGTAACAACATATTTTGTATGTACATTTGCATGATCATCTACTACCCTTTCAAATATAAAAAATTAGGGAAAACAAACAAAATACTCTACATACGAATAGGAATAAATACGAGTATGTACACAATATACACAACATCCTGATAAAGTAGCAAATAGCATAATTATGACTATGTGTTCAATTATATTACATCATATATTATTACTCATATTGATTAGTGTTTATCTTTTTGTTTGATTGATATTAAAGCATATAAAAATATTTTCAAATAATTGATGACCATATGTCATGTAAACAATTATAAAAAACAAAACAAATAATGTACAAAAATTGTGAGTTGAATTGAAACCAATATATGTATTCATTTTCAAAAAAATATTTGTTAATTATGAATAAACAGAGAACAGGACATTTTGAATTATTTAGTTAATAAAAAATTATTGAAAGGGTCAAAAGTTTAAAAAATATACCGGAAATATGACATTATTGGAAATTAGTAATATTTTTTTAGAAAATATTTTCAATAATTTTAGATTCTTCATTGTACTTTTTCGTAAATTTTTATTAATTACTTCATTAGAAAGATATTTGGTATTATAAAAGTAAATTTGTGATTATTTCTTATTTCTAAATTAATATGTAGCTAATTAATGATTCAATTTCTATTTCTACATCTACAATACTCAAGAGTTTAATGACCATGTTTGTTTACAAATGAAAATATAGGTCAAAATACTAATCGGTTTTTGTTATTTACACGGATCTTGTTTCATTTCGAAATTCTTCTTCGTACATGGCTACTACAGTGCAGCACCTATTACCTAAAATACTCAAGAATATAAGAAGAATAACCAAACCACTATTCGCGTATTTTTCTACTTTTATTCCTACTTTTCTTTCTACCTTTCTTTCTACCTTTCTTTTTACACTCAAATATTCAAGAGTAAAATGACCATGTTTGCTTACACATGAAAATAGAAGAAAAGAATTAGGGAGAAAGAAAAGTAAATAGATAAGCGAAGAGTAGTTTCTCCTCTCATTTTCTTGTGTGAATTATGTACTACACTGAACACTGTAGTGTAGTGTAGGCGAGTAAGAAGAAGAAATTTCAAATTGAAACTAGATCCGTATAAACAAGAAAAACTAATAAATGTTTTGAACTTTATTTTCATTTGTAAACAAACATGGTCATTGGTCATTGAACTATTGAATATTTGAGAAACTTATTGATAGATGAGCTGCATATTAATCAATAGATTATAGATTCATTCGACAGGCAAAATAAAGCTGAAAATTCATTTTATAAAATGCTATAACTTTTTAAATTGATTTTATCATTTTTCCTCAACTTTTTATTTCGTAAAACACATTAATAACTGAAATACAGAAATAACGTTTTCGTATTTTTGAATTCAAATTTTTAAACAGAAGAACGAAAACAGAATTATCCAATTTACGAACCATTCTGACTGGTATGTGGTATTTTCGAGTTTTCATTTGAATCTACTACAAAAATAAAATTGTCAAAAATTGAAAAATTTTAGTTCAATGAAACTTCCTTACCGATAATAACATATTGGCGCAATGGCGCGACTTCGGCTCGACAATCTATTACTTATGTTTTTATTTTTGTTCCCTACTGCACAAGCACAACATAACCTTTTAAAAATGAATATACAAAACAAAGTAAAGTAAATTGTTTATATTTATTAATTGAACTGTCTTGAATTATTTTTTCTTAATTAATTAAGTGAATATATTTAATTTAAGTGATTTTATATGCCTTATTTATAGAACAATGTTAATTTTGTTGAAATTTATGTTGATTTTTTGCAAAATAATACTGTAAAATAATGTATTCGCCAAGAAAAAAACTTGATGTGCCCGATAACTTTAAATTTCCATTTACTCCTTACAAAATTCAAGAGGAATTAATGAAAGCGCTCTTTAATGTTATTGAAAATAAACAGATTGGAATTTTTGAAAGTCCAACTGGTACAGGAAAATCATTAACATTAACTTGTGGTGCACTAAAGTGGCTAGAAGATCATAAAAAATTAGTAAAAGATGATCTTAATGAAAGGCTAAATGAAATGTGTAAAGAAATCAAGGAATTGGAATTGAATGGTGCTAAAAGTAATGACTGGATTGAAGTACAGTTCGGTGCAATTCAAAAGAAAGATGAATTTGCTTTATATAAAAAAAAGAAATTACAAATCGAAGAATATGAAAAGAAAATGACCGATTTAAAAAAGAGAATTATCAAGGAAAAGAAACTGAGCAATAGCAATAATTCAAAATTTTTTAAAAAGGATAGTCACATCTCATCTGGAAATATTGAAGATATGAAAAAGATTTCAGAGAAGGAGTGCAATGATTTGAACGAAGATTTTTTGTTAGTGGAGTCAGATAATGATGATAATGACGATGGTGCTGAAAATGATAATTCTGAGGAAAATGAAAAATTTAGAGATGTTAAAGTATTTTAAATTTATTTATTTAATTTTATGAAAAATAAATATAAAATGAATTTTGTTTTTGTAGATATATTTTTGTAGTCGCACTCATTCCCAACTAGCGCAGGTTGTTCGTGAAATAAAAAAGACTCCATATGGGAAATATGTTCGTTGTGTTTCGTTAGCATCACGGCAGAATCTCTGTATCAATCCAGACGTAAAACAACTCGGTACAGTATCATTAATTAATGAACGTTGCTTAGACATGCAAAAATCTCAATCGAAGACGACGAAACTAGATACCGAAGGTAGAATACAAAAGAAATCTAAAAAAAATTGTAATACAAAATGTCCGTACAAAAATAGTATTTTAATTGAAGAACTTCGTGATGATAGTCTAGTTGAGATTCATGATATCGAAGATCTTATACAAGCAGGTAAATTGATTAAAGCCTGTCCATATTATTCTGGACGAGAAGCGCATAAAGATGCTGAAATTATAATGCTACCTTATCAAATGCTTTTACATCGAAAAACAAGATTACAAACTGGAATTGATTTACGGAATAGTGTTGTAATAATTGATGAAGCACATAATCTGATTGATACAATTTCAAATATTTACAGTGCTGAAATAAATCTGTATCAATTACAAACAGGTTTAAATCAGTTACAATCATATAAAAAGAAATATATAAATCATTTCTCTGCGAAAAATTTATTGAAACTAAATCAATTGATATTCATAACGAAAAGATTAAATAAGATTTTAGCATCAGATACAAAAGGTTCACGTATGATTAAAACTTATGAGTTAATGGGAGAAGGAGAATTTTTCAATTTAGATATCTATGATATATTGAATTTTTGTGAAAAATCTCGTCTAGCACAAAAAGTTCATGGTTTAGCACAAAGAATGGTAATTTTAGATACATCATTAGAAAATCTCAATAAAAATAAAGAGACTGAAAATACAACAACTCTATTAAGAAAATTAGAAGAAAAAGTTAAAAATAAAAATTTAAAATCGAAAAAATGTAAAAATCCAGTTGTATTAGAAACAAATCAAAAAGAAAATCAAAAGAAAACCATTGAAAAGAGAACATTTTCATCTGTGATCAGACCCTTATTGGCATTTTTAGAATCGTTAACTGAATGTGCAAAGGATGGTATGATTTTGATAAAATATGATGAAGATATTAAAAAGGCTGGAATGAAATTCATTTTGCTAAATCCTGGAGGACATTTTCAAGAAATTATTAATGAATGTCGATCGGTAAATGAATAAAAAAAATCATTTTACAATTTCATTTAAGAGATGTAGATTACTTTAAGCCTTTACATCGTTTTTTCTAGATAATAATAGCGGGTGGTACAATGCAACCAACAAATGAACTTATCGAGCAATTATTTAAATCATGTTCAGACAGAGTACATCAGTATTTTTATGGTCATGTTGTGCCAGTTGAATCTGTAGTTCCATTAATTGTCCAGAAAGGTCCAACATCAAAACAGTTTCTTTTTAATTACACAAATCGTAATAACAATGAAATGGTATGTACTTTAATGTTATCCTAAACTGTTGGGAAATAAAAAAAGAAAAAAACGAAATATTTTCAAAAATTTCAGTTAAAAGAATTGGGTATGACTCTTCAAAATGTTTCCAATGTAATACCGGCTGGGATTGTTTGTTTCTTTGGATCTTATGATTATCTCGATTATGTGTATACAGAATTTACAAAAAATGGAATAATATCTGGACTTGAAAAAAGGAAATTCATATTTCGTGAACCACGTTCAGGATATTCGGATGGTGGAAAATCAATTGAAAAAATTCTATTGGATTACGGACGTGCTATTAAAAATTTAGAACGTAATGGAGCGATTATGTTTAGTGTTATTGGTGGAAAATTAAGTGAAGGATTGAATTTTTCTGATGATTTGGGACGATGTGTTATCGTTATTGGAATGCCATATCCAAATAAAAATTCACCAGAAATATTTGAAAAAATGAAATATTTAAACGATAATTTAGGTAATGGTGCTGGAAATGAATATTACGAGAATTTATGCATGAAATCAGTTAATCAATGCATTGGTACGTATTAGAGATTGAGTGCTTTTTTTTTTTTTTTTTTTTTGTTTTTAGTAAATTTGATTTCATCTCTTGATATATGTAAATATTTTCAATTTTTATTTTCAGGAAGAGTTATTCGACATGTAAACGATTATGCTTGCGTTTTACTTTTAGATGAACGATATTCAAATGAAAAAATTAAAAATAAACTACCGAAATGGATTTCAAAAAATTTAAAAATTTTTGATAATTTTGGAATGGTACAGAGTTCAATTGCAAAATTTTTTAATAGCAAACGAAAATGTATTTCAAATAATGCTTGAGAAATGAATAATGTGAATTGAATTTTTTTTATTTTTACTTTTTTATGCTGATGTTAAATTTATGAAATAAAATTTCTTTTATTTATTTGAAATTTAGAAATTTATTTTGAGATTTTTCTTTTTTTCGAATTACTTGTATGGAAACATGTACCTACATACTTGATTCCCTGAAATTTCTGAAAAGAATGAAAGACTGGTACATACATACCTACTTATGCAGTTTTAATGGGCAAAAACAAAAATAATCACAATTTTTTTTTTACAGGTACATGAGTAGATGTATTTATTTTCAAAAAATAATTAAAATTTATTTCATAAAATGTTTTTTTTCAGTAATTTTTTCCATATTTTGTTTTGTTATTAGTATACATGTTTTTTTGTATAAATTTTCATAAATTATGTATTAGTATTATGTAATGTATGTGAAAGATAAAGAATTTTATTAAATTCAACATTTTTATGGATTTTTTTTTTTGTTTTTATGTAACAATTAATATAAACTTTTTTTTTAAAAGTATTTCATTTCTTATTTTTTTGTTCTACATTTATGCATCAGTATACAATTTGAAACGAAATATACATACATGTTTTTATTACAATTTCTTATTTCTTTCTTTTGTTTCTTTTATTATTACTATTATTAATTTCATTTTTATGTTGTGAATCATAATGATGATGATAAATTAATTATTATTATTTATTTTTAAAGCACTTATTTAATTTTCTTGTTTTGTTAATTTTTTTTTTATTTTGTTATAACATTTTCTGTTGTTTCTCTTACATTAGTTTTCTTTTTAATATTTCAATTATTTTTTTTACATTTTTTTTGTTTCAAATTTATTTTTATTTTTTCGAATTTATGAAAAAAGAATTATTTATTAAAATAGAAGAATGAAAATGAAAGTGGAAAAAATATTACATAATTTTAAATTATACGTAAAATTAATTTTATTTAAAAGAAACAAAAATAAAAAGATTCATAATAGTTGTATGACATGTGTAAAATTATTTATTTCAATTAGTTTTTCTTTTATTTTATTTTTAATTCGATTACAAAAATAAAAAGAGAAAAAAAATATAAAAAATTCAAAATATAATTCAAAATTTATATTTAAATACTATATTCGTACACATTTATTCATTTATTTTTTTTTTTTGCTTTGCTGTTTAATAATTATTAATCGGATGTCATGTGCACGCATATACATAAATTATAAGTAGGTATGTAATGTATTTTAATAATTTTTGCTCCAGTCAAAAATTAAAAAATAAAATTTTTATAAAACCAACTAAAAACGAAAATTATAATAAATAATTCAGGAGATTGATTAAAAGTGTCGATGATAGAAAGAAAAATGATATAAAATAAATTTTAAAAGCGAATATTAATTTGAAACAAAAATATGTATAAAATTACTTGATTTCTTTAGATTTTTATTTTAGTTTCTTCTCTTATTTTTATCAGTAAAATACATACTTTACATTGTAAACAAAAAAAATAAAAAATAATTAAAAAAAAAACAACAAATTAAAACAAAAAAACAAAACAATTAAATTTAGGCCCAACATTATTTTTTTAAATACCTACATATATAAAATTTGTGAATTATTATTATTACCTATCATTTATATATTTGTTCATTTAGTTTGTTGATTAATTAAATTTGTATCTGTATTTGTAAATTTGCTTTTTTAAAAGTTTTGTTTTTTTTATTTCGTTTTTATATATAGGTTTTGTTTTTGTTTTTGTCACTTTGAAGGCAAATAAATAAAATTTATAAAGTACATACATATACTATGCAATTACAAATATTATAATATTATTATAATGAATTTTTTTATATTTTTTACATACATATAAGTGTATATATTTACATATTTATTAGCATAAATATTGTATGTATACATACATTTATATATTCATATATATATATATATGTATATAATAACATCTAAAAACTGCACAAAAATGTTATGTAAGTATTTATATTTTTATAATATTATAAATAAATGGTATATATTGTGTATACATTTAAATAGGTAGCTGTATATATAATATATAATGTAGTTATAGTTAATAATAAATATACATCTATATACGCCATAATAAATATATTTATAATTATTTTTTTTATAGTTTTTTTTGTTCTTTTTTTTTTAAAAATTCAGGAAAAAAAGCGCTTTACATCACATTTATTACTTAAATATCATTTTTTGTTTTTTTTTGTTGTTTTTTTTTTTTAAATTTTTTAATTTCGTCTTTTCATTATTTTCAACATGTACATATTTCAATGTATAAATATGATAAACAAATTTTACATTTATACCTACATACATTTAGAATTCTATAAATTTTTGAATTAATTTTTTTTTAATTACAAGGTACGTGAATTTTATTTCACAAAAATAAACAAATTATAATTTCTTCTTCAGCTTATTGTTTCTTTTCTTCTTTTTTTTTTTTTTTTTGTTTTAAATTAAAAAACCAAAATTTGTACATAAAACGTAGAGAACGAACGTTTTCGAATTACACATACATACATATATGTACATATTTTTTGTCTACATTACTGTAACTATATTCATGATCAAAAGGTGGTGGTGGATACATGCATAAATAATTTTCATTAATAAAAATAACGTACAAAAATCAACGTATGTACATTCAATAATACGAATAATATGAAGAAAAAATATTTATTTTACTGTATTGTAGTTTCAACGATGTATGCAATTAAAAAATGAGGTAAAATATACATTTATGTACGTTGAACATTATATATATGTATATGTATATGTAAACATATATATATATATAATATGCATGCATTTTAAATCTATTATTTATACTTAAAATAGGAAGGCATATTTAGACTTTTTTTTTAACTTTGTTTTGTTGATTATTTTTTTAATTTTTTTTAAAATTTTTTTTTATATTTTAAGGCTTTTAATTTTAACATTATTTGCTTCTTTTTATGTTTGTCAAAATTGGAGTTTTTATATATTTTTTAATGACACTGAGACATATATACCTACACATATAATAATATTATATTTTTGTGAATATAAAATAAAATTTTAATTTTTATATTTTTATAATTTTTCTTTAGAAATTTATTTGAAATTTTTTAATTATCACATCATATTATATTTTGCAAGCAATTTTTTTTAAAGAATTCATACAAAAAATATGAATTATATTTAGTGTATTTTTTTTTCCTTTCATGTTATATTCATATTTAGAAACGTTTTTTTGTTAATTTTATTTGAAGCGTATATGTATATTTTTTTATTTGTTATTTTATTTAATTTTCATTTATATTTTTTAATTTGTGATTCTAAAACGATGATTTTCATGTACTCAAAATAAGTAGTAAATGTGTACTATAATTTTTTTCATTTTGGATTTCTTCTCAAATAAATTCATACATAATATCGAAACTCTAATTGAGTGAAAAAAAGGAGAATTGGTTTTAAACAAATGTAAATGATATGAAATAAACAAAATTTCCAATTTACTAATTCATTATAAATTAATTCGTGGTCAGATTTTAAGTCAATTTTAATCAATTATTTGAGAAAAATTTAATAGATTTCCTTTCTCGACTGTTGTGAAATTATATCGAATGAATTAAAATGGCGATTTTCTGTTTTTAACAATTATGTGACTGATTAATGAAATTTGTAAAATAATAGAAAAATAAAAGATAATAAAAAAATAAATAATTTTTTCTTATTAAATGAAAATCCTTTATTTATTTTTATTGTAAAAAAAGGCAACAATTTACAATGGTATTTTTAATATTTTTTGCTTTGAAATTTTTCCTTTTGCTTTTTTTTTTTTTTAAATTTCGTTTTACCATTTTTTTTTCAATTTGTACAGTTAATAATATTATAATTATTATTTATTATAAAAAAAAACGTTGTGACTGTGAGTGAATGAATGAGTGAGTAAAAACATATGCTTTCATACAATGTATAGTAAATATATGCGCGTATATATTATTATAAATAGTACAATATTTTATATCAACAGGACTATACTATTAGTATTGTATGTATTATAAATGTTACATAATGACATCAATATATAATATAATAATAAATTCTTAATAATGTTAATATACATTTACATAACATACATATATACATATATAATATAAATTATATTTTCTTTTTGTGTAAGTTCTCTTTTGACATGACATACATTTATGATATTTTTTAAATATATTTTCATGCATTTTATGTATAAATATATAATTTTCTTTTTATTTTAATGCAATATAAGTATATGTAAATCAATAAATTTTTCTTTGTTTCCCTTTTTTATTTTTATTTAAAACATACATACGTTATATGCATTTTAATTTCAAATTCTTATATAAATTAATTACATAATTTTTTTGTTTTTTAAATGAATATGTAAATGTATTATTTATACGCATAATAAATGTTAATGCAATGCAATGTATTAACTCTTATTATAATTATAATATTGTTATGTTACAAATATTAAAAAAAATAAAAAATAAAAATAAAAATTTTAAATATTTTGAATTTTCAATTCTATAAGGACACAAAATTATTAATATTTCTTTTTCTTATTATTATTATTTTGTATTATATTTTTATATTTTTTTATATAATAATAAAAGGTAAAAAAAAAATAGTCTGATACAACTTACAATAATTCATTTTCACAAAAAAAATCAAAATAAAATTTATATTTCTTTTTTAAAATTACATATTACCATATTACGCACCTGCGTTGCGACTGATTATATATTAATTGAATATAGGAAGAAAATCTTCGTCACAAATTTTCTTTAACAAAAACTATGTGTGTATCGTGTACATGAAGTAAAATATACTCGATCATTTCATTCGAATCTGTTCAAAATTTACTTGAATTAATCTTTCGGGGGAATTTTTTAATCGACTAGATTTTATTTGGAATATAAAGACAGTAGATTTTGAATTCAGAATAGCCCTAAACGTTTTATATATTTGGATTTGATAATAAAATCGTTCAAGAGTGACGAATGATTGGCATCCATTTTGAAAGGTATGTATACAACCATCAAAATTTTATGTCAGTTGTAAGAAGCTGCAAATAGTAAAAAAAATTGAATTTCGAGTTGAAAATATGTACCTACGATTTCGATTCAATTTGTTCCGACAAAGAAAGAACTTGTATCAAACAGTGAGCAATCATTTTGTTGAAGGTGGTTGGTTCGAGTCAAATGAAATGGTTCTCTATACTTGGAATATTTCGTAAATTTCATTACACAAAAATATATCCTATACAAAGAATATAATTATCAACGGAGTTATTCATACATACACATATGTATTTTTTTTAAAAAAATTTTCTTATATGATGAAAATAAATTTGATATAGGAAAAATGAAAAACGAGGAGACTTCAAATTCTTTTACACACAAATTATACAAATGACTTTTATAAACAATAATTGTTTTTTTTTTTTTTTTCTTTTTTTAGTAATTATCATATTTTTATTTTTTATATAAATAAATTAAAAAAATATATATTAAACATAAAAAAATATATTAATTAATATACGGATTAACACAAAATGAAATACATAATAATAATAATAATAATCATAATTAAGAAAGCATAATTAATAAAATATATAAATATACATATAATAATACAAATAAAAAATTTTTAAATATTATACAAATATATTCTTGTATATATTATCATATACATACATACGACATATAACTACTAATCGTACATAATTTTTACTCTTAATTCATTAATTAATCATTAATTTTTCAATTAAAATTTTTCTTCAAGGAATGCATTACTGGTTTAACATATTACAATTTACACACATTGTATTGTGTACATATACAACAATCTGTATATGTACATATATATAGGGGGTTTTTCTTAATAATTAATATCTTTTTTGTTTCTTAATTCTAAAATTAATAATTTTTTTTCTCTTTTAAATTAGATTTTTTTTTTTCGAAATTTAATTTTCATTTTAAATCAATTATTATGTTTATGTAATAATAGCAACAAACAATATTAATAATTTTGTAATTTTGTTTTTCTTAATTTTCAATTTTAATAATTAATTACATGTAAGATAATTTATGCATTAACAGTATAGTTTTAGTTAACATTTTAAATATACATAATAGGTATACTACAATATTTTTATTTTCTTATAATTATAATGTCATTTTTTGTCTGTTTGTTTTTTGTGTTTTTTTTTTCTATAATTTTTATTATGCAATATACATACTCGTACATATGTTAGGTGTATTACAGATTTTAATTTGATTAAATCACTTTATATTTTTAAAAATATTGTCATTAAAACAATATACAATCTTATAAATATTATTTTAAATACGAGTATATGTATATAATATGAAATATGATGAAATATTGTTTGAGATGATTTTCAAAGAAACACAAAAATCTACAACAATTTTTTTTTTATTTTAAACATTTAATACTATTCGAAAAAAGAAAATTATATATATACCAAGGTGTGGTTTTGTTTCTGTATGTGTGTATTTCATGTAGATACTCGCGTATATCAATTTAGAAAAATTTTATTGCAAAAATAAAAATTATCATTTGTATGCTTTAAAATGATTATAAAATAATCGTAATATTTAATTAATAAATTTTTATAAATAAGTTAAAAAATTGTTTTTAAAAAATGTAATTTTTCGTTTTTCAAAAACGAGTAAATAATACCAAAAACACAAGTAAATTTAACGAAATTTAAATGTAATCAAATTTCGATGGTATCGATTGATGATAGCTAATAGCTAGCTACTAGATAGGCAATTAAAAATTTGAAATTTTTATTTTTTACTACCATACCTCACGCCAAACATCCACCGTTTGTCATATGACTGTACGCTGTAACACCACTGTCTAAATCAGTGAATTCAGCATCAGCCGTATCAGTTAATTGTGCCAAAAGATCGGTATCTGTTGTCGTTAAAAAATCATTTTTAATTAATAAACTATCATATGATGATGGTTGGCATGAAACTGGTGTTGCAATTAATTGCGTATGGAAGTCAACAATTGCATTTATATTGTTATGACTATTTGTATTATTATTATTATTATTATTATTATTTGTATTGTTGTTATTTAAATTATTAGTTATATGCTTAATATCAAAATTTTCACAGTTCGTTTCAAATAGGAAACGTTCAGCACTTTGGGCGGTTGTATATGGACTTTGTGTATCGACTAGTTCATTTTTAAGGACGAAATCTGCTGTTGTATTGCACGTATCAACAACAGATAGGGCTCCACAATTTGTAGAACCATCAGTATTTTCACAGTTTGGAATGTAGTCACTCTTTAATAATGCGGCAGTATGAGGAGAAGCACAGTTACCATTTTGATGAAGATTATGATGATGTTGATGATGATGATGATGATGGTGGTGGTGATGTGTAGGGGATGCATTTGTCATACAGACTGTTAAATCCTGATTACTCGGCGAATTTAAATAACCTAATTCGTGATTAGTTGGCGATGCCTTACAATAACCATTCGGTAATATATCAACGTTTGTATTAATTGATGGCTGTTGCTGAATTAGGCCATTATTTCTTGGAAATTTGATTGTGTTCACTGAAGGAATTGGTTGTCGTTGCGATGGTGAAAGTTGTGGTTGATCCTTTTGTTGCATTTGCTGTTGTTGCATGTCATGTTGTTGTGACTGTTGTTGCTGTAGTTGTTGTTGTGGTGAATCACAGAATCCGAGTTCTTGTAAATATTTGTATGCAGGTGATTGACATAGATTTGGCGAAGGTTGATAACCACCCGGTCGAATACAACTACTGGCATGCGATTCTAACATATCGGATAATTGTCGTCGTTCCATTTCTAAATTTCTTATTTGAGTTTTCATATCGACATTTTGTGTTTCCAATTGTTCTGATTCATTTATTAAATTTTGTGTTCGTTCACGTTTTTTCATTCGGCATTTTGTTGCTGCGATTTTATTGCGTTCACGACGTCTTCGTCGACGATCTTCATCTTCTGGAGTTAATCCAGTTCTTGATGATTTACGATTATCTGTTACATCTTCTTCACTTGTATCACCATTAATCGATTTACGAGCATATTTGCTTTTTTTAGTAGTACCTTGTTCTGTACCAGAACTAGAATCACAACTAGACATCTTACGTTTGTTTTGTATTGTAATCTTAAGGCCAGCCTTAATAAATTGTGAGCATGTCTGAAAAGATTAAAAATTAAAAAAGTTAGAAAAAATAATGAAATACCGGGCATAGTTTATTTGAAATTGAAATAATAAAATGAAAATATAATCTCCCACATAATTAAATTTTTTCAAAAAAACAGAAAAAAGAGTAGATAATTTTAAGTATATCTCATTCTTCTTTTTAAAATTAAAATTGTTATAATTTGTCAAATATGTGTAGTAATAGACTAGTACTATTCAAGGTATACTCGCACATATAGCACGTTACATTGAAAAATATTTATTTGCTTTTTTTTATCTAACATTTTACGTAACTATTTTTATTTCGTTATTATTACTACAATTTTTTTTTGCAATCGAAAATGATCGTAAATTGCTTGATTATTATCATTACAACCGGATGTCATTGTACAAATTAGTCAGTCAATACATGTACATGTATACACTCGTATTAAATAACGTAGACAAATTCCACCTTTAAGGTATGAAATAATGTACAAAAAAAAAAACAAAATAGATAATTTAATTAATAATTGAAATGAAAATTAACTTTACTTTTTTATAACCCTGAATATTATAGACGAGTTGTAACATCATTTCAAACAATTTACAATTTTTTGATGAATTCTGTTCAAAAATTTTTTGCATTGCAATTAATGAGGGAAAATGTAATTTCACAGACACAAATGTATATTCATAAATAAAAATGTTCCTGTGTAGTATTTGTTTCAGTAGATTGAAATTTAAGATGTTTATATCATTTACTTTTTTTTACAATTGTTGCATTAAAATAATTTCTCACATGGTTGCATTAATGAGAAAGATTTTAATTTCATTTTCTTACATTGAAATAAAAAAAAAATGATAGGAAATACCCCCCTTCGTCCATAGTATATATATTTTTGTTTATTCTAATGCATAAGTAATTAATTTTACAAGAATTTATTTTTTAAAAATTTGAAAATTGAGCTCAGAATAATTTATTTCCCCTAAAAATCATACGTACATATATCCATATAGTACGTGTATACTGTATAGATGGAGAGTGTTGTAGGTACATAAAAATTTTAATGAAAAGTTACAATGAAAAACGACAAGGATTCAACACAAGTATTAAATATATTCGTCGTAAGTATATCGTATGTTATAATGTGTCACGAATTATAAAGAAATAAAAAAAAATTATTTTATGATGATCATAAAAAATAAGTCGGTGGTTATTTGCATTATTTTACATTCATTTCAATATAATTTTGTTTAATTTAAAAATTAAAATGCGTCTTTAAAAAATTTTGTTTCATTTTAAAATGGTCTCGCCGCCATTTACACTGCTATGAAAGAATATGTGTACTCTTATGTATGTATTTTGGTAATTTTTTTATTATATCAAATAATCATTTCTACGATCATAATTGTTATTTTTTGTTATGACATGCAATTTGTATCCCTAAAAGTATGGATATGAATGATATAGTGATGATGATGTTGATGATGACGGCGATCATATTATATTTTTTAATATGCACATACGCACATAAATTCATATACACATATGACTGTTTTAATTATATTATGTTCGTAAAAAACCACAAAAAATTACATACTTTTGTACGAGTTTATTATAAATAAATGTGTTGAACATAATTTTTGTAGATTTTATTTTATTATTTCAAATACACAATTACAGACATACATAATACTATACAGACATTTATAAACATAGACAATTTGACGTTCTATTTTCAAAAAAATATACATATACATAATGTAAAAAAAATTTATAAATAAATAAATGAAATAAAATATGAACGCTCTATGTATATATGAGATGAAAATAAATTAACAAAAATAATGTTTAAAATAAAATTTAATATACAAAAACTTAAAAAAAAAAACAAAAAAAATAAAAAATAAAAATGAAATAAAATAAAATAAAAATATTTAACAAAGAATTCGTTTATTCTCATTGGAACATTACATATTGAATGCAAATGAGAATTATACGCGCATTAATATAAGATGCACCTACTTACTTATGTATTTATATTTGTTCATTCATATAATAACATATACTACATAAATGTGTGTACAAATTTATATTACTTGCATACTGCATGTACATATATATGAAATATATTATATGTGTATGCATGTACAATATTTAATGGACAGATGTGAAATGAATATAAAATGGTTTTAATTTAATGAGAATTTTATTGACCTAATTCGATGTTAAAGGTATACCTATATGATTTAAATAAAATAAAAACAAAAATAATGATAATAATAATAATATTAAAAGAAAAAATTATATAAAAAAATTAAAAAAAAAAAATAAACAAATAAAGAAAGAAAAACAAATTTAATAGCAATAAAAAATTAAAATAAAAAAATGTCTAATGTAATTTGTATATTAATATTCAGATAATCGTACATTGCATATGCAAAGTATGTATACATATGCACAATACATATCAAATAAAATACGATACGAGTACATCACGACAAATTGCGTATTTTGTATTACAAAACAATTTTATAAGTGCATTAATAATTTATAATTAATTGTTTAAATATTGATCTATTTTCTTTGAAAGCAAACTAAGTACATTTCTGACAAAAAACCAATTAATTTGCAATAATTAAAATTTGTTATGTGGTTTTTATCTATAAACAATTATTGCCAAGAAGTGTCTTTCATCATTTTGTCAATATAAATTTACGTAGTTTAAAAGATCTGCATTATCATTCACATATAATGTAAAATGGACTTATATTACTTTAAAAAAAAATGTCTCAATTAAAACTGAAAACCAAAATGTCGATTTATGTATTTTTTTTGTCGCTTGTACACTTTTGGTTAAAATTTAATTTGAATCGATCGGTTTTGTTGAGATTGAGTAGTACTCGTGCAACGGAAGAAAGAAGAAAATTGCTTTCATTTTATTTTTTAATTATTAAACCATTATTTCTTATAATTTTTTCTACGTATTTGTATATATGTATATGCATTTGTTTTTTTCCTTACAGTTTACCACATTTAACATTTTATAATTATACATACTTTAAATTGTTATACGTGACCATTCAATACAACAGTGACACATTCATTTTAATCACGTTCCAGAATATAGCATTTGAAAAGTGATTAAATACGAGTACGAGTGTACGTATGATGCGACGCTCAAAAGATTTTTTTTTTAACTTTTAAGAATATTCACAATTTATTATACTTATGAGATATGTCTCGTATTAAAATTGTTTGTATATACTGACACTTTTATGCTTTCTGTATTATGTATTATGCAGCCAAGTATGTCCAAATTAAAAAAAAAAACGATCAAAAAGTTATTTGAAAATATAATTTGTTTAGGAGTTGTTCAAAAAATTTTTTTTGCTCTATTCGTTTGTATGAATTTAAAAAAAAAAGATAGAAGCAGTTCTTCGTTCTTCATTTCAATTTTTTTTTTCGTGTGATTAACAGTCGCGATTAGCATATATGAATGTGTACATGACGATGCGAATGTGTTATAATGTGACACGTTTTTATTATTTTTTTCAAGGATTGCATTGCAAATTTCCATTTAAACAAGTTTGATGTGCTTTGTTTTTTATTAAAGATAAAAAAAATTTTTTTTATTTCAAATTTCTAACTACATATTTATAATTTAAAATTCATGAAATCTGCGTATAAATTTATTATACTTACCTGATAAAAACTTTTATAAATTCATATTATATTAGACGAATATACTATACATTATGTATATACATTTACATATATTAGTATGTACATACATGCATAAAAATACTATTTAAATACAATATTATATGATGACATAGGATCAATTATATGAAATGAATAAAAATTTTCTTTTCGCACGTTCATACTACTTTTAAGCGGCCAGAAGCAAAAAACAACACACCATTATTCGAAATTTTAAACAAAAAATAATGATATTTATAAATATACATATATGTATGTATGATGCGAGTGTATACATTTGCCGAAATATAAAAAAAATATATAAATAAATAAATTCATATATTTTTCATATTTTGTTCATTTTTAAGATAACATCTATCTGTACTCTATGTCTCCTACGATAATCATCATTGTTTTTTTTTCTGTCATCTCATATTCATCGTGTACTCAAAAAAAAGAAGAGAAAAATCATTTTTGTTTTTGGTAGAAAAAACAAACATATTTTTTGTAAAATATATACGAGATGTCCTCCTTATTATTTATTGTAAATTTATATTTTTTTATATATTTATTTATTTAAATCTTTTTTTACTTAATATATTTTTTCTGATTTTTTAAAAAATATACTTTCATGCTGATATTTTTTGCAAAGAGTCTTCATGTACAGTTTTTTTTTTCCATTTTACACATTTTGGTATACAATTTTAATTTTTAAAGTTTTTAAAAAATATCATATGATAAAAACGTTTTCGAAAATATTTCAAAATTTTTATCTTTTACATATGTGACTGGGTACCTATCATAGTACCTACTACACTACATTATGTACATTTACTTGTATACATATGTATGTATGTATGTACATATATACATAATGTGACGGATTGTATATATGTATATGTTATTGAATATTCTGCGTATTTGTATTCATTTTTATATTTACATAAAGTAACCAAAAAATTTGATGGATTTGTATTTTTCATTTTTCATTTGAAAATAATTTTTATCGCATATAATATATCTATGTACATTATCCATTAGTATTTACGTGTAAATGTTATTGGTACACATATCTACATATATAAAGTGTTAAAATGTACGGATGTAAAATATTTGTACGAAAAAAATACTATGTATTTGAGTATATCTATCATATAAGGCGATATATTATACTGTATAAATGCATGTTACTTTACTTATGCATAAATGATTTATTTAACATTTCTTCTGTGATAAAATAAATACATATTTCACCGCAAAAGAAAAAAAAAAATAAATAAATAAATAAAAAAATTTTTTATTTTTTATTATTATTTATTATTGTTGTTGGTTATTTAATGTTTAAAATAATATAACTGTGACATGCATATTATTATATGTGTAAATTGTACATTTGTAGTCATATTATAGTCGCTGGCACTCAATGGCGGTATATACCTATAATATTCCATATTCAGTATTCACTATACAAATAAATTCATAATACCGCATATATTTATCACGCATTACTTAATATATAGTTGTAATTGTAATAGTAGTGATATTTCTTTTATATTTTTTTTTAACTTTTGTTTTTCTTTAAAATATAACCACACCATCAAAACTTTATAAAAACCTTTTTACCTATACGTATATAACATCGATATATTAAATGAATGAGAAAGAATGAATGAATTTTTTGTGACTCTATGTGACTAAAAAATGGAAATGAAAACCTATACACACATATAAACGTATACATTATATGTCACGAAATCATTAACATACATTATATTTTATATATAAATGTGCATGTACATTTAATGTTTTTTTATTTTATTTTTGATTTTTTAAAATTCATAATGTAATAATATATGATGTATAAATAATATTGATACGAGTATGTACACGTTTTATTACTATATAGTAGTAGTACTTAGTACCATGTAGTACTCTATATAGTACATAGTACTCATATTCATATGTTTATACATACATATTGAATGTTAAGTACCACAATATACAACCTACCATTTTTGGTATTCGCATATACATATTCGCTCGCATATGACCAACCAAATTTGGATATTGGTGACAAGAGAACGACAACAACTACATAAATACTCGTAAATGGTATACTATTTTTAAGTATAGTTAAATAAATATGTATGTTCATGTGATGATGATGATGGTTTGGTTACACTTCTTTGGTCAGGTAATATTCAAAAATTACAAAATGAAAATCAACAAGTTAACAGAAAATAAAAAAAAAATAAAAAATAAAAATTAATATTTTTTTTTTAATTTAATTTTTTTTGTTTTTGCAGAATTAAACAAAAAACATTATTACTCAGATCTGAGATTGCTAAAGATATGTACACAAATATTACTATAATGTGTGTGTGCACAATATTAAAAATATTCGTTCGTATAGTGATTTCTTTTATTATTTATTAGATTTTAAATGTATACATGCACGCATACATATATTATTCCTGTTTAAATATATTCATGAGATGTTTTTTTTATTCTTTTACAATATACAGTATAGTATATTGTTTTTATTTTATAACCATACCATACATGATGAATTGAATTTAATTCATAATTCACGAATTTTTAATTTAATTGACTTTTGTTGAGCATTATATAGAAAATGAAATTAAAAGTCAACAAAAATAATAATAATATGAAAAAAATAAAGAACAAATTGTCATTATTTATGTACATACTTACATTATATATTCTTGATATCAACAAGTTAATATATAAAAATAACATTTATGAGTATATTATAATGTGTATGCTATGCTATTTTTATTTAATTTTTATTTAAATGTAAAAAAATGAAGAAATAAATCTCAGATTCAGAAGATTTTATTTCATATACATACTATATATTTTCATTTTGTTTTTTTTTTTTTAATCGAACGTACTCATACATTATACATATAACAAGGTAGGTACTGTAATAATAATAATAATGATAGTACTATTCATTATCATTTACAAGAAAGTATTGTATTATGTCAAGGTAGCACCTATTGCGAAATAAATTAAACCCATTCACCCTGAACAATGCCTGTAAAATGTAAAATGAATAATACTCGTATATCGTGGACGTATTGAATACACGAAAGTATAATGCACATGCACTTACATACAGATACTTGTACGTAAAAATTATTGAACAAGTATGTATACACAAATAAGATTTTTGTTTTTAAAATACATATTCTTTTTTTTTCTTTTGATTTTTATTTTGTATTTTGCGGTGAAAGATTTTTAGAGATTTCGTAAAAAGGAAAAGTAGGTCAGATACATTGCACATATTAGGTACATATGTACATACTTAAATATGTATTTGTATACAATTTAAAGAGAAAATTTAAATTTCAAAACAAAAGGTAAAAAGGAGAATGAATTATGTTTGTTTCCGTTGTGGAGGAGGATATTGAATTTTACATATATTTTAATTGTTTTTATTGTAGGCTGAATTGTCGAATTTTCTATACTAAAAATCGCAAATAATAAAAAGAAAAACACCTATACATAATTTCTTTGGTTTTACATACCTGTTGGACACTAGGCGTTGAGTTTGTACCCGTTGGTGAATCGAATGAAGATCCTGAACAACTGGAATGACTGCTATCTTGTGAAATTAGCTGTAATTCATGAATTAAATAGATAAGTTGTTATTATTGATTAAATTTATAAAAATGCAAATCTTGATTATAAATACATATTAATATTCTAGATATGTACATATGTAGGTGTAAACATGATATATAAAATATATAGGCACAGGGTATAAAAGTGATTTCATTGCTACTATTTACTGTCTCTTCCTTTTTCTTGTTTACTACTTGTGGTGTGTAGTGGTAGTACAGAACAAGTATAAAGAGAACATGCATTTTTTTCATGAATGAACGAGTACAAGACATGAGCAGATACATCTGCTTTGTATATGCACTACGAGCACGAGGGTAAATATCTATATTTTATTTTGTTGTATTTGTTTTTTGTTTTCTTAATATTGTTATTGAACTTTTTTCTAAATGGTTATATGTTTATTTCGATTTATTGTTATTTAATTAAATACATATATATAAATATATTTGCAATTACCTGTTGATTATTGCTATTATTAATGTTGTTATTAATTCCTGTTGTATTTGTATTTGTCGTCGATGTCGATGACGATGATGGTGATATTGATGTATTTGTTGATTGATCATTTGCTGTTGTTGCTGATGTCGTCATAAATGAATAATTATCCAATGGATTTGTTGTCATTGCAATTAATGTATTAACAATTTCTGGAGTTTTTGGTGTTGTACAAATTCCACCACCATTATCAACATTTAATAATGATGCGGCTGGTATATTTAAATTGAACATTTTGAGTTGATTTTATATTTTTATCTTATTTAAACTTAAATAAATCACAGATTATAAGCTTTAAACACGATTATATTTGATTTGTAATTAGAATGTTCGTATCGTGTTAGTTTTGTATGATTTTTGACTTTAAATATTTAAAGATAATTATAGCTGAGGTTTTCGAAAATTAGAAAAAATATAATAATAACAATGGCCTTTCAATGTGCGTCTCGTAATGTACTTATGTGTACACTCGTAAATATCCGATAGTTTTGATCTTTATTTCTTCAACCTTTTATTTCCACTATAAATCTGAAAAAAATCAAATATTTTAGGAATTAATTCTTTATTGTTGTGAAAAATTATTAACTATTTAATTTAGAAACATATTTTAATGCATTTAACATTATATTTCTAAGTGAATCATTTACATAACATTACCTATATATAAATTTATTCCAACATTCAATTTAAACTATAAACATACTCTTACCGAAAATTGCGTGTAATATCACAAAAAGTTTATTGGAAAAAAAAAAAAAAATAAGTACATATATGTACTTAATTTACATATATAATAAATCGTCGAAAGAATTCTTGAACGTATTTCGATAATAAAATTCAATCAGTCATATAATATACTTCTCCTCGCTTATATCTGAATGGTTCATGCTACAATATTTTAGTTCTGTTATCGCATTACCAACAATTGTACATATATCTATAGCTTTTTATAAAGAAACTCACGTTTCATGTATACATTGTATTATGTTCATGCATTAGTTTACAGATTTGTAAATGCATGTACTCGTATAGTATGTTACATGATTGCATTAAAAATAATGAGAGGTATTCACTTAACGCTTAATAGTAAGCGGCTCGTAAACTGTTTACTCTGTTTACGAGTCGTGAGTTTAAGTGAATACCCTACTTAAATGTTTAACGACGATTTGTATAATTTGTAAAATTCATGTACTTGTAGAATAGCTAATGTGCATGTGCTTTTATAATATCAGTGCATTTAAAATTCGATCAATAAATAATTGAAACATTATTAAGTTGTTCTAAATGTAAATGCGTTTAAAAAAAACAAATTTTCTTTTTTAAAATACATTTTTTTGGAATTTTTTCGTTTATTGAAGATAAATTTAAAAAATAGATAAACAAAATTAATATGTACATATTGATAAAAAATCTGATCAATATACATAAATGTATAGTTTCGTATATTCGATTAAAAAAATATACTACATATCTTAGAAACATATTAATGTACATTATGCACATATGCAAGAGTATATTCGTATGTTCGATAATTCGATATAAAATAAAGTGTCTCATTTATGTAGTACAGATAAAATGACTGTTTGATTTTGTTTTAGATTTCGTTATAGATAACTGACTAAATGTCTATAAATTTCAATTCGAGATAATAATAATTATTGATAAATAATTAAAATAAAATATAAAATTTATGTTCCTTTCATAAATAGAATGTCATGATGTTATGTACATATGTATTTTAATATATGAACTTTTCAAGGGTATAAAATGAATGCAATATATATTATGTATAAATGTATTTATAAGTTTCATATAATATGCATATATCAATTATTAATTTAAAAAAAGAAATTAAAAGATATTACTTATATATTATAAATTAATGATGTGTAATTAAATTGTATGTAATATTCATACCAAACAAAGAAAACAAACACACACATATATATATCACAATATATGTAAAAACATACGTACATATTCGAGTATGTATATGTAAAGAACTGATGAATTTACAATAATCAACCTACAATAAAATAGTTGATATTTTTTACATAATAATTTTAGAATCATGCACATGATATGCACATTGTAATACCCACATAAACATATATAGACGCATTGAAAATTTTCTAAATAAATTTCAACTTAGATAACATTTATGCAAAAAAGAATTATATTTTTTTTTTGTTTTTGTTTTATTCAGTCATATATGAATGGTTGTATGTACATTCATACATGTAGGCACCTACATATAGATACAGACATTAAAAATATACTAGTGTATAAACAGACATGAATATGTGATTTTTTACATAAAAGTTACTTAAGCGGCATTTCTTTATTATTCTTATATTCGTGTATATACTTTTATGCACAATACGGATTCGGTAAGTAAAAGTAAGTAGGATTATTGTTAGGTGATAAAAATTACGTTACATTACATATTGCGGTCATTGTAGGTGATTGAAAGTTCGCTTTGCTCTTTTGATGTTACGCATATATAAAAATTACATTATCTCTTCATATGTACATACGTTTTATAGTTTTATGTACATCGACCTAATGAAGGCAATACCATACATATATATCAGCATTAAGTATAATGTACTTAAAGCATATAGCATCATAATACAAGTATGCGTTACGCATATGTGCAAGGTTTTACTGTATAATATTTATTTGCATAATAATATATTGTATGCGCAAAAATTTTGATGAGAATATAAACATGTTTCTAGGCATCTATGAGAACATTAATGAATAAAATTATCAGAAGAAAAAAATACAAATTACATTAAATAAAAAATGTACGTACATATAACAAGTATGCATATGTATCTAAGTTTATGTATACATATACATACATTGTAACATTCATTTTGACTAAGTGAAATTTATTCCTATTTACACTCAAATACTCATATATATCAATAATAATTTTTATTTAATTTCATTTGTACTTTAAACAGGGTTTTCTGAACAGAATACAATATCATAAAATCATTCATAAAATAAAAATATTCAGAAATCATGCATATGATATACAAGTTTCATACAGAAATTATAATCTATATTTTCTCATTGATACCCTGTATGCAATATTAATTAATAATTGTTACCCTGTATGTAAAATATGAATCAACATCGTACATATTTGCATATACATTTAATTAGCATTTATCATCATACGATACCGACTCATATTGAATAGATAAATAGAAAACATATTGTCCACATAATTTTCAATTTATACACAAGTAGGTACTTATAGTGTATCGAAAAATATTTTGTGTAATTGATGTTGCGATTTAGCAACAGATTATAAACTTACATAAATGCATATGTATTCATATTTAACATAATGTGTTCGGTCATTTGTAGTAGAGATGCCTTTCCGTTTTTATAATAATTTTTTATGTTTTTTCTAATTGCAAATATGTATTTATTTTCGTTGAATATATACGACGCGAGTATTAATTTTAATGTTAAAAATTTATTGGCAATTTTTTATTTTGAATATATTTTTGAACAAATTGAAAGATGTGATAAAATTTAATTTGTATATACACACGAGTAGAGTATTATATGCGAATGTGTATAATAACGAAAAGGACTTTTAAAATAGTAGGTCAATGGTAAATTGTATATAATACTCGTATATTTATTTGAAATTAATGAGTCGTTGAATATTTAATTTGTGCATTGTACATACTCGTACATTTGTATATATGTACCTATTCGAATGCAATACTTTTTGCTAACAAAAAATATGCATTTATACTTCATAATATCAATAAACCATTTTCTATACGTTTAAATCTACATACATATACATATGTACGGTATGTACCTGTACATTATGTACCTTATATTATATGTTAATGTAATAAACAAATGTGTACGTTTTATACGTTATATTATATGCAATAATATAAATTAAATTATTACTTTACTGATAAGAAATTGAAAATAAACAAAAAATTAATTAAATAAATAACACCTTTTAATATCAAAAAAGATATCTACGGTGTTGACAAATAGATTTAAGAATTTAAATTTTTTATTTTCATAATTTTGCAAATCAATTAAATTTAGTTTTGTTTTCTATATAATTATATATACTTATTTTAATTGCATTAAATTGAATATGATTTTTAAGTGAGAATTTTAATTTTTACTAAATTAATTTATGTGATCTATTTATGTAATTCATATTTTTTCTTTTTAAACTAAATGAAATATTTTATAAATTTGTTATTGAACATCATATAATTTTATAGATAAAATCTATAGTCATTTAAAACTATACTCCTATAATGAAATAATAATAATCAGATCAATTTAAAAAATGAGCTCCTTTAAACATTTATTTTGATTATACGCATTACAATTAAGTATAAGATTATAAATTAAAATCTAAAAAAAAATAAATATTCCGAAAACCGTAAACATCTAAAACGTTTTATATACTTGTACATATGTACATACCTACATGAGCATATATTCATGAGCAAAATTAAATTTAATTAAGACGAAAACAAAGTTTTTTATATAGTAATAATATTCATATTTCACGTATACTAATAGTCATGTTGTCCTTGTTTTAGCTAATGTGGCTGGCTCTATAAAAAATAAAGTTATATAAGTTAATGACAATAAAATTAATATGTCCTATATTATATTCCTACGCATTAAAAAATTTACATAAATGTGTGTGAATTTTTCATTTGAAAACAAATTTTTTTTAAACTTTTATGAAATATGATATTCAATAATTTCATTTATTGACTTTTATTATTTTTATTAACATACACATTATACATTTTTTTTATAATGTTCTATGATTGATTGACATTAACTATACTGTACACTCGCGTATATTGTATGTACGTAGTCGTACATAATTTTTATTGAATAATATAAATATTTTTTTTTAATTCAGAAAACAAAAAACTAAAAAATATGAAAAAAATGAAAAAAAAAAAAATTAAAATAAAAAACGTTTTATAAAAAAGTGACAAAAGAAAAAGAAAATTAAATGATATGTTTTCTAAAGTTCTTATAAAAATTTAAATGACACATTGCATTTGGTTTGGCGCTTTTTTTTATTGATGGCTTTTTAAAATGAAAAAAAAAAAACAAAAGAAAAACAGATGAAAAAAAGAAAAACTAGAACAGGCATTTACTGCCAATTTATTTACTTTAAAGACAGTTTGTCGCCATATGATAGCAAAATATTTTTTTTTTCCTCTAAAATACATAAATTTTTTATTTTTTATTTTAATTTAAATAAATAATGTATATATAAAAGTAAACATACTTGTATATGTATGTATGTACGTTGAATGACAGATATGTGTATATAGGTATTACATGATTTATATAATATCAGCGTGATATCAATTTTCTGTATGAATGAAAAAAAAAGTATTATAATTCTAAATAAAAACTGTACGAAAAGTGAAAGAAATAAAATTGTCTGAATAACAACGCATACGCGAGTAGTTGATGTTCTTTATAGGGGTATCCATCAGCTGACGTTGAATACATGCTCTAGAAAATGTGTATTCATTATAACTGTTTCATATAAACAGTTTACAGAAGTTGATGAATACCCCATACGTATGTATATTTACGTAAATAAAATAAGTGATCTTTTATAATTTTATTTTTATTATTTCGAATGAATTAATTTCTTAAAAGATATTTTTTTCATTTTTATTTGTATATTTATGTGTTTATTTTTGTTTTATTATGTGCATACCATTATTATTTTTGATGGATTTGTTTAATTCATTTTGCTATTTAAAATAATTACATACAGATACTATATGCAATCGTAAATTCATAATGAAACTGTAACAGATTATATTTTAATTAGTCATAGCCTTAATTTTTTGATAGTTTCAATATCTAAACGAATTTTCTTATATTTTATTTACAATTCATTTTTATTGCTTTATCCTTTCTTTTTTTATATTTTTATTTTCATTTTCATTTTTATGATTTTAATGAAGTGAATAAAATCATTCTTATATATAATTTTCTTTTTATTATAATGTCTTAATCTATAAAGCTCGCATATACATAGCATTATTGTATAATGAAAAACGTATTTGCAGCGTAATGTTATCATTAAGGGAAAAAATCACATAACCGATAAAAACAAATAAAAATCCAAATTTTTTGTTGAAAAAATAAATAAAATGAAAATTCATAGCTGCTATGTATATTATATAGTTAGTATTAGAGTAAAATTTTCTTTCTATATATACATACTTTTGGATCATTAATCTAATTCCTCGCATATAAAATATTTGTGTGGAAAATGTCATGTGCTTATATATTCATATACGAATATAAATTTTCTATACATCTATACATATACAATTGTATATATAGCACCTTCATTCATATATTTTTTATTGTTGTACATCCATTATATATTTATTCTTTTTTATACATCACTATATAAAAAGCTTTCCATTATACTCATAAGTACTTATATTTGTATATCTATATTTTGTTATTTTCCTTGTAAATTAATTTGAAAAAAAAAAGGAAATGGAGAAAAAAAAAAAATTTAACGCAGCCAAATAAGAAGAGGAAAAATATATATATTTATAAGAGTATGGTGTGGACATGCTTTAGTAGTATATGAATATCGAATAAAGCTAGCTGGCGACAGAAAGTCTATGTCCCCCCTCAAATATTTTTGCCTTTTTTCATACATTACCCACATATATACATAAAATAGTAATATAAAATATTATTTTTTGTTTGGTATATAAACTTACACACATATACAAGCATTTATATATTATATAAATTTAGTGAAGGTTTTTCTGTGAAATATAAATTTGTGTACAAACTGTACATATATGTATAATATACAATACATACTCGTATATGTAGGACTTTGTGAAACCTTCATAAAAGAGCATCGAAAATAACATTAGAATATTGGAAAATGAAAAAAAAACTTTAAGGATTATTTGAAATGAGGTATAATACATATAAACATAAACTTACGGATATATAACATAAACAAATAAAAGTATAGAGGTGTATAAATTTATAAATGTATATATGTGTGCATTTATGGCTTCCACATGCAAGCATACTTATATGTATAATATGCGAAATATGTAGTGTGCGTTGGAAGCTTGGAAGGGATTGTGAGGTGAGGACTCTTGTAAAGGACATTATAGGATATGTATAAACATTATATTTTAGTTTTCTTGTTGATCCTTGTTTTCTATGTTTTAATCGCAAGTAAGAATATATAAATGTATATAGTTTTCGGCTTTTTATTATGTTACTTGTGGAATATGAATTTATCAAGGATAAAGAAAAAACAAAAAAAAAATGGTTTATCGATATTTCTTTTTTTTTTTTGATTGATGTTCGCATGATATTTTACCAACTAAAATCTTTTTCTTTTGAATATATAAAACTTTCAAAATAAATACATTTGTAGATACGTATTATGGTATTATAAAAATTCCTACCCAAAAATTAAAATAAAAATATTATGAAATAGTGTAGTAAATACAAATATACATACATACATATGTAAATAAAAATTAAATATGTATATTAGTATAAATGTACATATGTACATACATACAAACTATCTTGCATATTATACAAAACTAAAATACGCATTAATGTGATTGACTGTAACTGCTGTAACTGATTGATAGACAGAATTATTTTATTTACTTTTTATCTTCACGAATAAATTAAACTTTTTAAATTTTTTTTTTAATAAATTGGAAATTAAATATACATATGTAAATTCATGTATACTATAGTAAAAGTATGTGTACATATATGTATCTACTTAGAAATTAATGAAAATATAATCTTTTATATCAATGAGTGCTTTTTTTTCTTCAAATTCACAAAATATTAAAATGAAAATTAAAAATTAGAAAAACAAAAATCTTAAAAAAAATTAAAAATAACAATAAACAGAAACTAAATAGGTATACATACATATACACATTTACATAATTAGAAAAAAAAAAAAAATAAATGCCGAAAAATTAAAATCTTTCGAAGACAGTAAAATTATTTCTTTGATGTGATTTAACACAAAAGATTTTTAAATTTAAAAATAAAATCACAGTAATTGTATATTTATGCACACACGTTTGTATATTTATGCACACAATGTACATGTATACATGTATTAAATCGGTACCTATATGTATTAGAAACTTTAATGTCATATTTTCATTTATTTGATTTTATTCCCATTATTATTATTTAAATAATAAATCGTTTTTAATATTTACCAAATTCATTATCGTTATAAATTTATACTCGTACATACATATGTATATTAATGGATTTTTATTTATAAGTATGTATATACGAGTATATGTATTTTCAAAATTTTCATTTTCACTATACGTTCTTGTTTTTTTTTCGCGTGATTAATTTATTTAAATTAGCAAAGAAGATGAGTTATAAATTATGATGATGACCTAGTAAAATTAATTTTTTGATATATTTCATACTCGTACATAGTATGAATAAGAATATGCTCGATCCTGAATGGTGTATATGCATGAGTACAATTTGTATAGTGTATGATGATGAATGTCCTTGTGTAGGTAGTATCATATATTGTCTGTGGTAGTATACATATTAATTCGAAATAAATGAAATATTATTAATGATGGATAATCAATTTTCTATATATATTTAGTTTAGAAAATCTTTTAATTAAAATCTAATATAATTTTTATTTGTAATGACTTAATTTTTCTTGTATATGTACATATATATGAGAACATTTTTATTTAATTTCGGATTTTAGCGTCGATGAAATTTAAACGAGGTATACTGTGCTGTTGGGTATAGTAAAAATTCGTTTAATTTAATTCAATTTGTATAGATTCGAAAATTTATAACGCCTGATTATAATTGTTACTCTGTTCTTATCGTGGACAAAAGAGAAAAAATTACTTCTAGATCTTTTTAGATATGATAGCTTGTGATGGTGCTTCATAAGACAGTAAATTTTTTGATACTTGGAGGGTCCAAGAATACATCGCCCTTAGTTCATTTTGCTTTGGAAATTTATAACAAAATTTATATGTAATTCAAAAAATTGGATAAAAATTTATATAGAAACCAGTACGTTCATTTACATACAATAAGAAAAAAGTAAATAAATTTATTAATGTTTGTTTGTGGTTGATGATATAATAATAAAATTTATTTTATTTACTTTAATTAAGAAAAAAAAAACATTAAAAAAAATAAAACAAATAAAAATGTAATATATTATTAAAATTGATTTATCTGAACAAAATGAAATTGATGGTAACAAGTTTAAATAAAAATTATTTTTTAATATTTACATTTGAATATATGCGTGTGTCTTCTTTGTTTTTGTTTTAATTAAATTTTTTATTTCTTTTTGTTTTTACAATAAATTTATTGCACTTTTATACTGTTGTGTATAAGTATCTATTATATACGATCAGTATAAATTCTGTTTATAATCTTCTTTTCGTCGATACGCGATGTGTGTGATTAAAGGCGGCCAAGGTTAATCTTAAAAAAAAAGTTGAAATTAAAAAAATAACACACACACAACATACACATATTTATTAAAGAAAAAATAAAAAAGAATAAAGATGAATCGAAGAAAAAATATAAATGTACTATACACACATATGCGCGAGTAACATATATTATTTTCATAAAATAATCGCGCGTGTGTTCCAGATTATTTTATCTCCGAGTGTATCTTTCTTATTATATTGTATGTATATTTGCAATATCTCCATTTAATTTTTATGGATTTCGGTGTATTCATCATAATGATTTATAAGTACAAATTATTTATTCAAACATATACCTACAGTATATTGAATTATTTATTATTTATGTATGTGAAAATGTCAAGAGTTATTATGGTTTTATGTAGCTAACACATAAGCGAATCTGAAGAGATATTGGAAAAAAATAAAAGCAAATAATCAGAAAACACGACAAAAATGAAAATAAAAACAAACAAAACACTTTTTTTTTTCAATGCATGCATTCAGGTAAGTGCGTAAAGTATAACTTTAAATTAAAAAAAAAATTAATAAAAATTGAGATTGAAATGAAAGTTGAATCACTTAAATCAGTTTCGATCATCATGCAATACTCGTAAGTATACATATTTAGGGAACTTGTACGGATATACTGATCATGAAACTTTAATTGTTTTATTTTGCAATTTTTAATATTCAATTATAGGTATGAAGATGTTACATAGCCATTACAGCCATCATCAAATGAAAGATACTTTATCCCTTGAATAACCTTAACCTGAATTACTATAGAGTTTTTTTTTTTCCTGATCATAATTTGGATTGCGAACCACAGACTTGTTGGTAAAGAAACAACCTCCATTACATGATAGAACTTAGACTGAATTATTAATAAATTTTTATCACAATAATCATCACTATAGATTATTATGTACATTTACATTTTTCTCATACAGAAAATTCTACTACAAGTTTCTACTATATCGTGAATACATCATACTCTAAACGGAAAAAAAATTTTTAACATTTTCCAATTCAAGAAAAAGACAGAAAAACTTTTCATTCATTTTCATTGCAAGAATGAAAGCGTAGAAAATACTACTTCTTATTTTTTCGTCTGTTTTTAAATATTGTTTAAAATTGTTCTAGTTTTTCTTGTTTCAAATTCATTTTTATATTTTAAATTCTCTGTTTTATATTTATGTACATTAAATATATATGAATGGATCCGTATATACGAATGTATCTTGTGTCTTGTGTGTACATTTAAAGTGAGTAATATACGAAAACTCATAAAATTTTTAAATTTTTATTATTTTTTTGATTAAATAAGGAATGAAAAAAAAAAATGACTTATTTAATACGTACTGTATTGTCTATATATCTTTTAATGCACATATGAATTTGTGTACATATACCATACCTATATATAAGATGAACAGTATATATACTTAGATACGTATATAGATATATGTACATATATGTACATAATATAAAATATGTGTAAAATAATTTTATAAATTTATAGCACCATCCCACACATAGAATATACTTAAATTGGATATACGATTCATATTCGCCACATACCACATATGTACATATATTGTACATACATATATATATAGAATAATGTAATAATAAAAATTTGTTTTATTTTATAATTGCATTTTATTTATCACATATTGACCTATCTTACACTTGAATTATATGATGTGTATATATAAATACATACATGAATGGATGTATGGTATCTACATATTTGTGTGGAAATGAAATTAATGTTTTATTTCATTTATTTTTTAATTTTAAATATTTTTTTTTTGTTTTTGCTTTACAAACAAATAAAAATAGTTATATGTATTTATATATTGTGGAAAATAGATAGAAAATGAAATCAAACTACATAATAAATTTCTAAGTATATGATAATGGTATTACTACGTATATAAGAGTAGGTATTTGTTTTTTAATAAGTATGTTGTGTTGTACAGAGAGAAATATAAAAAAAGGTAAATAAAAATATCTGTCAACAATTTGTTACAATTGCCAGTTAAATATAAGTATACCGCATGCATTTTCAGATTACAAATAAAGTTCAATTTTTATCTTTTGCTTTTAGTATAAGCATGTTATGTACCTACATGTATTTATAGGTGAATTTGTATTTAAGCAATTTAAGTTATCTATAAAAATTTCTATGTATGTAAGTAACTACATTTATGTACATATTTTATTGTTAAATTTCGTCAATTATTTAAATTTATGGAAAAACACTAAATTCAATTAATTTGTAGTATCTATAATACTCATGCACGAGTATCATCATATTCGTAGTTTCATAAACAAACAGCAATTAAATTTTGCAATCTATATGTACGTAGTACATATAAATTTATAAGTGTATGTATTTGAATTTAAAAAAAAAATTGTATATTACATATTATAGGTAAATACACGATTGTGCTAGACAGGTAGATATTACATACATTACATATGCATAAATCAAAGCCAATAATAAAGTATACCATCCATTCAATTTTCTTGTATTCTACTAATATACATATTCAAATCAACATTATTTGCATATAAACAAAAGGAATGAAATAATGCGTTGGATTTTTATTTGCGTTCATCTATATGTACATACATATTTTTTAAACATTTTTTTAACTTTAAATAATTATAAAAATCAGGCCAAAAATTCAACAACAATTACAACAAAAACTCCGACATATAATTTTTCTTGTTCAATATACAAATATTGTACAACTTCCAACATTTCAAAATTTCAATAAAATATATTGTTCGACGACGACGACGACGACGATATTCATAACGGCTATACATTGTACACACATACCATAGACTATAGTGTACATATCATACGTATGACTTATATAGCAGAGGCAGACAAATATTTTGTGTTGTATTGGATGCACAAATATATGTATGTAAAAATATACATAATGTATATGTGTGTGTATAACTCTGTATTCATTTTCCGGACTTATTTCTAATTTTATTATGATTTTATTAATGGGAGTTTAAATTTAGAAATACATAACATATTCACGGTTCGAAGAATTTTATTAGGTTAATTTAGATTTAAAAGTGATACACAGTGTAGATAAAAATCATCATTATTATTGTATTGTATATAAAATAGTAGTGATGTAGGGCAGGAACTGAGTATACTCGTATATTCTCTTGTTCTATTTATTTATTTTTCGTTTCTTTTTTTTTGTTTTTTGATTTTTCATTTTCTATAAAAGATAATTAAAATGCATACAGCAATATATTTCATTAGCAAAGAAAATGTTTTAAATTAAAACTTTAATACAATTAACAAAATTGTATCACGAACAGGATTGCTATATTATATGCCATGTAGACTTTTATTAGTTTGTAATGTAATTTAATTATAACATACATACACATTTAATTCTACTAATACATACATATGTTTATGTACATATCTATGCATTTTTATATATAGATTGTAAAAATTTTTCATGCAAGTTATTGTTCGAAATTTCATTTTTACTACTTTATTAGCAGCAAAAAAAAAAAACATTGAATGTTATCTGAAATTAAAATCTGTCCTCTAAAATTTAAACTAAATCTAAAATATATTCATTTTTAATACCTATGCATATGTAATCTGTTATGAATAAATGTTACATATACATGCATGCAATGAATTGTAAATTGAATGGAGATATATGCATGAACATGAATATGTAATGTATGTATGTATTTGCATATATGTATTTAGATTTAGAATTGATACATAGATAGAATGGAAATATATTACAGAAACATTATATCAAATAAAATTCACACAATGTATTGTATATGTACTTATCTTTGATTTCATTAAGGTGAGAAGTTGCGTATGAAAAAAAAAAAAAAATAACAATTTCTCCTGCATTTTAATAAATTCAGTTTTTTTTTCTTCCAAATGAAAAAAATAAAAACGTAAAATTAACATGATTAGAAACACATTTTTTCAATTTTATTAATTTATTTCCCAAATAACTATACCTAGATAGATATTCATTCATTTTAATGTATACTCGTTTAATATTCATATTACATTATTCAACGATTTTTTGCGAATATCTTTAGTACATTAGTTACATTTTATTATTTCTATTGTTTTTAAATATCACGTGCAGTTTTTTAACCTTCAATTATAATTCCCACAAATATTGCCCTTTTGTCTATAATAATGTGTATTTTATTTATTATCTAATAAGTATGTAAAAATTTTTCTTTTCAATTTTCGTTTCAAATTGTATCCATTTTATATCTACATATTTTTTATTCTTTTCTCATCTTTGTAGCATTTGTTATTACTGTTGCTGTTCGACTTTGAACGTAAATTGTTCATCATAAGTTCATAATAATAATAATACATAGTAATAATATTCAATCGTAAATTAATTTTATAATTTACTACATCTTTATATCTTAAAATCAAATAATAATGATTGAATGATTATTGAACATGAAGATAAAGCAAAAAAAATTTTATAGAAAAACTAAATATAGAAAATAAATAGATACAATACAAGAAATGTTAAAATAAAATAAAATAATCGAAATGAATAAACAATTAAGGAAACGTTCATGTAGGTATACGATGTCCGTGTGTGTATCTGTTCTGTTAGTATGCGAGTTAAATATGCATACATAAATAAATATATGTATTTTATTACATTCAATTCTTTTGTTATAAATTAGATATAGGTACTTTCGATTTACTTATATAAGTATTTGTATGAGCGTATAACATGGTATAACCTATACTTTTTGACTTTTATAAATTTTAAATCACACATAACATTAGGTACATTAATTGAATAAAAAAAAAAGTAAAGAGCAAGAAAAAAAAACGAATGACTTCCCGGTCTGAAAAAGGAAACAATGATTAAAGTTTGTATAGCAATTTTGGTATAGCAATGTTAGTATTAGTAAATATACTTACATAGTGGTAGGGTAGTAACTTTTCTTATTAACAATAAATGTGCGGAAAATTTAATATCAACAAGTTATCAGGTATATTATGACTGTAAATTTTTGTTTTGGTGTATAATACGTAACAACGTAACTATTACTGCTGCACACATAATAATGTTTATGTATTTAAGAGTTTAAAAAAAACATTAAAAGATAAAACTTCAATGAATTATTAATTAAATAATATGAGAAGCGATGAAATTAGCGATCATTTTTATTAAATAATGGTTTTAAAAAGCCACAAAACAAAGTTAGTAGGTATATTATAATGTATATTCAAATGTACATTTATGTATGTACTTATGTGTATGTATGTGTTTATTTGTGTTTATATTGATTACTCGTATTCGTATGTATAATTATACAAAGATATTTAATTCATTAATATTAATATTATAGCATTTATTTGTGATAAAGATAAAACAACGCGCGGTTATGTTTTTGCGGTATTAACGATTATCCGGCCGGTTATGAATCTTTTTAATTTTTTTTTTCAAAAATGGCCTTAAATAATGTAGAGAGAATAAAGTTGATTATTGACAAAAGTATCTGGATGGGAAAAAAAAAATAAATCGTAGCTATTTGTATACTTTTTTTTGTAAATTCATATTTTTATATGTATTACATCTATCTATCTATAAAATTCATGTGTACGAGCATTAGAAATCATTTTTCTATATGTATTGTTTTTTTTATTTTTGTTTTTCAATATTTTTGGAAAAAAAAAGAGTTAACAATATAATAATTAAGGAAATAAAATGAATGTTATGTGTACTGTATATGTTTATAAATTTATACGTACGTGTGTATTTTATAAATACATAATATAAAAAAGAACATATCTTTATGGACCATTAAACTGCTTGTTGTAACTATATGCTTCAAATAATGTCCTTGATTTTTTTTTTTTTTTTAATGAATAATTCAAAACCATATGAGTGGTGTATAGTACTAACTTGTGTATACATATACAACATTTAATGGTATATGTATATAAATACGTATATAAGAACGTATGTATGTAGAAAATTACATATACTCATCTTCTTAATAAGGTCAATTTTATGCATGGCACATAATAAAAACAAAAATTTCATCCAGATGCTTATATGCTATGCTCTTCATTGTACACATATATAATACTAAAATTTATAAAATATGTACTTTTATTTTTCTTACATTTTCTTGCAATATATTTATATGATTTTATATGGATATTATATTATGTATAGTGGTATGTATTTGTAAAAGAGGATTTTTGGCGTCAGACAAACTTTTTGTACCATTTTTATTTTATTTTTATTTTATCATTTTTTTTTTCATATTTTTATAAATTAATTTTTTTAAAAGATGAAAAATATAAAATTTTAGAAAAATATGCAAGATTAAATTATTGCAAAAATTAAAAAAAAAACGAACTGTGTGAAACTAGAAGAAATTTTTATATGTACGAGTACATATACATATACATATATAACGAAAATCTTTTACAAATATCTATAAATACCTATATGAATTAATTTCACATTCGTGAACATAATTATTTATGTGTGTTGTTATGCAAAATATAAGAAAGAAAAAAATATGAGAAGAAAAAAAATGCTTTTTTAAAATCAATTAAAATTGAATATGTATCGAATTTTTATGATTTATTACTTCCATCATCTTGAGTAAGAAATGAGAAGATTTCAAAATTGAAATGTAGAAGTGATTTAAGTATATTTTCGGTTTTCTTTTTGAATTTTCGAAAGTTACTCAGACAATATTCTCCGATACAAAATTAACGGGCATTATTTTGTTTGTTATTTCGATTTATATATATTTTTTTTTGCTGTGAATTCTACCTAAAAATTGACCTTTAAAAAAATGTGTACTAAATTTTGATTTAGTATACGGATTTAATATTTTAATCTTCTTAAAAAAGTAAAGGATTTTTTGTTACCGAACTATATGCTGTGCTAATAGTTAGTATCTTCTATACATTATATTCCCATAGTTCATGATTTGTTTCCATTCGAATTTCTATCTTAATTTATTTCGTTCGTTTGTAAAAGTGGAGGTCCATTAGAATCGCAATAATTTTGAATTCCAAACAGTAATTATTTATGTATCTGGATCAAACTGGAGAATTATTATGACAAAAATTATTTGTCTATCGTTATAAACAGCATACTATATACATATGTGTGAGTTGTGTACTTGTATATTGCATGCATGTTTTTAATAATTGTATTTTTTTTTGTCCATAAATTCTTATATAAAATAAATAACAGAAAAATAAATACATATGTAATTAACATAAACACATAATGTTATTCTTATAAGGTTCTCAATGTTATTAGTTAGTGACTATACTGTTTAATTTATGATGCACATATGCATTTATGTAGATACATACATATTTACACATAATATTTGCATAAACTATTTATGTGCCATAATGATGCCTATACATTTTTGTATGCACGTACATATGTGTTTTTGTTTGCTAATTTTTAATTTTCATATTATAATAATTATTTTACTCAGTATAGTGACAAATAATGCTTTTATAATTGACATAATACAAAACATATAAAGTCATTAGTTTTTCATTTAAAATTCAAATAAATAAATTTAGAGAAGAAAAAAAGGAAGAAACAAAAATAAACGGAAAATTTCAAATTGATGTATTTCCATAAGTATAGTACATGCAATCATATAATGGAAATTTAATGTAATATACACATATGTGAGTATAAATATTTAGTAGATATGTACACATGTATTTTAAATAAAATAAAATAAAAATTATTGTCTCTTTTATAGTGGTATTATTAAGTAGGTATACTCGTACATAAATGAACATTACTCTTTGTAACATTATAATATAAAAACTTTGAATAAATAAATAATAATCGTTTCGCTACTGACAATTTACTATTTATATTAAAATAATGAAACCTTGTACGTATTTATTGGTGGTCATATTATACTACTACTCCTCGTATATATGTATAATGTATAATATAACTTGTAAACATTTATTAAAAACATTTTTAAATACATAAACGATACATTACATGAAAGCGATGACTGACATTAAATGTGACGGTCTTTTAAATTTTTGTCCAGCGTATATTTTTCTGATATACAGTAATGTATACGTATACTTATGTCTATTTCGTTTTCTTTTCTTTTTCTTAGTTTTAATTTTTCTCTGCAATTGAGTTATTTTAAATTTCAAACAATCATATGAATAGGTTTTCATTAACTGATTACTTTCATTAAAAATAATACTGTACATTCACATATGTGGAAGCATACACACATGTTTGCATATATTTTTATGTGCATATTGATGTACACAACATAACTTTATAAATTTTTTTATTATTACTACATTTATATAAAATAAATGAGATACAATATATTCTGTTATGCATATGTAAGAGCTGCCCTTGACCTAAAAAATTCCGCCTTTTTTTTTAAAAAAAAAATTTACTATTTGTAATTAAATGACAAATAAACAGTAATAAAAATAGTAGTAATACTACAAATATAGTGGTAAGACAATAAAAATAATGATAATCATATAATATGGCAAAAAGATCTAAGTATAAGAAGAAAATCGAATATTTTTTATTTATTTTTCATTAAAAAAAAAAAAAACTTGAATTAATTAAAAGACATGTACACGAACGACTAGTATAATATGTTATGTGTTAGCCGTCGTGCAGTAATCAAACAATAATTGACCACTAAATCAACAACAAACATTTTAAATATTTTTATTATTTATTTCACATATTTTATTTTTATATTTTAATATTTTTCTTAGTTTTATATATTATTATTATTATTTGTCTAATTATTCTGATAAAAATATTTTATAGAATTTTTATACATTCTAAACGCATTAAAATAACGAGCATACCTTGGAAAAAACGATTTTTTCTATTTAACATTTTTACAAAAATGATACGTACATACAGTATTCACATTTATATCTAAATAATAATGATAATGAATGCTATAAAATTTTTATATTGTTTCGAATTTGATTTATATCAATATATGATGATATCTGTGTATATCTAAGTATATTTGTGTGCCGGTACGTGATAATTTGAAAATCATACAATTTTCGTTAATCTTATCTTTACATTATGCTTTTACATTAAACTTTAGGTATTGTAAATGCATACTATAGATGGCTAGGAGGAAACCACTCTAGCAATTTAGGTCATCAAGACTTTTTAAAGGAGGTCCTCGTATACCACTGATGATGTTGGTTTTATGCATTTTATTTAAACCCTTCAATTGATTTAAGTTCAAAATAATTGTCTCAAAAAACGAATGTAAAGTTATCCATACATTTTTTAGTCTATAGGATAAGTGGATGCATTTCATTCCATAATTCTTGTATAAATCTAGAAAGGAATATCTATTTAGATTCTTAGTTGATATATTTATATGAGAAATGTTGTTTGAGGTAACCATTATGGCCTATATTTCCTAAACTTTTTCATTAGACATCCTTCATTGCTTCACCTTATTTTTGGATGTTTTCAAACTACAACTTTTATTTATAATTTAATTAATTCCTTTTTTCTACTAATTTCATCACGCATATAATAATAATAGACTGGCTGACTATAAAATGTTCGTCTACAATTTTATGTGGCGTTAAATACATACACATGCACATACATATTGCCGTTGTAAAATTATCCAAAATCATGTCGTATATCAGAAAATTATCGCTTAGAAAATACAACAGAGATTAATTGCTGGTTAGGTTAAAAGTTAATGAAATTGTTTAATGCTTGACAACAACTAAAAATGTGTACGTTCCTTTATAGCTACAACATTTATACGAAAATACATACATTCAGTATACCCGAAATAAATATAGAAAAGTTCATCAAATTTAGAAATTGAAACAATTTTTTTTTTCTTTGGAAGTAATGCAATCAAGAGTAACAAAAAAGGCACATACCGTCAATAACTAAAATTAATTAGATTTAATTTAATATGAAAATAAAATTCTTGTTTTCATAGAAATAAAAGTTTTAACGTTTTACGTGGTTTCAACTTTTGAATTTTTATTTGAATTTTCTTATCCTTGTGTGTTAAAATCATACATTTTTCATTTCAATTGAATTTGCTTTCTCTCTGTTTATTACATAGATGTATGTAGTATATGTGCATAAACATATGTACATATGTACATGTATGCATATGAACACGAGTATGTAGTTTTTCACTTGCTGCTTTTTTCCCTGATTTCGTGTGTAGTTCAGCTGTACAAAGTATATTTATATAATTGGCGTATAAGACTAAAAAAAAATTAAATAAATAAGAAAAAAGAAAAGAAAAAAAAATACTTCGCGTGATTACTGTATGAAGGCGTGTCATACATTTTGCTTTTATTAAAAAATAAAATTGTATTATATACCACCCTCACTATCTGACTATTATTTTTAATAAACAAGTGGTAACCTCATATACGAGTTTCACTTTGTACATTTTCTGAACGTAAAAATGCCATATAGGGATATTATTTTTCTTTTTAGTACATTTTTGTATTTCTTTTAATAAATACATTATGCACATACACATCTTATAATATGTATATCGTGTATCTCATTTAGCGTTTTATTTTTATTTTACCCACGATTTTAATTTTGTATATTTTATTATGAATTTTATTTATTTTTTTTTCATTTTTTAATTTTATTTCATTACTTAACACAACTTACAAACAACTCTACAACATTGTATTTTTTTAAAAGAATCATTTCATTCATTACATTTTATATGACTTACATATGAATTGTACTTATTTGAGACATTCTATCGCATTCGCATAAAATAGCAGAGTTGATTTTCATTTGTATACATATTTCAATGTAGTAATTTACGTTTCATTATTGACCTTAATTTTTTTTTTATTGTAACAACTTCCCACATGTACGAATATTCGACAAAATAATAAAAAAGTTTTTTCGTTTTAAACATTTATTTTTTGTAAGTATGAAATGTAAGTATGTAAAGAATGTATGTATGTAAATACTAAATTATTGTTCAGGACTTTTGTTCAAATAACACGTGCATATTTAGAAAATACAGGTACCACATACTAATTATGATATCGAAGAACGTTTGAGTTTATATTTTTTGATTAATTAGTATATGGCTAAATTTATTATAAAATACGAGCCTTTCAGATGTGTAATTTATATTATTTCATTTTTATCTGATTAAAATAATGCAATTAAGAATAAAAGCTAAAGAAAAAAAAAGATCGATTGGTTCTTGCTCTCTTTATTCTATACATTTCTGAAATAGTAGAGATCATTGAGTTAGTACGGTCAGTAGTACTACCAGTCAGTAGTATTCTACACATCATGTGTACTCGTATTTTTATTTGATTTTATATTTTGGTAAAATGCGAATATTTACAGGCAATAATTACACAATAATTATAATGATAAATGATACATGAATACAATACATTTACATGTTAACATACACGATAGAAAACATTTCATTTAAACAAACATTTAAAATATACATATAAAATTAAATCCGAAAAAGAACAAACAAATTAATTTCATAATCTTGTTTTTATTAAAAAAAAAATTCAATATATACCTATTTATTTCATTTTCTTATTTTCTTTTGCATGTACACATACTTAAGTGAATTTTTTCTTTCGTTTTCCATTTCCAGTTATTCATTTGCATATTTCTCATATGAAAAATTTTTAACGACTAAAATTTAGAAAAATATTTCAAAAATGAAGGTTTATGAAGCATTTATACAAAAAATGTTCAGATACACATGCATGCATAAACGCTACTACAATATATTCGTAAAAAAATTTTTTTAATTATATTTCGTGGAATATAAGATTTGCATAAAATTTATATAATTTTGCTCAAAATTATAGTTTTTTTTCAAATATATCTGGCATATATTATAGATATATTATGGTTGTACGGTTGTATGTATGTATATGTACGTATGGACGCATTTTTTATAATTAAAATAACTCGAACCCAAAGGTAGATTTCTTTTGATTTCACAAACAACATCAAAGTTTTTACTTCTTTCTAAATAATTTTTAGTTATAACATTTTTTTTTGCATGAAATGTAAAATGGTTCTTGTATATACATAGGTTCCTATAATGAGTTTCTTATTTTTATTTTCAGAACTTAAAAAAAATTGTTTCCGTTATTTTAATTTCTATTTTATATTTATTGTATATATTCTCTATTTAAGTCGAATTCACGTGTGAAAAATAATAATGATTAGTCGATTTTTAATATTATATCGCAATAAGGATATTTCATTATGTAAGAAATAATATCAAAAATGAAAAAAAATATTAAACCGAAAGGAAATTCATTAATTTTTGTATTTCGAATTTCATCGTATATTGTATTTTTCGCATTCAATAATTTGTGAACACACCTAATTTTGATTTTCATATGAATAAGTTGTATGTAGATAATAATATACCTATACATATAAGAATTACAATTAAATGCTTTATTTTATAAAATTCGAATCTAATATTTAAAAGATATTATATGGTATTTCATTTCTTTCACACCTTAACCTTCTTAAGTGTTAAGTCCTTATGTGAATCAAAAAAATGTTTAAAAGGCTTTGAATTTTGTTATTAACCTCTTAGCATGGTATTTAATTTATTTTATTTTTACTTGATCGATAAACTGTTTTAACATTTCGACATTGTTAACTGTTTTCTCCTGTTATTTAATCCAAAAATTTTTTATACGATTTTGTACTTTTTTTAATAGATTTTTATGGTTTTTCTTTTCATTGTTCATATACAGTTCACACAGTTGATTTAATATATTGTATATCACTGTTTTTATATCATGTCCTTGACATGTATTTTATGAATAAACCACCACGATACTGTTTATACATACACGAGTAGGTACATAAAGATTCATTTTTTATGGTACTATATTCGAAAAGTACATTGGAATGAAATACATAAATTCCATGTCCTTTATTACTATAATTTTTCTGGGTTTCTTACGTATGGACTTTTGTATTGTAAAATTGTATTATATTCGCATTCATTTATAAGTTTGTTATAGTTTTTACAATATGAAAAAATAATAATAATAATAACAATTGTAATAATTGCTTTTAGGAGGGTCGTATTTTATTTCTCAAACATAGCACAAAAATTATACACATAGCTGCTCATATTAATGTGTATATGTGTACTTTTATTTTATGTTCTAGGCCTGTGTATGTTTGTAAAAATAAAAAAAAATAAAAAAAAATAATTAAACAAGTATTATACTTTCGAATATTTTTATTTTATTTTTTTTGATTCTTTCATTCGTAATATGTATATTTGGTGAAATTCGAAACTAATGGCATTTTATTTAGATTTCTTCCTGCTTTCATTTTTAGTTTATTTTACTTTTTCTTTGCTTTTTTTTCTCTTTTTTATACTTATTTTACATGTAAACAAAATTATATTCATTTATAAATACATACATACAACACACACTAGATACTTACTTATGGTATGTACATATGTATACTTTCTTGTACACATAAATTTTGTTTATTTTTATGTTACATGTAAAACGCATTAACTTTGTCCTTTTAATTTGATGTATAGATTATATTTCCAACATTCCAATTACACATTGTGCCTCAAAAAAATGTAAATAATCGAAGAAAAAAAATTCAAATTTATTTGTTTTCAAATTATTCAAAATATTACTTGTTAGAAATATTTGATTTTTCTTTTTGTTGAATTTAATTATTTTGATAGTTCTGATAACATCCTTTATGAATGACAAACTGTACAAGTACAGAATTTCAATTGCATTTTATATTACTTGCTATGAGAATTAAAACATAAATTTTGAATCGTCCTACACACAAGAAAATGAACTTTTAATGTCCTTACTACGTTAATGAATTTTCATGTCCTGTTAATGTTATTACCACAAATAGGTCACTTATATGTATGCACACAATCAGTATTATTATGTTTTTTTCATATATATTCAAAATAAATCGTAAGTACAAATATAATTACTACTACCACTAGTACATTGAAAGTGTTCATAATATTCATAGATCTTATCTTTTCTTTTCAAAAAATATACGCGTGGTATTTCATTTATTTTATTGTTTTTCTACAGATATATTTTTATTTCTTATCGTAAATTTATTTATTTTACTAAACGCACACAAATATTTACAAGAATATATACGCATATATTATGTACAAAATATACAAGAGAATGTTAAGTGAATATTTTTGCAATTTATCTTCGTTTCATTATATAAAAGTTTACTAAATAATATTTTTATTTATTTATTTTTTTTTTTTTCAAATGGAAAAATCGTAAATTTATTACAGTTTAAAAGCAGAGTTGAGTTTTTAACTTATTTATCATTTTTTGATTTATTTTTGATATCGAATTCAGTGGCAAGTGGTAACATTTTCTATTCCTCCTATATTATATTTTATACTATATTTTCTTTATCCTTGAAATAATTTGCTATGTTTTTGTTCGAAATGAAATAGGTTTTGAAATCCTATATGTTTTTACATTTTAGCTTTTTAATTGATTAATGTTTTGTTTTTTCTTCACAAAATACAAATATATGTACATATGTATATTCTTGTAAATTTTTGCTAACAAAAATATGTAGAAGACTCAATTGAATATGTGATTGTGGTGGTGGTGGTTAGTTGTTGGTTGTACAATTTACTATTTATTGACGACATTATTTTGAATGATTTTCAAGATACATAATATAATAATAATACAAATATATGTATTTACATTCATACATTAATTTGTTCAGCGCAAATATTACTAATGATCATTTATCAAATGGATAGTAGAAAAAAAAATACATAAATTTAATCGAAACCTATACCCTATGCATAACACTAAATAAATAAATATAAAAATTTAAGTGGGTGGAAACTGGAAAGCTTTTAGTGGTGTATTATATTTGTATGTGTAAATATTTTTAAATGTAGTATATACATACTATATGTTATAATATGTATGTGCATATATTTACATTTTATTGATTGCTGACAAATACGTATATAATGTGTAGATCTACGTATAATAACACTAAAAATAACTAAAATATACAGATGTGTAAGTTATGTATATATTCTCGATTTTTATTTTCATTTTCTTCTAATAATCAAAAATGCAAACAAGAAATTTTTGAGTATGAATACATACATACATTATATACGACAAGTATGTACATTCGAATTTATAACATATTTGTACTTGTACTTACGTATTTGGTCTTATAAAATGTCTTGAGACATTATATACAAATGCTGGAATATATTTCATATTATTGTTATTGATATTATTCTCACTTAACCTCATTTTAGTTAATGTGATATACAAACAATTATTCTTTTTTCTTGTTTCCGGATCTTAAATACATAATTAAAAAAAAAGTAAAATTTATAATTTTCCAATATTATATTCATTCGTTTTTTTTTTCTATCACCATAATTTCCTCAATAGTAAGTATTTTATTTAAAAACTTTCTATCTAAAATCTAACTATTAATTATCACTTATTACTATAATACTTACTATAGTTACTACCTTACCATATAATTATTAATGCAAAATTTACCTAAATAGCAGGATCATGTTGTCATTTCAATCTGTAAATAAAATTATAAAATTTAATTTTATCTCAGGTTTGTTCATTTTAAATAAAATAAGAATTTATTTGATCATTAAATATACATATACATTTATATATAGGTATCACTCGGAGTTTAAAAATAAAAATTCAAAAAATTGAGTACATATGTGTGAAATAAAACTCTTAATAGCAATAGCGTTTTTTACACATGATGTGTAAAATACTACAGCGTATACTATAGGTACTGTTATGACCTTCACTACTACATAGTATATATAGAGAAGAGGAGCAAGTATAAAATGATGTTAGTTGATTTTTCGTGTTTTTCCATGCGCAATATTCGCATTCTACTCAAGGGGAAATTCAAAGGAAAATAGGAGTACCTACACATGATGTGTGAAATACTACTCGTTGTTACTTGATTTTCCATGTTTTGCCATGTATAATATTCGCATTTTACTATGTGGGAGGAGCAAGTATTAAATGTTTGTTGATTTTTCGTGTTTGTCATGCACAATATTCGCATTTTACTAAACAAGAAAATCAAATGAAAATACGGGTACAGATGATGTGTGAAATACTACTCGATGTTAGTCGATTTTCCATGTTTTGTCATGTACCAAATTCGCATTCTACTCAAGGGGAATACCATTGTTTTTTTTTGAAGAAGGAAAATACGAGTACACATGATGTGTTGTAGAATACTACTCGTTGTTAGTTGATTTTCCATGTTTTGTCACGTACAATATTCGCATTCCACTAAAAGACTAAATCAAGAATACTGTACTCGTACTATCGTAGCGTAGATTTACTGTAGGTACTGTTATAGTCAATAAACACAACAACATAAAATTGTATAGAGAAAACATCTTGAGTTTTTCTTACAGTAAAATTTCAATTTTTTTAAGAACATTATCTATAGATCGGATGACAATTACTGAAATTATAACCGAAATATTTATAGTAAAAGACTATAATGAAAAGAACATTTTTTTTAAAATTATATTTACATACACACATATTTGGGAATATAAAATAACATTTGAAAGATTTAGTAATTAAAAAAATACATATCTACACAAAAACCAAAGAAAAATCATACGAAAAATCAAATCGTTCTTGTGTGCTATATAATAAGTAAATAACAACAATGTTGTATTCAGTATTCATAATATAAAAATGTTATTATGTAGATAGAATACGGATTGGCGGGCGTCATAGTAGACACACATACACAGTCTCTCTCCATATTTTATATTAAATTTTGTTTATTCTTTCAACAAAAAAGTTTAACGCCACTTTCGAATATTTTTCACTTCATTTATTTGTTTATTATTTTGAATATATACATATGCGGTATTGTCATTAAATTATATGCTACATGTTACTTACATATAAATAATTGTAAGTGTGTACGCGTGTTTGTATAAATAATATTATTGTTTATTATTTCTTTACTTTAACTTTTTGGTTTGATTTTAGTTTTCTTTTCGTATATATAGAGGGATAATCAGAAACATTTTCTCGTTTTTAATTAAGAAATGAATTATATTTTTTATGGTTCATTAAAGGCGCTTTGCTCTTTGTCGTCGTTGTCTGTTCATAAGTGAAAACTAATAATTTCATGATTATTTATTTATTATTTGGTTGCGTTATATTTATTCAAAGTTAAAAGTGAAATTATTATGTACAGAATTATATTGGAAATACAAAAGTATGTACATATATATTTACAATTTACATACATGTGTACATTACAATATACACATTTTTTTTTATGTAGATACATATGTAAATTGTATTTAAAAATATGGATAATGGTAAACATGCGCAATCGTCTTACCCTACATATTGGTTTAAATTTTTATTTTTCACTTACACATTAAGTAAACTTGTACATAATGGTTTTTTTGGTCATCAATATCAACGTTTTTTTTTTTTTTATTTATTTAGCCTTTCAACTGCAGAGGTCATTAAGGGAATATCAACGTTGCCATTTTTTTAATTTAAAATCTTCGCAATTTATTATCTTTTACTGATTCTACAATAGTCATCGTTAGATGAAGTTCTTTCAAAAGTCTTCCATATTTAAACTCTTTCTAGTTGATGTACATAGTCGCGTTGGTGGCAATATTAATCTTAAGCCTTTCTCTACTCTAATATTTATGTTTTTTTTTTCTTTTTGAATAAACACTTATGTACATAATGTGTAAAATTATTTAAAAAAAATTAAGTTATATATAATATGACAAACATACATACAAATACAAATATGTACACAATAGGCGAAATACTGCTGAAAATGTGTCTTATAGAAACAGAAAATTTCAAACCATTTTAGATTTGAATTAATGTACAAACGTATATGTATGCAAGAATGGATATAAAAAAACTTATAATAACTTCCAAAAATAAATTTTTATAATATACAAACACACATACATGATGTGAGTTAAAATAGTTTTATATTTTTTGTGCTTTCTTCATTGATTTAATTTTTGAAAGGATTTTTTTTAATGTGCGTTCGTTATTTTCCTCCTTTTGTACATAACATACATACATAAATCACACACATACACGTTAATAACATTATAAAAGCGATAACTAACTACAGAAGCGTATAAAATTTCAATTCAAATTGATTTATTGCAATAAGAATAATAATCATACGAGTATCTTTATGCATTGATTACTACACGCGTTACCATATACTTGTACATATTAATATACAAATGTACATACTGTATATATTTTTTATTACATATTTTATTTCGTTTTTTTGTTCATTTATCAATTTTTATTTTGTTTCAGAATGAATATAATTTTTGTATACGAGTAAGCATATGAATATATGTATGTATTCACTTTTGTGAGGGAGAATGTTTAATAAAAATAATTTTTTTTGATTGCAGAAAGCAATCATACATACACATTCATAAAAAAATTTACTAACTGGTGAACTGATTGTAATTTATATTTATATTTTTTATGGATTTTATTATTGTTTTATTTCTTTCTTAAGATTTTCTTTGAATTCAAATACTATATATATTACACAAAAATTTCATTGTTGTTATCTATAAATGAAAGAATTTCTATAATTAATCGCATGAATAATCGAATCAGTAATTGAAATATAATGTATAAAAGAAAATTTCTTAACTACTTACTTGTTGACTTTTAATATAGATATACACATGTAAATATGCTTTTAGGAGTAAATTATTATTGGAAGAATAGAGTTTATCAAGTACGAGTATATACATAGTTAATAATGCAATTTCTGATGAGCATTTTATTAAGTCATGTAATCATTTAGAATAATATTTTTGTTGGATAAAAAAATTCATCAGAATTTTGGAAACTGATTTATTTTCAAATGTCCATTTATGTATAGTATTCATGTACATGTAGTAATTGGTGTTTAACACCCAAATAACTATCCGAAATTAAAAAAAAATACCTGTAAAATCTTCATGATTCATAACACGTTTTTTACTCCTACTGATTTTTTTTTTTTTTGTAATTATAATTTTTTTTTCTTTCTTATAATGTTATTGCTACATACACTGTAATAAATATGAATGTACAATATGATAATTTATTACTTTCGATTGTGAATTTCCAACCATAATTTATACATACATGTATTTATCATTAAAAAAAAAGTAAAACGATTCCAAAAATAATCAAAAAAAAAAGTAAACCAATTCGAAAACTAAATTATTAAAAAACAAATGAAAAAAACATAATATATGTAACTAACTAGAAAATTTGCATCGATACATTCATTATAACACTTTTAACAAAATAATTATTATTATTGTGTTGCCTACTTATTTTAATTTATTTAAATGTTCGATTTAAATAGACCTTCAAACAATATATAAAATTAATCGTTCATTTATTACATATTATTGCTTATGTACATTTTAATATAATACGAGTTCGAGTGTATTATAAACTGACTGTTTTCTCGTTCCAATGCTATACCAGAATTTTTATAGTCGTTATTTGCGAAGTGTAATTAAATATATAAAGTCTACTCAAAGTAATATATCTTAGCAATATGTCCTAGTAAAACTACTACATTTATACATAATATTTGTATTGTATGTATATAAAAATTGTAAAAATTTATTATAAAATAAAAGAAATTGTTTGATCAAATCACATATTTTAATCAACAACTATTATTATACAGTAGCAGTAATAAACATCATGCACATATCATGATTTAAATGAAACAAAATAAATTTAATTTATTCGTGTTATTATTTTTTCAAAGTGTATCTTATACATACATATGTATATGTATACAATTTACTGTTTTTTAATACACACATATGTGATATATACATACTATATATTTCATGTGTGCAATTTTACATACACTCATATATATTTTTAATTCCGTTAATTAAGTAGATATGTACATATACATATGTAAATTTAAAATAACATTATAAATGTATATAACTATTGCGGTATATACATATGTATGTACATATAATAGCATCAATTAAATATTTATTTTCTAAATAAGTAATATGTAATGCAAATAATACATAAACATATGTAAGTAATAAAAAGTTGGCGCCTTCAATTCTATTCAAATGTCGTTTTATATATGTATAATGTAAAATTTTTCTTCAATTCAAAATTAATTGTGCTAAAAAAGTAAAAAAAAAAAAAACAAAAATCAAAAGAAAATATCAACAAATCATTCGTATAATAATAATAATAATAATATCAGTCTGAACATTACACAATCAAGATAACATAATCACTTTATTGTGTGTATTTTATAAAGTGAAATTTTAATACAGACATTATTATATCACATGCACATGTACTTATAGGTACATCGTATAAAATATATCATATCTATGGTGTATTGTATACGTACATACTCATTTACATCTATATTCACATTATAATGACAATGAAATTTTAAATATCGATTGACAGTACCAATTCATATATCAAAAGTATAATAACAATTATTTAATTTTATATATTTTGAAGGTTCAAAAATTTAACATTTTTCTTGGAATACATATAACGTACATAGTACATGTGCGTATAATGTTTTTCAACAATTTATTGTTTGTTAAAATTTTTAAATTATTGTATTATTAGATGAATGTTCATATGTAAATTGTACATATATGTATGGATGTACATATATATACTTATCGGTCTTTGCTATTTAAAAATATTTATTTAAGTACATGTGCTTGATCCGATACTTTGCTACTACTACTTACAGTTAAACAAATTATATAAACCAAATTCTATTGTTATTGTGTACATATAGGAGAGTAGATATGCATACTTACGTTTTTGATAAATCGAAATAATGAGAAATACATACATATATGTATGTGTATCTGTGAATAATATTATTACTATACTATAATCAGTAAGAAGAAGTTTTTTATCTTTTTCAGTTTTACCTTGCCACGATATACAAAATATCGGTTTATTCATATAATGATTACATGTATGTTATTGAATGAACAATTTATTCACATTTAATATGACACCTACACATGACAATTACAACAAAAATAACAGAAATATAAGTATGTATTATATAAATGTAACTATATGTATATAAGTATATCTATAGAACGAAAAACAACATAGACATCAGCACGACAATCAAACTTTATCATTTTTGTTTTAAATACATACCTACATAATGTCGAGTATATATTTTATTTGGTTGATATTTTTGTTGTTCATTTATCGTTTTTTTTTGTGAATGGCCCAATATCAGAGTGTTAATAAAACATGTAAATAAAAATTTAACTATTCAAAAAAATATATATTAATAATAACTAATATAACATTATACATATATATAAAATTAATGGAAAAATAATTTACACTTTTGACCGACAAGACAACTTCATTTCATATTATTACTCGAGTAAGTTTAGTATGTGTGTTATATAAAAAGTTGTGCGTTGTACGTTTTACTTGTACTTGTACCTATAAATATAAGCAAAATAGAACATGGAATGTAAAACAACTATCAACGTATGTACATAAGTTGTACATGTTAGATATTAGATACCTATTAGATTAAAAGTTATTTGATGATGGAATAGATGCAGCAATAAAAGGGGATAGTATAATGTCCATATATCACATGTATTCGTACTGTGCTTATCATTTTAAATTATTCAAAATGTTAAGTGTAATTTTATATTTTAAAAAAATATTTTTTTTTCATATTACAGATATGTACGCTGTATGTATATATGTACACATATGTACACATATGTATAGGGGTATAGGTATAATATATATTTGTAATGTCAAATTATACTGTCAAAATGTCAAACTAAGATCAAGGTTAATTGCTCTCGGTAGCTCGTTATACAATTATTAATGAAGCTTTGAAAACAACAAATGAATATGTTAGAAAAAAAAAACAAAAATCAAAAGGCACAATACAAAACTAATGCAACAACAAAAGTAAAAATTTTTTCGTTGTAGTTGTATGTATGTACGTGTAGTTGTTTTTCGTCGTCTGAATTTTTTATTTTTATTTATTTATTTTTTTTTTTTTTTAATTTAATATTGTTAGAAATGTTAATCAAGTAAAATAATAATAATTGGTTAAAATAATCAAACAAAATACACATAATGATTTATGATTCAATTAAAATTTTTTTTTGTAACAAGAATTTCAAGAATAAAAATTACAAACAATTATAATCAGCATACATATACATATACCATATGTATATACCATATGTATGTACATTATGGTACATGAAAATTAAGAAATTTTCTTTTTTGAATTTTGAACAAATGAAAAAAAAAAAAAATTAGATAAATAGATATGAATGGATGTATTATTTAAAAGAAAAACATACATAAGCACATATTTATGTACATACACATAAATGAATTAAAATTTTGTTGAAACTTTTAAAATATTTCATATCACCATACGTACGTATACATATTTGCATGTGTTACTTAATATTCTAAACAGATAAAAAGATAAATATATGTATATCTTATACAGATGTGATTTGATTGTATACATATAACATAATATCGATTCTCAATAACTAAATTACACATTATTAAAAAAAATTATAATTATTTGTTTTATTTTTGAATTACATATTATATGAAGCAAACATACATGATGATACATATACCAGTACATGCACATAATTAATTTCCAGCGCATGTACTTATTGAATTTTTATAATGAAAAATATGTGAAAAAAAAAATAAATTTAAAACTTTTTTTCTAACATTTTAAATGAATTCCATATGTACTGTGACTACATGGTTAAAACTTATGTTTTTAAAATTTGGTTTTTTTTTTGGTTTTTTCTTTTTGTTACGAAATTCAGTTTTATCTGGATAACATATAACATCAGAATTCTGGCAAAAATAATTTAGTTCAAACGGAAGTTTTTATAATTCATTTAAAATATAAAAATAACAAAAGTAATAAAAAAAAATTTAGATCAAACATATGAGTATATAATGAAAAAAAAAATTACTAAATGTACATGTTGTATATTTTAATAAATTTGGATGTATGCAATATGAGAAGAATTTGAATATTTTTCTCTCAGATAAAACAAATATTTGCCGGAACGAACTTTTAAATAAATGAAAGACATGCAATACATAATTCTATAATATGTATTTATATTCTCTTTCTTGTAAACACGTACATATATACATACATAAACATTGTATATATGCATACGAGTACATGCCTAATTCCATGACATTTTATTCCTATTTACATTTCAGATACAAATATTTTACTAAAGTATATTATGTATTTTCATGTTAGCATTCAAGCATTAATTCAATTGATTCATAGTTGCGATATTATAGATAGCATTTAAAAAAAATAAATAAATAAATATTTTATAATTTTTATCAGTCAGTCAGTCATTCATTATAATTAAAAAAAGAGAAAGATTTGAAATAAAAATGATAAGATAAGTTATTATTTTTTAAGATTTTAATTAAATATAAAATACCAATAATTGGTTAACGATAGATAATTATTGATTAGCAGCTTACTCTCACACCATCACAAACTTACTAACCAATTAAACGTATTGAGAAAAACATTGTAACACAACCGTGACCGCATTCATTTATTGGCTTTTAGTTCATAATTAACACTTTAATAAACTTTAAAAGAAAAAAAAAAAAAAACAAAAAAAAGTTATCTTTCATTTATTGTAATCTTTGCAGCCAGATAAATGCATGTAATGTAAAATATGAAATGTGATACGAACAAAAACTAGCTGAATATCACATCGCAGTATAGAGTTAGAGTGACATGGACATGATTAAAAACTAAAAAACCAGTAATGCTTGTTGAATAATGTGTAATTTATATACGAGAGTAAATATAATGTAAGTACCTAGTACATTATAACATTGTTACTGTATTCAGTGTTGAGGGAAAAGTTTTCTACTTTTTTTTTCTTACCTTTGTGCGCGGACTTAACTTAAACATAACACATTTTAATCAATTATCTATGTACCAGTGTTCACTTTACAATATGAAATTGTTTTCATTATGACATAGAATTTTAATTAAAAAATTCCCAAATGAAAGGTGAAACACAGTAGAGGTATATTTTAAAAAATTTGTGTGCATAAATTCCGTGACATACTTGTACATGAATATAGTAACCTATCATTGTATACATACATAGTTTGCGTATCGTATATTATTTCATTGTTCCTACACACACAAAAATTTTCGATTCACGTTCAATAATCAAAATTGGTAAGGTGAATAATACATTTTTCCGATAAAATTTTAATTATTTTATCATATTATGTATGTACATCGAAACAATAGAATTACAGTACAGTTTTATTATGATTATTTTCATCAATATTTAGTTCTGAAATAATTTGAAATTTTATTGATATAATTGCTACAAAGTATAACATACAATATTTAGTTTATCTACAAAACTTTTTGTTTGAATATTTCTAAATAATTGAATAATATGTATTAAAGAAATAAAAACAAAATCTAAAAAAAAAATACTTTTAATTAGTAAAATGAATAAATAAGTTAAATGTAATTTAATACATACAAACACAAATAAAGTAATATAATGTTGAGTCGAGTCGTATCGTTTATATTAATTAAATTTTTTTTTCATATAATTTATTTATATACTTTAGGCGTGAATACTGTGCGATTACAAAACATATTCGTGTTAAAATAGCGTTCTATGTGTAATTGTACTAATATAATATGTAAATATGTATGTATACATACATATATGTGTTTTGTTTTATTTCTAATTTGTTTGATATGATAATTAGCCTCTGATAATAATTTTTGTATGATAATAATTAATTAGATATACTTAGGAATAGAAATTAAATTTTTAAACATTCGTTCTTCAAATACAAACAAAGAAAATTTTTTCATAAAAATACATTGCGCATTTAATTAGAATATTCATAAAATAAAATATCCTTAAAGTAAATGAAATTTTTGACTCAACAGATAGTGAAATGCCCACTCATATAATTCCATAAATGAAAAACTACGATACTTAACTTAATGAAGAAATTTTTTTTCAAATTAAATATGGAGAAACTATACCATTTAACTTCCATATACTTGTTCATAAAATATGTATATAAAATCAAATAATCATTTCTAGCCGCATATACATCATAAATACGGTTATAAGCTACTAATACCCTATAATAAATACTTTGATTCGGGAGTTAATTCTCTCCAATAAAGTTATTTGTTATTTTGTCTTTTTAATTAATTTATTTTTTAATTGTATACATATACATATAGTATGTATATATAGGTAATCTTATGTTAAATATCGATAATAACGTTATTATTTTAGTTAAGTTATGATAATTGAATTAAAGAAAGATCGTTAGATATGTACTTATACATTTTGTTTAATCTATTATATTTTACTAAATTATAAATTATTACATACACCACAACACAACTGACCTCAAATAACACTACACATTATATAGCTATAAGCTAAGTTTAGTTAAAGACCATACGGTATCGGGAACTAGACCGGCCACCTACATTAAATTTAAATACATATATAATATATCTAACCAAAACGTAATTAAAACCTACAACAACTAACAAAAACACACCTCCACAGATTATGAGAGAAAAAAATAAAAATTTTATTTTTTATTTATTCGATAAAATAAAACCACTTTTTAAAATTTTACAAATAAAAAAAAAAATTTCAAGATATTTCGAAAAAAAACTATCATAAAATCGAAAAAATATATTTTAAATTTGCGTTTTTATTTTACATATTTTATTTCATTTTCAATTTTGTATAAATCTAGACAAAATTTTTTTTATATATAATCATATAATCATTAGTTTTATTTTGTTATTTGCCATGTTAACCAAAAACGTAACTAACTACATTTATTGTATGACATGACGGTGGTATAAAATGAATGAATTGTAAGACACAGACGCATATGGATAGAAAAACGTGGAGGTATTTTATCGCCATCGCAAATTTTGAACTTGATATTTACATTTTCAATTTTATATTATAAAATCGTACATACATATGTACATAATAAATTATTATTTGTTGTTTGTGGAGATTTTTTTCACCTTTTCAATAATAAGCGTGGATGTACAACCGAAATAAATGTTCCCATCATAATCGTATATACTTTCAAATATTCATTCATTCATGGAAGAAAAAAAAAAGAAGATGTTTTTATCACTGGACAAGGACAAAATAATACTTAATTTATTATTTTATTTGTTTGTTTATTTGTTAACAGTTTCTTTGTTTTTATGGAATTAATTGTTTTATTGTAATGTTCAAATATTTTCTTGAAAAAAGTTTAAATGGTATATTGCTTCTATATGCAACAAGTAAATACCAGCATCGTAATTGTCATCCATTGTTAATATCAGCCATCAAATTACTGTCAATTAACTTCAAAAAGTATTAATTTGTTGTTTGGAAAATGTTTTGTGTTAAAAAGTAGATACACGTCTGCCAGAAAAAGTAATTGAAACTTCATTATGCTAAGTTTGATTTTTTTTTATTAAAATGCTCAAATGTAATTTTCATGTAAAAAAATATTTTCATAATAAAAATATTTACAGTGAAAATTGTTAAAAATAGACACACACATAAAAGTAGTAGATATGTGTGTTGACAAATTTGAATGCAATTTTATGCAAATAACCCACACTATTTTTTTTGTCTATTATAAAACATGTAGGTACACAATGTATATATTAATTGCATATTAAATTGTATAAATGTGTAATTTTATAAGTAAATTCATACATGTTCAAATGTATATATACATATATGCGTTTAGTATATGAATTAACTTCAAAAGAAACAATTTTCATTTCCGTTTTCAAAAATGTTATTAGTTTTTACTACTTTTTATTGAATTTTTTATGTGTGCATACATTTGTACAAATAAGCACATTCATATATGTATGTATACCATATATATGTACAAATGTACATACTCATATGTGTGCAAATTTATAAGTATGTATTATTTATTTTTATTAACTTTTTTTTATTAAAAAAAAATTGAAGCGGACTTTGAAAATAAAATTTTGTAAAATAAATAAAAATGAAATGGCTAAATTTTTTTTATTTGTTTTAGGTATAAGGAAACTTTACAACCACTTCAACAATATAACAACAGAATAATAATAATAAAGAATATATGTGTACATTATGTAAATAGCATAGCATGTAGAAGAAAGTATGAAGAGGTCATCGAGTTTTACCTAAAGTTGAATGTTGAATATTATATCTCTTATAATGTTAATCTGAAAATCTCTGATAGGATTACATTACATTCATATTCGGTTCTTTTATAGGTTGAAATGGTTCACTAAAACCAGACGCCAATTTCGGGGGCGAGAAAAGGACACAATGAAAGTCGCATATCCGTTTTTAGAAAAATAATTTTGCAAATCACAGTGAAAAAAAGTATTCTCTGTGAAAAATTTCTCTTAAAAACATTTATTGGTTTTTCTTGTTTACACGGATCTAGTTTCAATCTGTAATTCTTCTCCATACCCGCCCACTTCAATGAGTACATAATATACACAAGAAAAGGAGAAGAGAAACTACTTTTTGCGTAGAAAGAGAAGAAAAATATGCGAATAGTAGTTTTTCTTCTCATTTTCTTGTTTAGACTATGTACTACAAACTACACTGTAAAAGAGGTGTACAAAGAAGGATTTCAAATTAAAACTAGATCCATGCAAACAGAAAAACCGATAAATGTTTTGATCAATATTTTCATGTGTTTGTTTACACATGGTGGTCATTAGAAGTGCTCCGAGCGCTCAAGAGGCTAAAACCGGCGCTGATTACATTACTAACTGATTTAACTTTGTATAGCGAATAACGTACAGATGAAAATCAACAAAAATGACAGTGACGGTGACTAAATTATACACATATACACCTACACACGATCACATTATATGCATGACAATCATTAATTGAATATGTGCACATACATATAAGATTATGTTATGCATATTCGTGTCATACATACATTTGTACATAGTCGAACATTTTATTAAAAAGAAAATTGTAAGTGCATAATTTTATGTCCGGTTTTTTAATGACGATCATAATATTTGAATCAAAAATTGTTGCACTATACAAAGAAAATATGTATATATTAAGTATAAATTTGTGTGCATATTAATATAATAATGCGTAAGTGTGCATGGTTGATTTGCCTTATTTGCATACTCGATTACAAATACGCATGTACATGTGCAATATAAGTACTTTAGTGCATTTTCATCAATGTAAATATGTACGTATATATATTCAAATTAATGTACATTATGTATTATATGTATAAATATTGTAATTAATATTTTAAAGTCTAAAAGTATAGATATATAAAGTAATCATAATCATAATTTCAGCGTCCATCCATAAAATGCATCTCAGATTTCACGAGAAATTTTTTTTGTTAAATTGCTGGGTGCAGTTTTTTGAGAAAACCGGTTTTTTATCATTCAATAAATGTACGTGTATGATGAAAGTATACTACTATCATACAAATATACTTGATATTCATAAATACATTTATGTATATGCTTGAGTGTTTTTAATTTATATATGTAGATATGTGCAATGTGATCATACATAATGTGAGAGATGATGATATCCAATCGAATACTGTACCAAAAAAATTAATAAATTTTAAAAATGCTATTTTTACGAACTCTTTTTTCATGATTTCAAATTAAAATTATAATTTGAAAAAAAAAAATGGTAATAAAACTAAAACAGATGGTATTATGTATAGAAGTAGAACAAGAATTATGTGTTATATAAAAATATTCAAGAATAATTATTATATAATTTCGAGATGTGTGTAGTAGATATGCTACATATTTTCGGCGGTACTCAGTCAAAGTTTTTTTTTTCTACTTTTTTTCTACCTGAATTTATGTTAAAAAGTCATAATAATAATAATAAATAGTAAGTAAAAAAACAATAAAATATATAATAAAAAAACTTATTTTGAAAAACAAATAAATTTTACAACAAAATTTAAATTTGTAGAATGAATATAAAAATGAACATTATTTTGAAACTAGTATTTAGATAATATGTAATTGTACGAAATGAACAAAATATAATATATAATACATGACCTGCTCAAGGTTAAAATTTTCAACAAATATGTACTATTTAATGTACGCGTCAAAATGGCAAACATATTTTTGTTAGAACGCTGAATGAGTATACATACAAATACGAGTATATATCATATACTCGCGTACATATATATTTATGTACATATATTATCTATGCTTCATTATAACACAAGAAAAAACCTAAAAAAAGCACAAATTAAAGTTTTTATTACCGAGCTATGAAACTAAAAAAAAAAATTTAACAAATAAATAAATAAATAAAAGTTTAATGCTGCGTTTTGTTTTAAAGAAAAAATATTGGCAACATTACGTATAGTTTGCAGCCCCTACGTCCTAACCTAACATAAAATCAGATCATGTACATATATATAATATTCAGAATAGTTTTTATGTACATATTCTACTTATAATCTCGTATGTAACAAAAGCAAGAAATGAAAAATATCAGCAAAAATTAATCTTCTCCAGTGTTTTGTTTCTTTCTTTTTTAATTTGTTGTTTTTGTTAAAATTATATATGTATATATCTTCAGCTGGCTACTGGAAGTTGTTAAAAGTATTATGTATTATAAATGTTATGTGGGTTAAATTTTTCAGACAAGAAGACATGTCGATACACATTAAACATACTCTTCGTATGTTGTATAGGTAGATACATACATATACATATGTACATAAATAAGCACAAGTGATATAAAGATATTGTAATATGTATGTCTGCAACTAAAATTTGATACAAAAAAAATTAAAAGTTAAGAACAAAAATAAAGTTTTCATATTAATACACCCATAAAAAAGAAGGAGTTGTATATTTTGTTTTTCTGATGTATTACTATATACGCATACATAAGTATGTATATATAATATTAAAATTATTATTAGATATTATATAAAAGAGAATATGTGATGCATAAAAAAAGATCAATATCTTATGATGAATGAATATATAAAAATGAAATAAAAAACAACAATATGAATAATAAAGATAATGACAAAGATAAATGACCCTTACAAATTTTTCTAAAGATTTAAGATTAAAAAAAAAATTATCGAATAATAAAAAAATATTCCATTAAATTACATATGTATTTTATATATTTTTTTTAGAAGATAGAAGAAGTTTTTTTTTCTCTAAATTCTGTAGAACAACAATTTTTTTTTTGGCATATTTTGCTATTTTTTATTTGCACACACACATCAAACTTCAATAATAATCTTTTATAGCACGAATATACATAATTTTTGTTCAGTTTATTTTTACTCAGTTTTCATTATATTTACCTTCTCTGTTTATTTTTTCGATTAAATTTTGAATTCAAAAAAATTGCAAATTGTATTATGTACATGAACATAAACAGCTCAAACTGAAATTTATTTGATGCGTGTTAGTTATCACAAAATATAAATTTCAAATTAGCCAACAAGGTAAATACAAATACAAAAAAAAAAAAAAAGAAAAAATTATGATAATGGTATTACATGAAAATGATAGTAAGTGGAATCATAAATAAATAAAAAAAAGTCGTTGCGTTATCGTTGAATTCAGAAATGTTTGGGTATGATATTGTTGTATTGTTGACTCTCTATATAGATATGTCAATGAATATTATGTGCAATTCATATGTACGTATCCGTCTGTATATTTACATGTATGTACATATCCAAAATTTATGTCTTTATGTGCTTAAAAATTTCCAAAATAAAAATTATATGAAAAGTAAGAAAAAAAAAATTCAAAAGAAAACCAACGCTTGAAATTAACAATAATAATTGTGCATTTTACAAAAAAATAAGTGAATGTATATGTATTCGAGTAGAAACAAAGTTTTAATAAAAATATAAATAAAAAAAAATATATAAAATTGTATAGCGCAAAAATGGCGTCGACAATGTGCAGATAATTAATTAGATTCATTCATTAGGAACGCGTCTTTTTTTTGGGGGGTTTTAGAATGAATTCCGTTTCCTCGATATAATGTTTGCAGCCATTAAATGCATAATACATTCATACACACAGCTTATATGTTGTATTTTATACGTATGTTAGTTTTGTTACTTTGTTAGAGTTAGAGTGTTAGATATATATAATCACTAATTTTATACACAGAATAGAATATGTTTCTGTAATAATTACAAAATAACATAAATTAAATCAGAAATGAACAAATTTCAATGAAATAATAATATCTACATACATGCCGAAATATTTAAGTCTACATGCATGTATTCAGAACAAATTTGTAACATGTAGTATACATAAAAGCAAATTTTATTCATTTAAATAATGTATATACATGTATAGTGTTTGTGATGATAATCATCTACATATAATGCTTAAATATGATCCTATAATAATGAGTACACATTTTATTTTTATTTCATTTACCAAAAATTCTAAATTTAACTTAATTTAAACTTTTTAACTTTAACTATTTCATTATTTTAGCACATTAGTTTTTAGTTAAATTTTATAATATATGTATAATTTTTTTTTTTTCAAATTATAATTATTCTATTCTAATTTCCGTATATTTGCGGGTACTGTACTTTATGTAAATTCACTAAAAAAAAAATCTAAAGTTTTTACATATAGTTAGTTTCTAAGTGTATGGTGTTACCTACATAATACGTTATCCACATTTTCTAATGCATGTTGATTTGTGTTTATATTTGCTCATAAAAAAGTGAACGTGAGTTAAACAATAGAATCAAAATTTTTAGATACAATAATTATATACGATATAATTGTATACATATAAGTATGTACTCGTATGTATGTATATAGATATAGTCGTGTATTAGAACAATATAAAACAACAAATTTAATTACAGCATTATATATGTTTGTATGTTTTTCTTTTATTTGCCGATGTTTTTTTATGTTTTGTTTTTGTATTTGTATATTTATACAAAATGTTATTTTTTGTTTAGTTTCTTTTTTGGTTTTTTTAATTAGCTAGAAGAAGCTTGAAATTTTATTAAATTCTCTACAATAACATTTTAGTATTTTAAATTTGAATACGTATACATATATACATATGTATAAGAAATTATGTTGAATTGTCGTACATACATGTATTTATAATTCATTTAAAATATATGTACATATTTATATGTATTCATGCATGTTAAATATAATTAAAATAAAAATTAAAATTGTTTAGTCTTATAATGGATAAAAGATTTGTTATATGGCGCCACATAATTTCTATGAAATATTTGATACCTAATATATGTATTATATGTACAATTGTACATTAAAATAATAATTTCCAATAATTCTGTTTCATCTCCGACATGTCATTTTGTCAAAATATCTTCGAAACTATATTCAAAATAAAAACAGCAATTCCATATTATACGAATAGGTATACATACCTACCTACTATATTGAAAATATGTATAGTACGGTAGTGATACCATTTCAATATAAAATGAAATATCGTGTGTACAGTACTATACAAAATTATATGTTTGATGAAGTGGAACATTACAAAAATTTTTTTCCCAGTTCAGTTAGTGTTAGTAAGTAGTAAATCAAACGTTCGACATGGAGTGGCAAAATATAATTCGGTATAATTTAATCGAAATCATAGTCATTAAAATTTCGTCTCACCGAATTAAAGCGAGTATTGTGAATTGGAGAAAAAAAAAATACTGCAAATTTATACTATTTTCATGAATTATATGCTAATGATACCATTGACATTGACTAAAAATAAAATAAAATTTTCCAAGTTACCAAATTTCCATGATCACTTTACATTTTTGTATGAAAATTTTTCCACTTACAATAAAAGATTTTCAAGTCTATATCTTTCTTATTTTTTGTTTTTATGTATATGAATATGAATTATACATGAATGTAGGCATATAATACATATATATACGTATTTTAAATTATATGACAAAAAGTCTTGATTTTATTATGCATATTAATTATTATTATTATTCTTTTATAGTTCATGATGACTACAAAAAGTCTGTGTGAGTAGCGTGTAAAAGATATAAGATACAAATTCACATGTTTCATAATTATAATTAATTGATGATTACAAGTTGTTGAATTCAATATTATGATAATTACCATCGATGATTAATTATTATCAATTTTATATTAGTATTTGTATACCTGTAGGATATTTTTATTTACTTGTATTATTGAAATTATTACAAAATTCCGTTTAACATATATGAATGATAAGGAAAAGTGTTTTATCTTTAAAGGAGTTTTACAAAAAAAAAAAAAAAAAATAATAATAATTAAATGAATTAAAAAAACAAATGAATCTCTCACTCATATATAGAAAAAAAATAATTCATAGAAAAGAAAAAATAATAAAAAATAAAAAAAAACTAGTTTTTCAAATGATAATTTTTATGATAAAAATCAAGGCTTAATTTTTGATGATATATGGTATACTGTATTGTAGTATAGTACAATAAAATTTATCGTTAACACAAAAATAATACCACACACATTTTGTTTGTATTAAAAAAGTTTTAAAAAATATAAATTTTGAATAAAAAACATAAAATCGAACACATAAAAATTCAGATTTGCTTGTAAAAAAATAAAATTATCGGATTTTTATTTGCTATCTATATAATTAACAAAATAAAAATGAAAAAATTTTGAAATTTATCAATGTATTTATGTATAAGTATGGTTGTGTGAGTATATATAATTGTACCTACATATATACAAAAATACATGATAGGTTCACACAAATTCGTTAGTGGTTTGTGGTGATTGCTATGATTACATATATGCATATATACATAATACATATTATAATTGTGAACATTTTATTTTACTACCGAATTAATTGGGAATTGTGTGTACAAAAGATTATAAAAGAAAAAAAATAAAGATATAAATTAATCTATTAAAAAAAATTTAAATGAAAGAAAAAAAATACGAAGAACATTAAATTTTGCGAATTAACCTTTCAATGTTTTGTTTTTCTTTTTTGATTCTTTTTGTCATTAATTTTTTTTTTTTTTTTTTTTTAAATAAATAAATATTGATTATTTGTTCTCTGTATATCTTTTCTTTCTACATATATGTATATCTGTTTTCCATTTTATACTAGTGTATAGGTGAGTACATGTATCGTATTTTACTTTATTTTATTACCTGAATTAAGAAGAATTTTCAAATTCATGGCACAGCATGAGATTTATTATATAGAAATTACGTTGACAGTATGTGTCTTTTATTGAAATTAGCATTCAACAATACAGCATAATATTGTATATACTCGTGTTTATCATGTGTATGGTATATACAACAATAATATATATATACGAGTATATAAAAACATTACACGTGAATACGAATATATACTATACAAAAATAATGTAGGATGTAATTTTATTATATTGATAATATAATTTAAAACAAGGAAATTAAGACAACACGCAATTCATTATTAGAAGAAAAACATTTTGACAATATAGTTGCATATTACATATATTACGTATTACCACGTATTACATATATTATTTGTATATCTAATATGTGTGATACAGCTCTATGTATAATGTACATACAAAAGTAAAATATTCAAAAAATTTTCATATTGAAAAAATGTAGTAGACGTAAAAATAAGTTCGAAGAAAAACATATCATTCCCTTCAAATATACTTTTTTTGTATTTTTTGTTTGTTTGTTTGAAAATGAATTTATCTTTATATCATTTTTATGCATTGTGGGAGTATGTATTGTACATATTTAGAATACGTATATAAATACAATGTTTAAAAATGTAGTCTTGTGTATATACATATAAGTACATACATATAGAATAAAAAAGATTTATGCAAATAATAAACATAATTTTCGATAATAAGGTTTTGGTCCAATAATTTTTAACAGCTGGATTTTTTAAAAGTTCTTAGGAGGTAAGCAAATTTGTATTCATATGTGTATATATTTTGTAGATACAAAAATAAAATGTACCTTATTAATTTGCATTTGTATTTATTATGAACTCTTAATATAATAAAAGGTTCTTTCATATTTATTCAAATGTGATTAAGCAGCTTTTCCTTTTTTTGGTTATTCATAAATTTTTACTTCGATATAATTTTTTTAATGGAGAAAAATGTAAACAAAACATAAAAAAAAAATACGTTTACGTGTGTATGTAGTACATCATTAATTTTCTTTTGTTAATAAACATCTGCAATATGTTATGTCATATTATTAATTTCCAGCAGGTTTTATAATAGTTGTGTAATAATTCATGAATTTTATGTACGGCTGCAAGTGAGATAGGATTCGAAATTGTTTAAAGAGAAAATAAAAGGATATTTTTTATCGGTTATTTTCTTTTTTTTTTAAGAAAGAAACAGCTTTCTTGTTGGAATTTTTTCTGTTGGATTTGGTTTTGCATTAAAATATGTGGATATTTGAAATTTTATATTAAGAGAAAAAAAGGCAATTTTATTACTCAAAAATTGTGAAATCTATCCAATCTACAGTAATTTTTCCTCGAAAAATGTTATCCGTCAAATACACACACCTGTTTTTTAATGTTTTTATTTATCTGATCGTTAGATTAAGTTAATCATAATTTGTAAAAACATTCAATAAATTCAATTAATAATTATCTACAAATGAAAATTTTGAATCGAGACATAATTACATAATAAACTTGAAATTTAATTACTTACCTTCACAGGTAAATAGAAATACTCATACATATCTATTCATTTTCAAAGTCTATATAATATCTAAACATTTATAATTTTTAAAACTTTTATTTTTAATAACATGCGCACGGTTATTTTTTAACCGCATTTTAAATTTGTTTTACATTCGGGATTTCCATTACAAATGATTAGATGATGTTTTTCTTGAAATTCAAATAACAAAACAAAAGAAATATCGCTTTCAATTGAAATATCAAGATTTTTTATTGTTTTTGTAGAAAAATTTTTAATTTACATTCATTGATTGTTGTAAAAATTCTTCTGTCTGTCGAATAACTATTAATTGCCAATATGATGATTACGAATATGATCTTTTATTCTATACCTTTATAAGAATATGTGTATATATGTCTACAGTTGGACTGCAAAAAATGAGAAATCCTTTTAATGAATAATTTTCTTAAACATAATTCTGTAATAAATGTGTTGTCGGTACCAAACGCAATTTAAACACATTTTCTATACTGGATAAATTTCAAGTTAATTAATTTTTTGCACTTTTTTCATGAATTTTTATTCTAAAGATCTGTTATATAATTTTTACTGTTTTTCTTATACACATGTAGTCATTTGTCAAAAGAGAAATGATATCGTACTGTTGCACTTTTACCTCAACGACACTGTACGAGTTTTTATTAATTGATGCCATCAAAATACCAGATACCAGTATAGACAATAATTAAATAATTTCTTATATCTTTTTGCTAATTCAAAAATATATTGTTTCATAAAAAAAATGTCCGTAAGAAAAAGATGATAATGAATATTTAAAAAAAAAAAAAAACAAAAAACTCATTTCCACTTAAAATCCATATGCAATAATTACTTGTATTGTCGTATTGTCGTATTGTAAATACCATTAGCAGTGTATATAAATGTAGTTATCGATCTTTTCCGTTTATCATTAAAAATTCATAATTTTATACAATAAACTAAACAAGTTATTAAAAACAAAACAAAAAAATATTTAAGAAAATAAATATTAATGAAAAGACATGATGTTTTTATTATTGTCGTTTAATTAATAAACCACATAACAGTGCACCTTGAATCCATACGGAGTATGCATATACATACGTGTATACATATTGGAGTATTATAAATAATATGCGAATAATAATGTAATTAAGTTCTGTACCTATATAAATACTCAAACTGAACTATACATTATTTAAATTAAATAGATACTCGTCGTATTTGTGTATTTATATATAAGAGTACTTATATGCTTTTAAAAAATCTATATGTAATATATTACAAAAGCATGCAAAAATCTTTGATCTTGTATGTATATATATATTTATGTATACCTCCTACAAAATAATTATAATTAAATGTACGAGAAAATTATCGATGTTTTGTTTTTGTTTTTTTTTTTCTCGTTTTGATTTTTATTTTTTCGCAGTTTCTTTTTTTTATTCCTCTATCATTTTACATTCATTGAAAAAAAATTTTTGTTGCTATTTTTAGATGTGAAATTATAGAATTTTTTTTTCTCTCTGCCATAATTATTGTGCTTATTATATATATTCAATTCATAAATTACGGGTACATACCGTAAATAGCTATACATATAAAAAGGTAAAAAGTTATTTTAATGCAAATAATATAAACAATACAAAAAGGAATAAATTTGAAACATAAATGAAAAGAAAAATATTTTTATTAGTAAAGTTTTGAAGGATTCCATATACGAATGTGCAACCAGAACAAGTGAATGAGTATTGTATGCTTTTTGGTATTATAATAATAAGCTTTTATACATGCAGGAAAATTACTTCTCCATTGAGCCCATGATAGCCATCATAAGTATAGTAGATAGTAGTATAGTAACAGTGTAACACAATTATTGTTAAAAAATAATGTACATAAATGTATATGAGTATATTATTGTGGTACTATGTACATGCAAATTTATAAGTAAAGAGAAGTAATCAACTAACCAAGGAAAATTATAACCTATAGCTATAGTATAGAGTGATATTTGTATTATATAAATAACAAAATAACATAATGTACTTATATGTGTTCGTATTCTTATAATTTTAATACTAAATATGTATACGAATTGTATATCATAAAGTTATGAAAAATGTTAATAAGACACTCACGAATATTAATATTAATACATACACATATACAATGTAGAATAATTATGAGAAAGAATTAAATTCAAAAAAACAAGGTTAAATTAAGTTACTGTGCACATACATTTCTATTTCCATATACATATCTACTGTATATGAGCAGCAGCATTTATGTGTATAATAATATTTAATAATTGAACATTTTCTACTTGAAATTCTTTACATCATTTTGGTTAATTGTTGGACAAGATCAAGAAATTTTCAGGTGGAGAACAATCACATCACTTAGATATTTTCTCCCTACTTTTAATTATCATTTTTTTGTGACGAATGTTAATAGGTGAAAAAAAAATAATATTTGTTTTTTTCCTCAATTTGTTTTTTTTTTTTTTTTTTCACATTCTGATAAATACCTGCATGACAATAGGCGGAAGTTTTAATAATAATTACACGTTGCTTACCGTTTTATATGTCAATCTTTTCAACTTTATGCATTAGTGAATCTGACAGAAAAATGAAATTAAAAAAAAAAAAAAAAAACAAAATCGTAGAAAATATACAAATGAACATATGTATATTTGTGTTTTGTGTGTGTTTATTTTTGACTTGCAGCAATAATTTGAAAAATTGCAATTCATAATTACATGTATGGTATGGTGTGGAGGAAGATGGAAGTAATAACGAGACTTTTTTTTTTTCTATTTTTCATAGGTTATATACTGTATATGCAAGTTCATAATAATATGTATAGGAATCGATGTGATGTGTTAAAATTGAATTTTTTTCAGGAAATTCTATTCTTTTGTGTATTTCATTGTATTCGTAATTTTATGTAAATTTGTTAATTGCATTTTAATTTCAACTTTTTTTTTTCTTCTATAAATAAATTATTGTTTTAACAAAATAACTAAAATATAAAAATTTACAATATAATTACAGATAAACAGCATCACTGCACTAAAACTATACGAAGTAGACACATTTCCTTGTTTTTGTACAATCTGACTTTTGATTATAAAAAATAATGTCGATGCATTCAAAGATCCGTATCATTGACCTTCGAATCTCCTTACATTTTGGAAAGAAGGTTGCGCCTATATGTGGATATACATATATTTATATACCATACAAACAATCGCACAAACACAACGCTAACAACATCAATAAATAAGTAAATCTGTACATACATTAATTATGTATTTCTTTTGTATATAATAATTTTCAATTTGATAATAATTATTTTCGTTATAATTTTTTTAGACGTATCGATTTGATACATAATTACGTCTAAAATTTTAAACATAATCATGTGTGTGTAGTGTGATGTATAGTATAGACGTAAAGATATGCTATAGCTTTAGCTTAGCGGCTCCTTTATAGAAACTTCTTTTTTAAACTTCCGCTATTTTTTACATCGCTTACAATTATATTCAAATATTACACACCTTAAACGTGCAATTTATATGTAGCGAAATTCATGAATACATACATACTCGTACATATATGTTAATGTATAAATGTGCATGAACCGCACAGAAATCAAGTTCAATTGTAATAAATTATAAAATAGTATGCAAGCATGCATGATATTTTACAGCGCATACTTCAGTTATAATATTTTGTCATTTTTTTAAATTGTTTCTCCATTTTTTTTTTGAATGAATAAGACAACAACAACAATAAAAAAGAATAAATAAACAAACAAATTTCTAATCTCAAGACCATCCTCATGTTTACTATTGAATGCGAAAATGTAAACATACGAGTAAACATACATATTATACTATTAGTTTAGATAACTTAACCATAAAAGCATATATGTTATATGTGATACGTGATACTCGTATGTGTGTGACTATTAGATTAGATATATTTTGGTTAAAAGTTTACTTTCGTGATGAGATGATAATTCAGTTCTAAGTAATTTTAAAGTTTTTTTGTTGTGATTCATTTTCAATTTCGAAACAATTTCTTTTTCTATAAAGAGTAAATAAATGAGAATTACATGATATTTTTTTCCATATATGTATGTATTTTTTCAAAAAATTCTTTTTTAAATAAAAAAAAAATTACAATTTAACTTATCAATCATTTATTTCAATATTTATTTAAAGGCGAATCATTCGGACAATATGAATGAATGTGTTATGAATGAATAATTTTATGATATAATCACTATATGCCTACTCATCTCAAATAAATGGTTTCAACATTAAAAAAGTCCATCCAAATAGTCATAATAAAAATAAAATTTAATTTATAACAGAAGGAAAAGGAATAATATATACTTAGACATATACAGACGTAGTACAGACTAAATATTTTTTACGTAGAAAAATGAAAATCTAAAAGTATAATGTGGTACAATAACTCTATCTTCTTTCAAAAATACGGATTGTCAAATTTGAAATATATATACAAAACTTATAATACTTACTCGTTCTTTATTATGAAATCGTTAAATTTCTTACATTTATCAAAATTGAACACGCGCAAAATTATTGCAATATTTTTTATGTAAATCGCCTCCGTAAATAATTCTTATATTTTTTTCGATTGTATAATTTATAAAAAAAAAAAAACCGTAAGAAATAAGAAATCAAATTTTTTAAGGGGGTGGAATAAGAAAGATATCATTTCAATAGTTTTTAAAAAAATTGATTATGTTTAACTTTTTTGTTGTATACGAAATACGAGTAGTAATGTCCATAAAAAAGCGTGTAACATTGTTTATTCCTAAAAATGAAAGGAACACAATATCAAAAAAGAAAGTTGATACCTACTCATTTAAAAAACGAAACCAAAACTTTTTGTTTTTGAATGAATGATGAAAACTTGAAAGAAAAAAAATGATAATTTTTACAGTAAATCCGTATATAATTGATATTCAACGTATGTTATGTATTCAAAGGCGTATGTATGTACATGTGTAATTTTTCCATTCATACATTAATTAGATATTGTTGTTACTATTTGATTTTTGATTTTTTTTCCTTTTTTTTTTGTAGATTAAATTTGATGAATTTTTGATTATAATGGTAATGTGTTTGTTTTATACATTTCTTATAATGCATTCATTTTATAATTTTGATATAAAATTATGATCTTTAAAACAGCAATTGAAATATTCAGTCAAATGAACACAATATATAGCAGCCAAAAAATATTATGTATGTATACATATAATATTCGTAGATATTCATATTCAAGGTTAAATGACAAAATGAAAAAAATTGTTATACACTAATACACATACGCAAACACTAATAAAATCATAATGTAAAATAAAATAAAAATAATTTTTTTTTTTTTGAATTTGCAAATGTACGAATGTGTGTACATTATATAAAACACTTTTTTTTTGTATATCTACAGTATACACATATAAATATATGTATGTAGGTAGTATATAGAAATTCATTTTGAATGAAAAGATAAAAACTATACAAAAAAAATAAACAGTTTTGTTTTTATTTTTTAACATTAATTTGAAGAAAAAATTATAATAAATTTGTCATAAAATAAGCTTTACAATAAAAATATGAATAAACAGGCAAAAAACATAAAATAAAAATAAAAAATAAAAGATAAATACATACTGTCCATATTATATACATTATATTAAGTATAATTTATAATCCATAAAATCATATGAAATACATGTTGTATAAATATTCAATGTACACGTATACTCGTATGTACATATGTATGTATTGTTACAGAAACACAAACTTTTATGCTTTACGTAGATAAAAATAATGAAAATGAAAATTTTAAAATTATTTATTTATGTACGTACATATGTATATATGTATAAATATATTTTTTTGAATGAAAATAAATAAATACATAATGTACATTCTTAGATAGAATGAAAATAAAAACAATAAACAAAACTTAACATGTACTTTTGTATAAAAATAAAATTTTACATTATGGTAACAAAATTATAATTATTTTTAAAATTTTCATTCAAATTCAAGTAACTACATACATACGAAAGATGAAATTTTACTGCATTACTAAAACTAATTTTCAATCTTTATTAAAATTTTGACGATTACATATTTCAATTTTTGGTATTATGATCGAGGTTTAATATAAATTGTACAGTTCTTTTGAATCAAAATGCACATTTTATATAGAATTAATAAAAAATTATAGTATCTCATATTTCAATAAAATTACAAGTAAAAATCTTTTAAAAAGATAAAAAATAACAGAAAAAAATTGACAATAAAAAATTGTTAGAAAAATTACAAATCAAAAGGAATAAATAAAATAATACATTTACACATATGTACATATATAATATAAAAAAAAAAATTAATAAACAAACTCTATGTATATTTTTTGTTTTTGTTCAAAAATTAATAATTTTCCGTTCAAAATTTGTTTATGCCAACGAAAAGAAAATATATTTCCTTCATACAGACTACAGAGTACACTCAAATATACGTATACATAATTTATACCTACACATGTGATGTATTCGTGAATGTTTTGCTATACACACATATATTCATAAGTTTTGTATATTTTTGTTTTCAACAAAAAAAAAAACACAACCACTAATTCTTTTTAGTTTAAAATTAGTTTTTTTTTTAGTTGTTTTAAAAATATTCCGAAAAACAAAATTTTGGTAGGTAAAGTATATACATATGATGATGTAAATTTATATATGTTTGATATGTATGATGTACTATGTTTATACTCAAACATTATTATAATTTATGTTGAATTATCTATATGTCAAACATATGTTTAAGTATAATAAAAAACAAACAAAAAATATAATAAATTGCTATACAAATAAAAATGTTTTATATACGAATTACGAACAGTATATTTGAACATGTATGTATAATATATAATATGTACGCGTGTATTTATGCCTGAGTATACATCTATAACATACAAAATGTAACACTATAATTATTAATGATTTTTTAAGAAAATATTACACAAAAAATTTACAGATGTATATATACATGCATATATTTTATGAAAATATCTCCCACATAATGTACGTGCATACATACATAGTACTAATATTACATCTCCATTTATATACTTTGCTAATATAATGTGATATAATTCAATAGCCGGTAACTTCAAAACGTCACAAATCATTTAACAAAGTTACAAATGATTACAACTTCATATTCATAACTTTTTAAACCAACACAGTACAAAATTAATATTTGTTCTATAATCTAATATGAATTATTACTTTTCATCATTTTATTTTTATAACTAATACCTATACAAAAATATTTCAAATGAATAAAAATTAATAAATAAATTTGAAAAACAAAAAAAATAATTTAACATATGCTTTATCTTTATAGCTATAGCTTTTTCGAATAGGAAAAATGTATTAAATAATCAGATATGTTCATGATGTACATATTTTATTAATGGTATGGAATGGTATCCAAAAAATGGAAAAAATACAAAGCATAAAAAATATTCAAACAAAATAAAAAATACAAAAATATTGTGTACTGTAGACCTGCCGAACCGACCTGCTCATGCATAAGTATATCTATGTAGGTACTATGTACTATCTATACTATGCTAATATATACTCGTACATTCTAATATATACAATTAAAATTTATTCATCTCACACACTGTTGCTAAAAAATATATACATTATTCTTCCATTCCATAAGCTAATTGCACATACAAATATTATGAACAATAATATGAAGAATATATTTGTAAAAATAAAATCTGGAATCTGCTATTGTTATGTTAAAATGGGTATAATACATACATATAGTATATACTTATATACAGAATTTTTGATATTTATTATACACATTTGAATATTTTTAATCTTTGATATGTATGTAGAAATAATTTATATAGATGTACATATGTATAAGACGAATATACATAAATATAATATACATATATGTATAAGTATGTATGTACATACATGCATTTAAAACTAAATACAATAATAATAGAATATAGAACTAAAATAAATGTTTGTATCAAAAATCAGGGATAATTTATTAAAAATGCATTTTTTCCGAATAAAATTCAAATAATTCCTATATACTAGATTTAGATATATAATGAATTTTTGTTAATTACTTAAAATTTTTCCACTTAGAATATTTACTACGCTCGATCGAAAATGTACGACGAGTATATCTACATTCGTTATAAAATTATTTTTTTATTCGAGAGACTAAAATATATGAATATTTTTCGAATATTTTTCGAATTCCATTAACATAATATGTACGTGAATAGATAGATGAGTATGTATGTACATAAAAAACTGGAAAGCAAATTTGTTATGCAAATAATTTTCTAATTTATACTTTAGAAAAATTTTTCTTGTTTTATGCTTTTTATAAAGAACATTTTATTCTATTATAATTTTAAATGAATTTATTTTTTGTTTACACTAAATATACGTATAGGTATTTAGTTAATTTTTATATTATGTTTATATGTACATACCTTAATATTTGAATTTCCATATACGCATACACAACGATGAAATGTGTAGATCTTCAAAAATTTAATTTACGAATTACTTTACAAATTATACTCGTATAGCTGGTGTGTATGTATATGCGTGTACATATGATGTGCGGTATTAAAATAAATAGCAGCAACAAAAATAAACACCTGTTAGATATTTAAAAAAGTAAAACTAAACGATGAAAAATCTACAACGTATACACATTACTTATATACACATCCGTACATATATTCGTATTCGTATGTATATTATTAATATTATTATTTTAGAGATACTACACTGCAAAGAAAATTCAAAATGGAGAGGTGTTAAAGATGAATTAGAAGGTGTTTATTTTACAAAGAATTTAACGGATGATGTGGAGATGTTGCAATCTTCTAATTAATATTTATATCTTCGTATATATTTGATATTCTATGAATGATGCGCTGTAATTTTTCTTTGTTTATTTTTATAGGCATATATAGGTACCCAGTTAAATGTTTTCTTTAATTTGTTTTGTTTCTTTTCAAATATAAAGTTAATTTGTAACCGCTGTCAGCTACTAATCCAATCAATTTTTTTCTGTAGTAGTTTAGGTATCTCACAAACTATAATGATATTTTATTTATTCATAATTCATATTTTTTTTTATCAATTTTAATGAATTAATCAAATTTGCAACACATAACGTTTCACACACTTTACTTGAATAGCTATAATAATATAACAATACATTGATTTTTTGAATTGTATTTTCCAACTGAAGAACAATATTATAATTATAAATAATGTGCACAAATTGAAAATTCGAAAATATTCTTATGGTTATCCTTTGAACATTTATTTATTATGTAATTTTTTTTTTCTGAATGCGTCAAATCTTTATTCACACTCTTCTTTCATCAAATCATATCAAATTCATTATACATATACAATTTTTCACAAATTTTTAAACAAATTTTCACTGTAACGTCTTTTCGAAAAAAAATGTATTTAGTATACACGAGTAATTGAAAATCCAATTAATATATCCAAACTATCCAACTAAGGTATTCCTTATGTACTTTTTTTTGCATAAAAACGGCTTTATAATTTTCAAATTTATAGGCACTAATTTCTATGATGATTCGTTCCTTTTTAAAAAGAAAAATGTTTTTTCTTTATCCGAAAAATTTGACTTCAATTTAATTTGTTTATTTGTTTATTTTATTTTTTTAAATGTCAGTAAAAACAATTTCATTTTTTTGTTTCAATTAAAAATGTTCAGCTTGTATTTGCATATTGAAGAAAGATGGGATTTTAAATTAGAATTCATATTATTAGAATTTATTTACATAATAGTACTTCACAAATATTTTTTGTATTAACTTTAAAAAAAATTAAAGTAATTATATTATTGAATTGAACAATTTTCTCTTTGACAAATATTATTATTAATCATCCTTAATTTTGAACATCCAAATAGTTAATACTATAGTTCTTATGTCTTTTATATGAATCCTTAAAATGAAAATATATATTTTAAATTTAAAATTATTTCAAAACATTAACAATAACGATCCAATTTTTCTAATAATCCGCAAAAATGAAATATTGAAAAATAATTATCAAAATATTTTACAAATATACAACATAAATAAACCTTTTATTAATTAATTAACCCGTTTTGCAAATCATTTAAATCCACGAATATTTAATGCATAAAATATACGATTTAAACTTATCAAACGTATGTACAAATTCTAACTGAATTCAAAATTGTTTTGTGAATAAATTTTTTATTTCTTCTTTACGTTTACGAACAATACAGAATACACATATTTTAATTTTCGTTTGTTTGCTTTAGTATTAGTGGTAGCTTTGAAAGATTGAATATTGAAAGATTGAAAGCAAAATTGTTATGCATGTGTGTGTACGTATAAATAAGAAATTTTCTTATTCTTATTTTCCTCATATAATAAACATTATACATATATATACCTATAAACCAAATAAACATTTATTATATTATATATGACTGGACGAGTGTACACATACACCACCTATACGTTTACGATGCAATACTTGGCAATACACAATACGAAGCAAAATGTATGAATGAAAAATTATAGTTTTCATATACATATGTAATACACAGCACGGCGAATAGCGATGTAAACGCGTACACTAAATAATATATGTAAGCCAGAAACAACCAGAAAATACTTACACATTTCACATACACGAAATACAACACAAAATACTCATTCATTCCCATGACTTATAATTTACAGCTGATAGCTGATCTATGTATGCATATCACGATATCACATAGTATATGATAAAATTGTTTTTTATAATTTCAAAATTTTCACACATGCAAACTCTACAATTGAAAACTATAGAAAAAGCTTTTAAAGTATTTTTGTTCCAGAGAATATTAAAATAAGAAAAAAATGTAGTTTTGATTGGTTTTGCGCATGCTAAAGATATCAAGATGAGTGTGTTTCTTCAGCATATGTAAAACAATGTACTAAAATATAAAATTAAATAAAATTTGAACTGAATATTTCGAAATTTTAATTAAAAGATAATTTAAAAAAAATTAAATGTTCTAATTAATTCTAATCAAAGGTAAATTTTTATACAATATGTGTGTATTTATTATTTTTCATAGATTTCAAATTGGTATATGGACAAAATCAATTAATATTGAAATTTGAAAAAAAAAAAAATTAACATTCTTTAAAAACAAAAACAAAATAAAGTATCCACTTACTTATTTACCTTTATACCTAAAAGTGTATAACACGTACCCCATATATACACAAAACCTGCATTTGACCTTGTAAAGGATTTTATAAAACTGGTTCTCGTTTACTTCTATATTTTTATGAATATAAAAATGCAACAAAAATAATGCATATGTTTACATATATAGATAATACATACGTTACTATACGGTGTTATGTTGCGTAATTTTTTAAAATTCATTTTGTTTTTGCGTGATAAAAAACAGGAAGCTTCGTTTTCATGTTAAAAATAAACTGGTGTATGCATTTTATATATTGAAAAGAGGTTAAAAAGGACATACAGATGCATTTAAAGAGGTAGTACACATGAATGTAAAATAATACGTGCAGATGATCTATAAAAAAGCCGGCTTCCTTATTTTGTTTGTGTAAAATATATGTGCTACGAACACAATTGCAAATGTTACAATTTGAAAATATTTGTTTACATTTTGGAAAAATTTTGTAAACAAAAAGATTCACATATTCACACAGAGAAAAATATTCACACATATGCATAAATATCTAAATAAATTAAAAAGCGATTTAACACACACAATGATAAAAGACAAAGCACAAAAACTTCTTTATGCTTGTGTATTACTGTATACAGTCACAAATACATCGCCATCACTTCTGCTGATTTCAGAAAGAAATTTATTATCTGACTTTTACTACCGTGACTGTGTTTAATATGATTGGCATTCGGCACGTGAACGTGATAAACCTTTGGTCATTTTGCATAGTTTCTGCTGTTTGCAATTACATTACATACATATGTACATAAATATGGAAAGGAAAATAAAAAATATATGTTCGATTTCATTTTGTAATTATGTAATTGAAATTTCATCTAAAAAAAGTTAATCTTCTCTTTATTTTATATGTGCAAATGATTCATTAACAAATATTTTTCATGTTAGATTTTATTGTAACGGTCAGTAAAAACAAATTTAATATTAATTATTTATTTTTTTACAAACTTAATTTTGGTGATGACTGCAACAATACGGCATTTTGTCATCTTCAACATTCTCAAATCATTTCTATTTTTGCTAGCTTTTATATAGAATTTGTTAATATACCTATTCTTAAAATTTGAATCTACGCCATTGGCAACCGGACTATACTAGCAATAAATATTATGTTTGTAAAATATATCGAATGCATATATACATGTATACTATAGCCGGCCAAGTATTAAATTCAAATTAAAAAAAACAAGAAAACAAACCAAAACGGATGTATTCAAAATACTCGTAATTTAAAGAAGTTGTTTATACATTTTATATAGAAAATCGTGAGAAAAAGCTACACATATTATATCACACATTACAAATTTGGTACAACATTCAATATCATATAAAATGATATATGCTATACACTTTATACACGCATACTCTCACACTACATCTTTATATAGCTTTTACTAACACATCAAAATTTTATCGGTGATTTTGGTTTTATAGTAAACAAGTAAAGTTTTCAATTTTATAGAAAAATACTCGTTTGTATGTATGTAATTCTGTATATGCTAGCATTGTGTATTATATAAGCAAAATATGCATACAAACATAAATGTACATGCATGCTGTAGAAAATATTTGCAAAGTATTTGTGATTTGATTTTTTCATATTAAAAATATTATATACACTAGTTTGTATGATTGTAAGATTTTGTATACATTTGGTATGCATATACATATAAATGAATCTAAAATATATGTATTTTTTATCACTTTTCACACAAATACATTTTTCAAAATTTCAGTATACATTATACAATATAAAAATTGTTTCTAAAAATAGAAATGATCACATCATCGTTTCATTTTGATTGGCTTTTGATCACGTCATCTCAAATTCTGATTGGTTGGAAAACGAAAAATTTAATTTTTGAATCGTGTATGTATGCATGCATGTATAGTGTTAGTGCGCGAATATCGTAATTTGAAAGAATGAATTTAATTGAATTTGCGCTTAGAAAAGAATGGCACACGATAGTTTAGTCGATTAAGTTAAGTGATATTATATGTATGTAAGCATGTATATGTATAAAACTATGACAATAATTATATTTAACATGTATGTATGTATAAATATATATCTACATTACAAATATCAACATCAATAATTATTGTTCTGTCTGGTTGTAGGTTATATAATATATGTAAATATAGGTATGTACATTATATATTGTATTTGTACACAGAACACAGCAAAATCAATCTCAAACTCAAGTGACTAAAAATAATAACGAGGGGGCAACAAGTGGAAAATAATAATGTATACAAATGAGATTCAATCAATTACATATGTACATATATAACGTATGTAGTATTTAGTATGTACATAAAATGTATATAATATTTAAATTAACATTCATATGTATACTAAAATGCACGTACAAATTGATAGCAGTAGTAATAGACTAATAGAAAATATCTATTGAGAATTATCAGAATATTTTATCAGCGGAATTTAAAAGGCGAAAGCAAGTAGTACAATATTAATTGTTTCAGTTTGACTGAGTAGAATGTGATATTGCGATTGTATACATACAGATACAATGTGGGATATTAAATTATGAATTATGTAGGCTATGCGCGTTATGATATACATGCGTACCTTATAATAAAAGAATGTCTTAAAATTTTAATTGTAGATAGGTATACATACATCACATATGCATGGTAGGTATATATAATAATTATATGAATGTAGGTAAATAATGTTAAGGCAGATTTACAAATTATTGGCGAATGCATTTTCATACGGAATGCGTACATGAATAACGCACTATGGTCAGTGGTCACCACACATAAAATGTTTTAGAAGAGGAAAGTAAAATCATTCGCATACCTTTACCTTATGTTTTTGGTTGATATTACATATGAAAACAAGTCTTTTAAAATAAAATGTAATCAAAATATCGATAACAGAGTGGATAATAGTGAAGCAATGTAAAGCAAAACATATAAAATTTCATAATTTACGAACATATCAAATATTTTATAATCACTTTATTGCTTTCTTATGAAGTACATTCTTATTCTTGGTAAATACTCATCGTAAAAAATGAATTGTAAACATAAACAATTCAATATTTTGTAATTAGAAAATAATGTTGATAAATAATTATCTGGTTCTAAATATAATAAGAAGTATATAGTATGTATACACATAATAAATATTTAAATTTAAGGGAATACAAAACTAGAAAACTTCAATTATTAACAAAGAAGAAAAAATTAATAATAATAATAAACTCGCATTCTCAAATTCACTGTATAAAAAGGATAAAAATATATGTATGTATGTATACATATTTTGTATTTATTATTCATAGAATTGTTTGCCTGTTGATTATATATGCACATAATGTATATACATATGTGGAGTGGATGTATGAACATACATTTTTACATATCCACAAATGAGTGTTATTTATATGATATGAAAGTTCTTGCACGTGTAATGGAATTTTATTTGAAAAAAAAAAATATCAAACATCATAATCCTTATACAATTTTTATATCCTTGATAACAATTTTTTTTTATTTATTTCATTCATTCATTCCTTTATTTTTTTGCATTCTTCTGCATGTCATAGTTTTGCTTATTAATCACCACATTAAATAATCCATACTCCATAGTGTATGAAATACAATATCTACGAAATAAATACAAAACAATAGAAGAAGAAAATACAAACACCAAACATACATATAGGTACATATTTTGATAAATGTGTAAGAGAATAGTTTTTTTTATGTGGGGTAGTTAAAAGAAGGGTGCCTCTATGGCGGCAGCATTTATAAAAGTAGTGCAAGGATATATTAAATAAACGATTTTTTATATACTCGAGTACATATACATATGTATATGTATATATTGATGTTTGGTTGGATATGTGTATTTTCATGAAATTTTATAATGTAGATATATGTAATCGAGCATACATATAAATGAACGAGCATTCATAATACCATAATACCTATTACACATAAGAATTTTATAAAACAATTTTCATTTGTATTGGATTGTATACACATGGTCGTATACACCATTTACCATCATATAAATTTTCTTTTGTATCGTGCATTTGTATTTTTAACTACATTATTGTATGTGTATAAAGTTAAAGATATACGTTCATAAAATACCTACTTACCTACTAAAGGAATGAAAATAGGTACTATGTAAACATGTGCATGTAAACATGAGTACATATTGTGATACATATTTATATGAGATATGCAATGTACATATAAATACATATATGTATTATGTACATATATGATGTTTAAAATTATATGTATATATTGTTACGCATTACGCATAACGTTGTAATGGATTCACCACTGCGTTGTAATTTACAAAGGACGCGACAATTTTATTTTATTCATATTTTTCATAAAAAATCACGCAAGTTGAATAAAAAGTCAAACAAAACATATGAATGAATTGAAACAAAAAACTGGATTGTATTTGTATACCCACTATATAGCAGACAGCACTATGCTTACGGTTATGTTATATAACATGGGTTGTATACGCATTGGGCTATACAATAATAATATCGTAAAAGAAAATTATTTTTTTTTTTTTCATTTTAATTCTTTGTTTTGGTATCTTAACACACATCCACATAATGTACATACATTTATATGTACATATATATTTCACAGTTTTTTATTACTTTTTCGTCTAGTTCCCGTATTCATTTTCTTTGATTGCATGAAAGGGGTAAAAAATAAAAAAAAAAAAGAAGTGCGTTTTTTAATAAAATACTAAAGTAAAGCACATAACATTATCTCCTTACATAATCGTATCCCTCATATATCTATAGCTAGCGTGTCTTTAGAAGATAGTAACAATAAGAAGAATCGTGTAGCATGTTCATTTATCCAAACGAAGGGTATTTCTATACCGTAAACAGGTAAACGTAAACTCATGAAAAAAAAATCATAAATAAATGTGAATATATGTATGGTTGTTGTATTTTTACATGGATATGTACATATTAAAAGTTATTTTCATATAGTATTGTATGAAAAACCCGATTCAAAATAAATGCGTAGTAAAAATATAAAGAATCATCAAAATAAAATAAAAGCAAAAAAAAAATGAAGAATAACAGTACGAATGAATATAGGAATATGGAAAACAAAGAGAAATAGGTATTTCATAATGCGCAAAATGTGCTTTTTTTTTCACGTGTAATGAATATTTGTTATACGAGTGTACATACATGTATCCATACATTCATATATAATACGAAGAAAACCATCGAATTTTATACTCATATTGTGTTCAAAGAAAATTATAATTTTATGAATTTCCATTCTTTCTATGTACATATGTATTGTATTGTATCGTAAATTATATTTCCATACCACATATACATGCATACATCTGTTATTTGTATATATTTAATTAATTAATTCATTTCCTATATCAGTATCAATGAAAATAATCTGTAAATAAATTACCAATAATTTGTCATTTTATTTTGGTTTTTATATTTTTCTTATTTATTCATTAATTATTATTCTTTTTTATTTGTTTGTCTGTTAGTTTGTTTATTTGTTCGCTTACGAAAACAGAATAATACATAATACATATAAAAATTTTTTATTTCTTTCATTTCTGTGAATTTTAATACAGGTGCTTAAATCTTAATCTTAGTCATTTTCAATAGTGTGATAGGTGTCATTTATCAAACCAATATACTACGCACGCAAATATTAAATAATAAAAATTACAAATTAAAACAGTGATGAAAATAAATTTTGGAATTCATTTATTCAGTAACCGATAATGTGACAACAAGTTTTTTTTATTTTATTTTTTGAAATTCGAAATTACACATCATACAAACGTACATAATATCCACATAAAGATAAAAAAAACAAAAAAATTCCATATAAAAATAAAATAAATTTATAATATGAATAAATTTTCCCTTTTTTTTCGTTATGAAGTTTCAAAGTTTATGTTAACATGAGTTTTATTGTAATCATTGTTATTCTTAAATTGAAAAAACGTGTAATATGATTTTTGATTGATATCTTTTGTACACGATTAATTTGGATTATGAAAAATTTGATAGAATGCACTAGAAGCTACTAAAACCCTAAAACATAATTAAAGGCTGAACCAAATGGGTAAACTAAAAAAAAGTATAGAAAAGACATTTTGGAAAAAAGAATAATTCGGAAGTGAGAAGAATATTTGTACACACACATTGATTGTCCATGAAAATATAATGTATATGTATCTTTTAATTTTTATCATCACCAAGCCTGTCTTAAATCTTTTAACTGCTTTTCAAATAAAAAAATCTTTTCCGATTCACTTCAGTAAATACAAGAGACATTTTAAAAAAAAAAAATAAATAAATAAATAAATAAAGAAGAATTTACTATTCTATAACCAGTATTTAATCATGTTAACCTTGACTTCCTTATTTTAAAGGTCGCGGTTATAGTAGGATATAAATAGCATATTTGTAGATGTATGTATTTAAATACGACATGATATACGCACTTATAAGTATATCCAACAATCCTCCCACTTATCATTTTATTCAAAAAACATTATTTTTTTCTTGTCATAGCCAAATGTACATAGCTATATTTGTTTATGTACGTATTTTTGTGTTACCTTAGGAATATACATATAGATTGAGTATTCGATTACATGTAAGATGAAAAGAAAATATAATATAATCGAATACATATATACATGATGAACGTATACTCATAATTATTGTATCTTGAAAATTAAGATTTAATATTTTGATAAAATGAATACACATACATACATACTCGTATAAATATTTCGTGAAAGAAAAAAAAAACTTGTTTAATTTTTAGTTTTAAATTTAAATCGAAAATTGAATTGTAAGCCCACACAATTAGAATTCACGAAATAAAATATATTTCGAAAAAAAAAAATAAAAAAATAAATACAACATTTTAAACACAAAGAAATATTTAAAATGAATAAAATAATTAACATTTCACATAACATCCATACTATAGATACTTGATATATCTATGTATATCTATACAATGTCTAGACATAGAAGGAAATGTTGAAAAAAAATACCATATTGTACTTTTATGCAAATCTTAGAAAATAAGTAATTCATTCATTGTTTAATAAATAAGAGTATACAACACATACATAAATGTAAACACATATACACGCAATAAACTCTAAATGCTTAGTTTGAAAAATTTATATCCCACAATAATATACTAAAATACGATACATAATTAAAATGTTCTCAAAACATTTTATTGCTTGTAACGTAACATTTATTACTTTTTATTACATGGAATTGTATAAAAGAAACATTTTTTTTGTACAAAAATATAAAAATTCATTATGTAACTTTGAGTTAAAAATCACATTTTTTTTTAAACAACCTACATACATACACACACTCATTGTTTTATCGTTATATTAAAAAGAAAAATTATTGAATGAAACTTTTCTCACTTTTCCTAAATGCACTTGTATATTCTTTGTATCATTTTGTATATGTATTTGAAGAAAGTTGTATATTTTGTATATGTATATTTATATATGTATATTTTGTATTTATAATGAAATTTTCATAAATGCATTTATGTGAATTTTGTACATAAAAATTTTCTTTTCTCATTCGAATTTTTCATTTTTATTATTCATAAAAATTTGTAATGATATTTTTATATAATTTCGAATTACACATTCTAGATTTGAATCCTTTATTTTTTTCTCAAATGTTTCAATGTAAAATTATGTGTACCTTCTCATAGTATATGCATTTAAAATTTTGAAATTCCTAGTTTTAATACAGAGTTGACTGTATACGAGCGTACTAAATTAAAAGTTACATATTAATTAAACAATTAAAATTTATTTTATTTAAGAATTTACATGTAGTGCATACATATGTATATTTTATACATTGAATGTAAATGTGTGAAGTATTATAAAACAATTCATTTTTTTTTAAATTTATTTATTATTTGTTCCATAGTTTATTGATTTATTGACCTAACATAGTTCATAGTTCATGGAAATATGCACTTGAATACAGGATGAAAATCAATTAAAATAAATATGTAAATTGAGTATAACAATTTTTTCTTATATACATACATACATATACATATGTTGTACTGCCATTTACAATTACATACATGCATATGTATTTAAATAAATATCTTTATAGATTTCAATCTCTTTTAAATTAAATATAATTCAATACCAACAGCAACACATTTTTCTATGTACTCGTATTAAGACATTTTACGCTGAAAATAATAAATGAAAATAATGTAAATTATACATACATATTGTACTATTTTAAGGAAAAATCATGAAAAATATATTTTTATTTTCTAATTTATATGTAATCATGTCACCAATAAATTTTTATGTAATTTTATTTTTTATACTTTTGATCTTTCATCTATTTATGCAAACTATATACTCTCTATTATGCATCTAGAATCAAAATAATATGTACATAAATGTATGTAATTTATGCAACTGATATAATATGAGTACGATTACGAGTACCGTATATTTATATATACGATTATCAGTATAATACATATGTATGTACACAAAGTCATAATCATTTTTTATATCCATCCAATTCTAAAACTACATGTACATTTTTAAATAGATTGTATGATGTGATCGTCATCAACAAATCAAATTTTTAAAGAAATTAAACAAAAAAAAAAAACAATGCACAATATTCCCTATAAAATTTGCATACATATAGATACATACATACGTATATACTTGCTCATATTTATGAACATAAAATAATTGTGTACATTTATTTGTACAATTTTGTATTGCATCCATACATACATTATTCCTTTTTATTTATTTATTTCGCGATTTATGTATCGCGATCTAATAGTTTCATTTGTCGGTTTCGGTACATATACATACATTACATTTATATACATGGTCGCAGTCGATCATCATAATTTATAAAATGTAATTTGTCGTGTGATAAGAAAGCTTCATTTCTAGATTTAATGCAGTTTTGCAATAATAAATTTTAATGCTTTTAAGTGTTACTATTATGTATTGACCGACAGATGATTTTATGAAATATTATTATGCATGTTATATACCTATGTGTAGATACAATTTTTATTGAAATAATTATTATTTTTTCATTTATGTTCAATGTTCCTTTACAGAAAAAAAAAGTTATTTAAATTTGTAATTTTATCTTATTTAGATCAATTGTTCTTGAATGTATTCGTAACTAATTTTTAAAGTATAAGCTATTATACGAGTACAATTTTTGAATTATTCAACTCATCTAATTAAGTATGTATTCACAAAATCACAGTGTATCATAGTGTCATCATAGATCATAGTGTATATCATTGTCATAGTGTATAGAATAGATAAGCTATGCTAGTAATTTATGTGGGAGAATGTGACGTCACTCTGTCAACTGTTGTTCGACAGGCAATAAAAACGATAAATATTTAAAATACCTACACCTCAAATACTCAAGAGTTCAATGACCATGATTGTTTACAAATGAAAATATAGGTCAAAATATTTATCGGCTTTTGTTGTTTACACGGATCTTGTTTCATTTCGAAATTCTTTTTCGTACACTGCTACAGATAATTTAAACAATAAAAGGAGAAGAGAAACTACTATTCACGTATCTTTCCATAAGAAATATACAAGAAACATGAAGATACAACAAATAGAAGTAATGAGATTATTGTCAAATAACTATATTACGATATAAGAATACGAATATAGCATCTTGCATACCAGTATTTTGTTTCATAAGAAAAATCCTTTTCCTCTACTATACTTTCTTCTTCTTTTAATTTAGTATCACACAGAAACATTAATGAACTGTATTCTGTATTCATTAAAATGAAATGAGTGACACTTTACTTACATTTTTATGCATTTATTTTATTTTCTTTTCTTTTATTTATTTATTTATTTATTTTTTTTTCAAATTATTATAATTTTTATTATTTTTTTTTTCTATACATTAAATTTGCATTTTCATATTAATGTAATGTTATAAATGTTGAAGCTTGTTGAAGTCTATCCAACTACAACATCAAACTGCTTGTGTCATTCGCAATTTACTATAATATGTATTCGTATAGTTTTCTCTATGTGTGTGTGTGTATGTTTTTAATGCATAATTATATCGGTATGAGTATATAATTACTGAAAATTTCATATAATATGTTTGTAACAAAAATTTGTTCTAAAACATTGTATAAGTGAATGATGGGTTTTTGAGTCATCGTAATAATGCAAATTATGTACATATATTTACATATATGTAAATGCACTTGTATATACAATGAACAAACATTTATATGTAAGTTCATGTAAGTATACACAAATTAAATATTACAAACGTATATATCTGGCACACTGAACTATATTTTTCTTAGAATTTTAAATTTATATTTAAATGATTAGAAGAAAAAAAAATCGTTTAATATTTATGTGTATACATTATATATCTATATATATGTATGTATTTGTGTTTGTAAATATTGTATAAATAGATATATGTACATATAGATATATATGTAGAACATAAAAATTGCATGTTAGAATGTAGAAATAGCAAAGAGAAAGAAGAGGTTGGGAAAATTGAATTTATTTTTTTTATATATTATTTTATATATTATTTTATACATACATACATACAAAAATGTACAATTTATACTATATTACGACTACATATATATGTATGTATATAGATGCATTCATAAAATAATGAAATAAAATAAAATAAAATAAAAAATAAATTTTTTTATAATTTTATTTTCAAAATAATAATATTGAAAATAATTTATTTCTTTGATGTTTAATTGTTTGTTTTTGTTTTTTATTTAAACAAAAATAAGATAATTTACTTTTTTAATGATGCAATAACAACAAAAACAGTTCAAAGTTACAACTTTTAATGTGTGTGTGTAAAATATATACATATACGTGAATACAGATATAGGTAGACATTACATATATATATATTTATTTTAATATTTATACAATATTTTGTTTATATAACACCTCTATTGATGAGTTCAAGGTAAATTTTCTAAACAGACTATAAAGTTTTCATTATAAATTTGAAATTATTCTAGACTATAATAATGTGCATACTCTTAAAATTGTGTATACAATTATGTGAATATTTTATAGAATTCATTGTATTTCAATTTAGTGAGATCGAAACACAGAATAAAACACCAATTCTATATTGAATACATAATCAGTCGCGTAGCACTCTATAACAATACTTAGTTTACGGTATACGTAAACGTACATATACGCGTAACATTCATAAATAAACAGTCTAGTTGGAATATTATGGGGTTGTAAATTAAATAAATTTCAGATTAAAATCTATAACACTGAAAATTTATTAATAATATTTTTAATTTTTTCTTTTTTTTTCTAAATGATAATTTTATTTTAGTTTTTTTCTTCGATTTTTATTTAAATAAAAATTAATATGATACATAGTAAGAAAATATATAAAGTTAATAAAAAATACAGTAACCATTATAAATATAAATTACAATAATTACATATTTTATTTACTTAATTAGATTGGCGGTATCTTTAGATGTTCTATACATAATTTTTTGTAATCAATATACATACACATATACATTTGTATATTTTATATAGATGTATAGATAATTAAATATAAGAATTGTAATTTAGATAGTGAAAATTTTATGTATGTGTACTTTATATTTGGGAATTTCGAAAGTAAAATTGATTGGAATTTTGCACTTTAAATACATATGTACATTTGTTTGTGTTACATACAAAACATGTTATATGTATGTATACTCTACTTACAAGTAATAAATGAAATTATCTATACATCATTCTCTTTAAATCTTTCGAAATAAATTAGATTTAAAGATTGAGGATGACTATTATGAACGAATTCAACTATGAGAGTATGTACATAAAAATTCATTTAACTTGTTGAAAATTCAAAAAATAAATTGATTCTGCTCTGGGTGACTTAAAAAAATTTCCATGTTGGTTCATGGTAATAAAACGTAAGTCTGATATAATTTAATTGATTAGGTCTCCTGTGTAGTTTAAAACTTAGGCATATTTAGGTGTATGTATGCATATATGTATATAGTTTTAAATTAATATTTATAATAAATTATATTCTAATACTTGTGTGTATACATATGTAATAAAATAGTAATAGTACAGATGAAAATAAATTATTTCTTATCTTTTTCTAATCATAATTATTTACAAATTATTATTATTTATTAATAATAAATTTTTTTTGTCAAATTTTTTTTGGTCTTTGTTTAAAAAATATGAAAAACGAAACAGAAAAATGAAGCCTTAAATACGAGAATAGACAAAACAAAAAAAAAGTGTAAGTATAATATGAATGAAATTAAATTTATTACAGTATACACACTCTATCAATAATTTGTTTGTTTTAATAATTTTCTTATATTATTATTATTATTATGGTGACCTCGTATCATCAGAAATATGAAACAGAAAAAAAATTACATATTTATTTGTACTATAACTTTATCTGTACATAAAATAATTATTTAAATGTTGCATGAAAAAAAAAACTAAACTTATATATTTTGATCTTCTTATCTCTGGTAATGGTTTTTTTTTTGTTCTTGCTGTCATGATATTTTCTAAATAATTTTGCCAAATAATAATTTGATACAGACCAGTAAAAAAAAACAAATGTAAAACAAAAATAGTAAAAAAAGAATAAATAAATAAAAGAAATTGTTCTACAAATACATATTCAACGCACATACATTATTATTATATTTTATATAGTAAACTATATAAAATTTATGAAGAACAAACAACAAAAAATAGTCAAGTAATTAAACATAATGCCATTACATTAAAGCTTAGTCTACAAAATATAAATTCTTACAGCTTAGCTACTGCGGACAACGATTTTTTCGACCTCTTTTTTTTTGGTTTTATATTAAAATTAAAAAAAAAATTTTGTATGTGCTGCTAGAACACAATTCAAGATCCAACGACACAGACCTTTTAACATAATTAGTTGATTCTCAAGCGTAATCGTAATATCAAATGTAATTAAACTTGACATGTACTGAGTTTTTTTACGTATAATACTCCCAAGTAATAATAAAACAAAACATACACCACTTACAGTGATGTAGTTGCATTGGTGATGGCTATAAATATATATAATGTAAATGTTGATTAAAAATCCTCCATATGAATTTATTTTCAGCAAAGTGTATTGAGATATGTATATTTTTTGTAGTATTTATGATCCCATTTTATATATTAATTCAATTCATATATGAAATCGATTTGAAAATCAACATTCAACAATTTTATGTAAAAAATATTTATTACAATAAAAATTATATTATTTTCTTTCATTTAAAATTTTTGAGTATAAAAGACAAAGCGATAGAAAAAGGCCTCAACTCTAAACTGAACCATTGACTGAACGTATGAACACAAATTTAATGTAAGTAGGTATAATGTATAAAACATTTAAAATAAAAAATATAGTAATTAGAAAAACAAAATTTAATTTTCTGTTTTAATTATGAAAGCGTTGAAAAATTTTCAATAATTATGAACGTTTAGATAAGTTTCAAGAATCTATTGTATTAAATATTAAATGAATTACGAAAAAAAATAGAAATAAATACAGATATACGTAGAGGCACAATGCAAACATAACTGCTAAATATGTATTTTTATCAAGACATCAAGACATCATGAATCACTTATGTTTGTATCAATATCAATAGAGTAAAAAATTATCAGCGATTAAATTGGATAAAAAATGGGAAGAAATTTCATCAGAAGAATCATTGATTTAATATTTTCTTGGACTCTAAAATAAACATTAGATTTGTATTTCCAAAGAAAACGTTATCAACAAATTCCAATAATAACATCACTGTATATAATACTTATGTTCGGCTTTTTACAGTATTTCCTTCAATTTTTATGAATTTTACAATTTATTTTACAATATGAAAACAAAATTAGTTAAAAATATTAAGAAAAATTTTAAAACATAAGAAAAAAAATTATAATTAAAAAAAAAAAAATTTAATCCTCCCCGGCGGGGAATCGAACCCCGGTCTCCCGCGTGACAGGCGGGGATACTTACCACTATACTACCGAGGATATATATTTTTATTTCGTCAAATCATTATATAAATTTAATATTCATTTTGATTCAATTTTTAGAAATATCCATTTATATGATTTATATCCAATTTTATATGATTTTATACACTTGTATACTTGTGTGTTATTTCATGAACATTTTCAAGAAAATCTATAGCGCCATGCTGACTAAAAAAAATCGAAATTCACCAAGGAACATATACACGTATCAATGTATTATGTATCCATCCATTCAATGGAGATTATAAATAAATAATCAATCAATCAAGAAAAGAGGCGATCGAAATGTTGTACAGTATGTGCATTCCGCATTCCTTTAAAATTTTCAAGTATGTATAATTTGAAAAATTTTCTGTTAAATATACACTATCTATACGAATATGTACTGAATAATATCAAAGAAAATGTATACAACATACAACTAATTATGTATGTACCTACATAGTTCATGCAACACAATCGTATATTTTTGTATGTACAATCTCAAGTATCATTATTGTATTTCTTCTGCGTACGCACCTCTTTTACAATCTAATTCATTATATTATACATATACGCACGGTTTTACGGTTTTAGATCATTGCATTCATTCTAAAACTAAAACTAAGTGAAGTGAGTTGAATTGAATGGATGCATGGATGAATGACTAAATTTAAATGCATTATTGCATTGCAATTTGATTTTCTTTGAACTCAGAAATGATTCATCAGTTTATTTCATACTCTGGTGCTAGTCGATGGCACACTTTTCTCTGGCTTATTTATGTTATATTTGAACAGAAACTATTTTTATTATTATTTTTTTTAATTTTTGGCATATGTACATAATGTACTGGTAGTCGTATCCGTATGTGTTTGTTTATTTACTAAAATTTAAAATAAATATTTTCAATTGGTGTGGGCTGATCGCAAATACTTACCATCTTATACCAATACTATTTCAACTTCTTACGCATATATGGAACAGTGTAATATTTGAATTATACATAGAAATAAATTTATTGTCCGTTATTGAGATGCTAAAGTTTATCAAAAAACCGAACACATTTAATAATGTGTCTGGTCAAAAATTATATTTAGCATGCAGTCATTAAAATTAATTGTAATATAAGCAATTTTTATTTTTATTTTTTTTTATTTTTAAAAAAATTAACGACTTTTATTTAGAAAAAATTATATTTTCTTCTGTATTCTGTATTATGTACACATATTATAATGAGCAGTTTAAGATGTGTAAAAATTTATTATTTAATATATGATGTATAATTTGGTATAATGCTATAATTTAAAAAAAAATATAATATGACGTATTTGTATGAATTATACTACACATTTTTTTTAAAATTTTTGGTAATTCTTATAACAATTTTTCAATCGTTTGTCTGACATGTGGTCAAATTCAATTTTGTCGTTACAAAAAAAAAAATGTTTTCCACCAAAATAGAAACTAAAATCCAAAAATAGATACCATCGTACCATTCACATAAAATTAAATACTTTACGAAATAATATTCTGATAAAATTTTTCATCATTCACGTGCCAATTTTTTATTCTTATACAAACGAATTTATTTACAATATGGTATAGGGTATAGGGTATAGGTGGTATAGGTATACAATGAATATACCTGCGAATATTTCCAGTGTATTTTTCAATATTCGCAAATAAAAAATTTTTAAAGATACCAAAACATTGCCGATGGTGTAGTTTCATATAGAAAATAAAAGAATTGTAATATGTATCTTTCGAATCTAAAAAAATTATTGATAGGTAATACGCGTGCAATAATAATTGTCTACAATCCAATCACAAATGTATGTAATGTATGATGATGCATAAAAACATTAATTTTTCATTTTGTATTTTTTTTTGAGAAATAATTTTTTTTTCATCAATAAAAAAAATTAAATAAAAATAATAATGATAATAAATTAATGGTCAAATACTGAACTTCAAAATGTTTTGGATATTTGCCAAAACATCTATACTAATATTCATCCTACATACATACATACACATGTATATATAATGCTCTCAGTTTTTCTGAACTTTTTTATCTATAAATACACATTTCCATACATATGTACATAATTTTTATTTAGGTTTCTTTTCGTTTTGATTTCTTTTATATTTTTGACATTGTCAATTGTGAAAAAATAAGATGTATATTATAGGGATAAACATTTTTTTTTTTAGAAAATTAAAAAGTGGGAAAAGCATTTCATTAAAATAAATTTAAATTTTTAACAATTTTTTTTTTCGACCAAAATAATATAATTTTTTATTTGGCTTATATTCTATATTATGATATTATGTATTATACAGACAAGATAGATGGCAATTACATGCTATTACTTAATATTCAATTTAATTATAAAAATAAAACAATCATCAAGCACACGATTTTTATAAAAATAAACAACAAATTATGTTTTTTTGTGTTTATTTTGCTTGTTTGTTTGTTTATTTGTTATTTATTGTTTTTTTTTGTATAAACAATAAAAATCTATTATACACGATTTTTCAAATATTATAAATTGAAATTAAATTTTTAAATTCAACCCCAACCCCAATTTTCGTTATACATACTATACGAGTATATAAATTTGTATGATACATATATGTATATACTATACATTGTGTAGAATAAATTAAGGCTATTTAATATAACTATACATATGTATGTATTTATATCTATGTATGATGTATACAAAATATAAAAAGTAACGCCTACATTAATTTTCGAAACGTACAATGAGCTCACTCTACGACTGCAATCGCAATTCATTTTAATATGTAACGAGTAAAACTGTTGTGTTGATTTGATTTGATATAGTAGTGAATTATACATAAAATGTGATAAAATCTGATCATCACTCAAATTCACCATAGAGTGTCTTCATGATCTTTTATATACATATATGTATATATGAGTATTATAGGATGAGTATTATAATATATTTTTCACTTTTGTTATACCTATATTTTTTTCCGTATATTTTTTTTTTATTTGATTCTTTTTTAAGTAAACGTCTACTTACATAACACATAAGTAAAGTGTTTATATGAGTATATTGTATAGATATATGTAATGTAGACATATTTTAATTTTTAATTCTCTTCTCTTTTATAATTTGCAATTATTTTATTATTGTGGATCACGTTTCACCCCATGTGGTATTAATTGTATGTACCATACATCATACTTGTAGCAATTTCATGTTTATTTCGATGCAATTATGCCTTCATCAATAAATGTTTAATGTTATTCTAATGTAAATTTATTATTACACTGGAAACCGCAAAGATGAATTTAATATTCAAAAAAAAAAAAATATATATATATAAATATTATACAATAAAAAATAAAATAGTATAGAAATAAGGTAAATTCTTAAAATAATAATAAATTTTATAAAATGAAATTAAAATTTATAATAAATCTCTGGTTTTACTTGAAATCAGTACTCGTTCATATACGTGCATTTTTTATATTTTATGATGCATATTTGTTTTTAGTATAATATATATAGTATTAAATAAACACATACATATATGTATATGTATATGTATATATTTAGGTACCGTACACAACATATAATTAACGATGAGTGTTTGTTATATAAAATATAAAAAAAAAAATATTATTATTATTATTCATAGATTTAATGTTTTTTTTTTTACTTTAATATTCCAAGCATTGAAGATGTTTAATCAGATATATTGTCATGTCATATCATATAGAATAAATAATATTAAAGAAAATATGTATATATAGTATTCTTTTAAATATTTATTAGCGAAAAATATTTCTTACAAGATGCGCGCGAATAAATAAAATGAAAAATAAATAAATTTTATTACATTATAGATACATATTATATATTATTCATATATAGGTACATAAGTTTATACTCATACAGTCATACATAATATATGTACATATATGTATAAATGTACACCTATTTCATAAAATGGAGTAATATAAATTACACATTTACATAGCATCCATATATTGTACAGCAGTAAATGTATATAGTATATTCTTATTTCTCCTGTAATAATAATAATTTGTAAAATTATAAATCGATTTTTCAAATTGTTTTCAAGCACATCGGAAAAACTCACGAAATATCTATCCCATATAGGTGTAGCTATACATACAAGTATGTATTTACATATTTATATGATTTTTTATAGTGGTAGCAAGTAATATTCAAATGAAAAATTAAAAAAGTTTAGTGTAGAAAAAAAAATTCTCATTAATTTTATTGTAATTTATAACACACATATTATAAGATATTTTGTATTTTTAGTATATACATATGTACATACATATGTTTTTTGTTAAATGTAGCCATGACATTGAATAGTATTTTTAACTTTTTATACATAATATTTTTTTAATTTTATTTTTTTTTATTCCGTTAATCTAATGTATATTATGTGTATGTGCATATATAATGTTTATGTAAAAATAATAAAATTCTACAATGAAAAACTAATTATTTATTTTGATTTTACTGCTTTTGACTATAACATGTTATACTATGATTATATATTGTATATAAATGCTGGTAAATATAAAATCTAATGATAAATATTAAAATAAATAATAAAATATTTTTTTTCAAATATCAGTTAAATATATTTTTTTAATAAAAAATATAATAATTTAAAAAGGACTTATTCGAAACTTTTACAATATTAAAATGAAATATGTAGATGAGGAATAATTACAAATTTTTGGTTGTGATTTTATAACAAACACATATGCATGTATGATATAAGTTCATCATTTTTAAAAAGAAACTGAAAATTTATTCATTAATAACATACATATGTATAGGTTTAAGTGGTTTAAGTCACTTATTTTTCCTTGAATAAAATTTTAGTCATTAGTGGTGATTATATTTAAAAATTATTGTTATTTTACAATTAAAAGAAATATGTTTACATCCATATATAACTATAACTTATAACTATTCATAGTAAATAATTATAAGTGTGAGAGAATACGTACTATACATATAATACGTATGATGTAACATTCGATTCGATTCAATTTGAAATCTTTTAAAAGCATAATAAATTTTCACTTTACCATAATTTATTCAAAAATTAAAAAAACGAAAAAAAAAGTAAAGACAGGAAAATTATCTAATACAATATATCAGATTAATGAATACTATTACCTACATATATATAGCTGGAAGCAAAATAAATTAATAATTTCAATTAAATAAATAAATGGAATTATATTGGAGATAAAAATTTCTATATATTACTTTTGTATAATCGAGTATGCAGTACATTTTTTAGCATAGATCATATAGATGTGTAAGTGCAAGTATGGGAATAAAATATTCGTGACTTAAAATTTTTATTTAATTGTTTTATATGTATACATATGCATAATGTGGCATAATGCAAATTCAATAAAATTCCATAACTTCAGCCTTCATCAAAAATTAAAAAAAAAATATCTGATATTAATTGAAATTTGTAAATTTCAAATTAAAAAAAAAAAATTACAAAAAAAAGGAATATATGTGTGTGTTATGTGCGTTATGTATATAACAGATGAGTAGCTACAGCTATTAAACGTTAATTAATAACAATCAACACGCTCTTATTGTTTATCATTATTTTATTTATTTAATTCATGTATTACTCGTACCAAAGCTCGTACACATGTGTATTTTATGTATTTTTTCCTTCATACTAGATTTTGTTTTGTTGTATTTTGATTTTTTATAATTTACCTTCAGTAACAATTTTCTTCTTTAACGCCCATCATATTATTATTTACAATTTCAATTTATTTATTTATTATTGTTTTTATTTTTTCAAACACTTAACGTCTAGTGTAAAAATATGTTCACACATTATGTGTATTGTAGTGTATCAGATTTTAAACCGCATATTGAAAATATTTTTATAATGGCAGCGGAATGAAAATGAAAAAAAAAGTAAATGAATTTAATTAAATATTGTACATACGGTTGATAATGATTCGTTTCTCTGTATCATTTAAGAATTGATATGTGTTGTAATATTGTATAATTATTATATCACATTGTTCAATTTCACATACAGTATGTATGAATGCTATGCTATACAATCGTTCAAATTTGGAAGCAATTCTTTTATGCTCTGGTGCATTAATTTCGCATTACACCGGTAATGATATTACATGCATATGTATTTGAAGTTATGTGTAGAATAATATAGTAGTAAAATGAATGGTGATTTGATTGCACAAGACAAGAGTAATAGTAATCCATATACATTATTTGTATAACACTCGTATAAACATCATCATATCATATGATCATCATAATTACTGCTACAATATAAAATTTATTAATTGTTGTCATATTTATACGTATACAAAAAACAATATCTATATACATATGTATTAGTCAATTTAATGCTTGCTATATTTATGTTATTTAGATGTATAATACTTAAGTATGTATATACCAAACACCACTAATAGACCACTAAATTAAAATCTTTTCTCATTAACATTTTCAACTTTTATATAATAATGATAGAGTATGTGATAAAATGAGAAACAGGTTTTCATGTTTTTATTGACAGTTCGTTCATTATTACGTTTGAAGTTGAAAATATTCGTTTTTTATTATAATTCATTTTCTATATTCCTTTTCTTTCATCTTAAATTTTTCATATTCATATTTTCATATGTACACAAGTACCTATACCTACATACATATGTATCTATACATTGTTTCATTTACATATGAGTATTATATCTGCTAGCTATATACAAATTAAATCTTTTATATTTATTCGCATTTTATAAATAGTTACTGATCTTCACCTTTGGGGTTTAATCGATAATTAGTCATTCAACATCAATTTTTTTTTTCTTAAGAATATGTATGAGTCTCGAACATCTATCCTATCCTATACATATAATAGTAGATAGTAGTTTCGATAGTAAAAATATTGGAATATATGCTCACATGTGTAAGTATATTTCTATAAATCATCATAAATATGTACATATACGAAAAAAAGAAATATCAATAAAATTCCAAATAAAAACTAATTTTCATATAGAAGTGTCCATTTTTGCATAATATTTAAAATATAAATTATATGTGTATGCGTTGAAGTCATGCAATGTGATTATTTACTACAAACATATCTATCTATCTATTATTACTCGTATACTCGCATATTCATACCTTATAATTTTCATACAAATAGAAATTATTTTTCTGTTTGACTAACCAATGTATGAATTAGACATATTGGCGTTGTAAAAGAATAACAAAATAAAGAAAAAAAATGAACTTGTTTAACTGTATGCACATTAAGATTGTGTTGTAAAAATACATCGCGTTGTAATAGTATTTAATCGTATTTATTACATGAACAGGTACACATTAAATTGAAATTTTATGTATAATTTTGTCACTAATTTTTTGCTAGAAATGCAATATGAATCATTCTATTTTAAGAGGATATTATAACAAACGAATAATATGCTTCATATGAATACTTACTAATAAATAATTATTGAATATTTAATTAAAAAATGGACTTACATTTATATTAGAAGGCGTGTACCAATAATACAGACAGTCAAATAAGAAATTAATCAAAGTAATAGAATTTTGATTTTATAATGAAGTTTTTCTTAACTAATAATTAATAATTATATATGTATTTATTATGCGCATTTAATACTTACATGTAAAAATATGTATACTTTTTTTTTTCATCTGACTATGATATTTATTCTCATTTATCTTATATATCGGTTGTTTTTAATTTTGTTTAATTTTCGTTTTACTATATACGTGATATATGTATATGTACTTACGTGTATAATTAATTCATATTATAATTTTTGGAACAAAAAATCTAAATAATAAAATGAAACAATAACACACTAATGATCATGAGCAATAATATTGAAGAATTCAATTGTTTTATATAACAAAACGATATGTGTAAATTTAATTTATAATTTTTGTTTTTTCATTTTAAATCATCTGATTATATATACATTATATGTATTGTATTGTATGTTATGTATATGTATTTAGAAGTACCAAAAATATGAATCATATACAAAATAATGTATGTTTGCACATATTGTGTAAATAAAATAATAATTTATGAAAAATAATGTCCAAAACCAGTTTTAGTGACATTAAATCCTTTTTCGTTACGATGATTTACAAAAAAATTTACTGAATGAAATGAGCATTTATTTGTTTGTATTTTTCTTTTTCAAATCGAAAAAATGAAGCAAGCGAAAATAATATACATAGTCGAAATAAATTTTACGAGCTTAGATGAATGAATACAACTTCTATAGATCAAAATAATTGAATGATTCGTAAATGAAATTGTACAATTGTGAATATGAGCATGTGAATACTACACCTATAATACATTTTTGCATTCAAAATATTCATAATATTTTCATAAATAAATTTACAACACTGTGTAAAATTTAAAATATTTTTTAAAATGATTTTACGTACACATATGTATATATGACACAATATTTATGGAAATTTGTTGACTACACAATTTTATAAAAAAAAAAAATACTCGCATATAGGATAAAATTTCAATTCAATTTATTTTTTTCTGTATATCTTCTATAAATATATTCCGATGTTTTCAATTTTAAAATTATTATACTACAAATATAATTCATCTGTTGTCTAGCTCATAGATAAATTTTCATTTGATGAGAACTTGTCAAATAAATTACCTTCTCAGATTTATTGTAAAATTAGTACACACAAATATGAGGGCTGTATATAGGAAAAAACAACATTGAGAAAAATTTGAATTTCATCAAAATTTTTATATGAGTCCATAAATTTAAATGAAAATACTAGATGTCGTGAAAATGATTCGAAATCGTATATATATAAAAAACAAATTTGAAAATATAAATATGAATTAATATTAAAAACATTATGTTCATATATACGTGTACATATGTAATTTTTTCGGTAATCAAGGATAGCACATTTTAAATTCTAAACTTTCACATTTACAAAAAATAATTGAAAACTACAAAATCTAAAAAGAAAAATATCTAAATAAAAAAAGACAAATAAAAAGTTTATGTTTACCGTAGCGTATGGTAGAAAATGACATTTAAATATTATTTGTTTAAAAATATTTATGAAAGGGAATTTTTAATTCAAGTATACTCGTACCATACAGAAAGGATAGAAACAATGAATTCAATAATAAAATATTCGTTATATTATGTACTCAACCCACACAATAAAATGAAATTCAAAAAATAAAAATTCAAGGAATATTTATCATCAGAATGTTCATTACTTATATACTCGTACTATACATAACTGTGAGTATCTATAATCGTAATGCATCGTATGTACATACTTAATATGTATGTGAATATTATATTATGTATATTTTGAAAAATGTACATATTGAAAGTTTTATAAAAAAAATTTTTTTTTTCACATATGTATGTACGAACGAATACATATACGAGTATTTATGCATTCATTTGTATAACATATATGAAAGCATAAATCCATATAAACTATCTGTATGAATAAATACAAAAAAAAAAAAATTTTTTTTTTTAAAAAAAAGATTTATGTCATATCATAATAAAAATAATTTCAACCATGACAATAGATCTTAACAGGTATATGTTACAAACAATTTATTTTATGAATTATAAGATTAACAAAAATATATAAGAAAACATTTGGCTTAAGGCCAGCAGGAACCGCACCTACTATACTGTTTAATATATCCAATAATTGATGTGTATATGTATAATGCAGATATGTATGTGTACGTACACACATAACGAGTATGTGTATTTAATACAATTATAAATACATATAATATGTATTAGTAGAATATATAATATGATGTATGAATATCAGAAAATAAAAAATGACGAAAGAAATTACAAAATTAATAAAAATTTAAAAATAAGATATAGATTGCAAATAAAAAAGGTTAAATTAATTGCATATTAATAAAATATAGACAATATATCTAGGTGGATATGTGCATATGTGTAAAACTTCTACAGTTCATATTTCAATATACTTATGTACATTTTAGTAAGTAAATTTCATTATATTTTTGTATATCACTGCACATAAATTAATTTAGCAATACTCGTATACGAGTATATTAATAAAAGCGAGTGAATGCTCAGATCACTGTCATATTCTGGCTGCTAAATTGATTTGATGCAAATCGTTTGTCACATATTTGTCTATGATACTTACCAGAAAATGTGTTTATATATACTACACTACCACATACTACACATATAAATTAATGCTAATTATTATATTATATCTATGTTTTTACATATTTTTATTAATATAAATGTACTATATGTACGACCAATATGCCACATAAAAGTATATAGTATCCTAAATTTGAAAGCTAAGTACATATAGTATATAAAATGTTAAATATGATGTTAGGACTTTAAATAGCATTTTGATATATGACTAAGTTAATTATCAAGTACACACAAATATTTATATATAAATAATGAATATTGTTTTGTTATGACTGGCATCAAAATAATATTAGCAATTAGCCTATATTATAAAAACTATAATCACATATAAAACCTTTTACATTATAAGAAGTACGTTATATGATATGCCTATGTGCGCAATATTAACATTTTTAAATTGGTAAATTTTTAATCCTCAAAGCATATTTCAATGTTTAACCGTATGGGATAGACATTGGGCGCATGTTCTGCAGATTTAATCAAATTCGTATAATGATTCATCTGTACTCTGGGTACTAAATAGTTGACAGAATTTTGATATACGCCAATAAACTATGAAAGTTATAAATGATCTGATACAAAATGACAAATTTTATTAATTGTTTCAATTTACCTATACGTGTACAAGCGTATTTGCTAACACTTTAAAACAATCCCAAAAATTATTGAACTTTGTATTAAATAATTGTAAAAATGAAAACGTTTGAATATTTTTATAGAAAAATCTACAAGTACCAAATACTTAGTATGTATGTACATAATTTTAATAAGTTTATAAGTTTTATTCTAAATTTCTTAAATGAAAGACAGTGGAAATAAGAACTAAAAAAGGTGTAATTTTTTTTTTTCTGAATTATAAACGATTTTCATTGATGCATAAAAAATTAATTTAAATATTATTTTGCACATTTCCTCGTATATATATTTTAAAGTATGTATAAAAATTATTAAATGACACAGAGTCACACAATATTAAAACTTGTTAGATGTATTAAACTCTTTTATTTACCTAGTATAGCACATATGTAATTGATTATGTTTAGTATCTAAATCCCTGGGGTATATAAATTCAATTATTTTATCGCACACATACAGATACTCTTGTTAATAATATGTAAATGTGTACTATGTATGTATGCAGGGCAATAATTTTCTGTAACTCAATTAGAATAGGTGACAACCGTAAATTATATATTTTAATTTAATAGTTTACATCATAAATTCGAATATGGGTTTTACAAAATAATAAAATATTAAATAAAAATTTACAAAAATCAAAATATTATACACACTAATATAATTCTATTTAAACAAAAGGAAATAAATATTCATTTTTATTTTTATATATGAAAAATCGCCTACGAAATACCGAAATATAAGTATCTATTTTTTAAAATTCTGAAAAAGTAAGTATATTACACTTTAGCTTTTATCTTTTGCACGTACGATGTCATAATTTTTAATGAATTTTTTTTGCATACTGTATGAAATTGGTAGAATAATGAATCATTATTTTTTTCCAAAATAAATAATGTAACAATTGAAACAAGTATTTTAAACCTACAAACATAATACGAGTATGAATATCATGATAGAATGACCCAGACTGTGCAACCATGAATCATATGAAATATATATTTCAACGAACTTTATTTAAATTTAAAAAATTAGAAATTTGATTGACGATTCAATGTGAAATTTAATTGCAATCAATGTAAATTTATTACAAATTGTACCATATACGAGTACAAAGTGTAAAAATGTGATGTTGTGTTCGATGTTCGATGCAATAATTAATATAAAGATTCATATTCTGCATTCTAGTAGCTAAATAATTACAAAATAAATTATACGAGTATACTTGCTATATACTAAAAATCTAATTATATATACTTTAGTGAAAAATTAATCATGCAAAGTAATTATTCAAAATATTATTTTCAATTACATTTTTATTGCTACGAAACAAACTGAAACATGATTTTCATAACGTACAAATTATTTTGTAATTAATAAACAAATAAATAAATAATGATTTTTTGTTTTTATATATAGTAAATTGGTTTTAGTTTAGTGTCTTATAAAAATATTGAAAATCTGAATTTAAAATTTATAGGTATTTTATCTTCTAAACATTAATAGATATTTTTATAAATAAATAATTAAAATAAATATAAATAAATAACTTACAAAAAACTATAGTAAAATATAAATTTATAAATATAGAAAAATCTAAAACTTGTATGATCGAAAGAATTTTAAAATTAACAGTTAAAACATTTTACTATTTTTAATAAATTAAAATTTTATTTTTACAAACAATTTCCAACTACTTTGAGTTCTACTATTTATTTATTTATTTTCTTCTACAAGTACATCAATAAATCATAATTTGTAAACGATCTTTAAATTTTTTATAATTTTATATTTTTGTAATATTTTTTTTTGTTGTCTTTCAAAATTTGAAGTACTTATGTATCTGTTCTTTTTTTTGACAAACATTTTTACACAATTCTTTTTTTATGTGTAATATTTATAATATGTATATGCGGATTTTTTAAAAAAAAATGTTCAATGTTTTACAATCAAGAAAAACTTGATTTCATTTAATAATGTGTATTTATGTATTTATTTATTTAATTTTTTAAATATTTCTATATTCTTATATAATAGAGTGGTATATAATACGAGTACTAAAGATGGAATTTTAAATATTTTATTATGTATTTTAATTAAGTTTGTATTTTTTTTTTTTTTTTCAAATAAACTTAAACTTATTATTCTTTTATTTTAATCTTTCTATACATATTTAGAAACTGTTTTTAGTAAGCTGTTTTTTCTTTATTAAATACAAGCACATATGTATTTAATTATTAAGTATTATAACATATTGTTAGTCAAAAAAAAAAGGAAAATATTTCCTTGAAATTGTAAATTTAAATTTACAATTTATGAAACCGGTGTACACTCTGAAATCCAATGAAAAATATGCGGACTTTTATATACGAGTATTATATTAAACAAAAAAATATAAATTATACAAAACTTTTCATTATATTTGGCTTTCATTTCAAATAAACAATAAAAATATAATTTTATTATAATACTAAAATTTTAAATTAAATAATGTTTTTGCATATGTGTATTTTATTAAATTACAATTAAATACCATAATATTCTTATATGTTTTTGTTTACGTTTATTTATGTACAAATATTTTCATAATAATTGTTTGTATTATTTTTACCTTCAAATCAAAAATGTTTAGGCACAAAAATGTTGAGATACACATATAGTACAATAAAATTCATTATAACATAAATTTTAATTCCTACATCAAATAGAGTCCTTTGTACCATGACATTTATATTATCCGATTTAAAAATTTTGATCCGTTCAAAATAAGTAGCAGAGTATAGTATATACTTTTTTTATTATTTTTAAATATGTATGTACATTATATGTATGTGAACATAATGAAAAATAAAAATACAATAAATACAATAATGAGCTACAGATTTTTTTCTATATCAAAGTTATTGACTTTTATATGTATGTGGGTAACTTGAAAATGTTTTAAAATTTATTCTGCGTAGGTTTACGAGTATATAGACCATCATATATCTTTATTTATTTATTTATTTATTTTTCAATTTTTCAATTTGCAAATAATATACTTTTATTTAGAGAAAGACAATCGTTATGATCACACATACATATACTCGTATTTCGTACGTATGTATATATAAATTTAAGAACTTCATATATATTTTTTGATCAAATATACATATTTTTGTAATAAAATAAAATTATCTTTGGTAAAAAATTTATTAAAGATGAGAATGTTCTTGGAAGAAAAAAAATCCCATCATTATCATACTTTAAATTTCACATACATTCACAGCATTTTTTCCAAAATATTATGTTTAAAAAAAAAATACACATTTTCCCATACATACCTAATCTATACATTTGCGAGTGGACAATATTCTAAATTTGAGTAATACATACGTATGCATATGTGAACTTTTAGGTACGCTATTATTATGTTTTTTTTTCGTTAAATTTCTTATAGTTTTTTATAAAAATATTATCGAAAAAAAAATTGATCAATAAATAACCATGAAATACATATATATGTATATATATCTATAGATATTAGTATACGTATTATTTTTTTTTTGAAATTAAATTTACATTTGAATACAAATTACAAATAAATGGAAGTTCGGAATATGAATTTGATTATAATACATGTGTAAATGTATGTATGTATGTAGTAGAATGTGGTAACTATACGATTAGTATACATTCTATAAATTATGCAAATAATATATTTTTTTTCTTCATGTAACACAACAAATTATTACTCAAAAACAACAGAAAACTAAAATAAAAGTAAAAAAAAAATGAAAAATTGTAAAATTTGCAACAACAAAAAAATAAATAAATAAAAAGTGAAAAGAATTTTAAGTTAAAAACTTAACAATAATTGCATATTCAATTAATCTTTACTGAATACATACTACATACTACCAAAAATCATATAGTATAGTGATGATTTTTGATACTACATACTGTATACTGTTTATAATACATACTATGCATCTCATTTTAAATTCAACGAATTCATATCACGAAAGTTATTTAACCGTTTTACATTTTAACACTTTATTTTGTTTTTTCATTTAAGTTTAGTTTTATTATATAATTTCATACACATTCAAATTATGAATCAATAATGATAAGTCTCAGTTCAACAGCATAGTGCACTGAACACAGTGGTGTATTTCCCGATTAAGCGCCGTGTGCATCATATGTGAAATACTACTCGTACTATTGTAGCATATATTACTATTACACTTATTACCACTATTACCTATTACACTACAGGCACTGTTATAGGGTTATGTTATAGGGTTATAGGGTTGTTATAGTCAATGATCTCCATTGCTTCAAAGTATGTGCAGAAAGAGGAAGAAGAGCAAGTAATAAGTATTTAAAATGTTGTTTGTTGATTTTCTGTGTTTGCCATTTACAATATTCGCATTTCACTATGTGAGAGGAGCAAGTATTAAATGTTGTTTGTTGATCTTCCGTGTTTGTCATGTATAATATTCGCATTCTACTTTGTGAGAGGAACAAGTATCAAATCCAAATGTTGTTTGTTGATTTTCCGTGTTTTCCATGTACAATATTCGCATTCTAGTATATGGGAGGAGGAAATATTAAAGATGTTGTTTGTTGATTTTCTGTGTTTACCATGTATACAGTATTCGCATTCTACTATGTGAGAGGAGCAGGTATTAAATGTTGTTTGATGATTTTCCGTTTTTGTCATGTATAATATTCGCATTCTACTTCAAGAATTGCGACTTGTATAGTATAATATAAAAAAAAAAAAAACAAAATATTTTTCTAAAATACATTGAATTTTGACGAATAGTTTTTACATTCTATGTCCCCAATGCGTAAATCCAGCCCTGATTAAACAAAAGATAGATTGAACAAGTATCAGATACAGAGTACACATAGTGCATATTAACGTCATTGATCATAACACTATTTTATTAAGTATGACTTCATTTTTCCATATGATCGTAGAAATAATATATGTTATGACGTCTCTAATGTGTCATCCTGAATATATTATAAAGTATTGTTTTTCTCTTATTATTATTATGATTATCATTTAAGTACATATCTACAACTACATATTATATACATACAATTACTATATATATATATTACATTAGAAGTATATATGTATGGAAAAGAATGAGAAGATCATTGAAAAATGATATGGGCTTGGCTTCGTTCTTCATATAGTTTTTTCTAAGAGAAACGATTAACTTTCGACGTTGTTGATTTTTTTTTTTTTTCATTTTATTAAGCTCAAGTGGCTCAAGCTTACTTAATGAACAACAACAGTAAAATATATTGGTATGTACATAACTACATATCTATATTGTATAACTCAATTCTATAAATGCCAGTAATAAATAAATTACGCACACATATGGACTTATTATTCATATATGTGTAATAAGAATTATGTATACATATATGTATAAACGTGCATGTGTGTACAAATGTGTATTTAAAATAATAATATATACTTATAAAAAACAATATAAAAATTATAATTCTGTAAGATATTTCGTATTATGTAAACTGTATACATAAATGTTATAGGTAAGAACAAAATTAAAATAAGAAAACTCATAAACTAACTCATAATTTAATACATAAATGACGGTAACATTTTATTAATAGAATATCGAATGATTTAGAATGCAAATCCTATGTAAATTGATTAATGAAATTTTTATTTAAATTATCGAAATTTAATTTATAAATTATAACTCTATACTATAGCATTATATATATTACTTATATCTGTAACGCGCATATGTAAATATAATGTATGTACATAATGTGTACGATTAAAAGATTTTATACCTACATATTGTTTATAATTTTTATGTGATTTTTTAAAATCCTTTCAAAACAATAACTTAATTATTTATAAAAAAGGAACAAAAAAATCATTCAAATGAATTCCTGATGCACACATACACATACATAAACAATTTTATTATGTACTAACTATATATTATCACATATTATGTATTAACTTGTTATAGAAATTATACCTTACTTGTTATCCATCTGTATCCTAAAAATAAAGTAATTTTCGATTGTAAATAAATTTTTTTATGAATTAAGTATTCAGAGAAATATGAAATTTGACAAATATAAAATTTGATTAAATGAAAAAACAAGTGAATACATCATATTTGATTTGGTTTTGCTATCGACAATACAATTTTCAGCATTTAGCAAAACTTATTTAAAGAAAATTGTGAAAAAAAAATTAAAAAAAATATATCTAAAATTTAAATAGAATTATTTCGTTGATAAAAGTAAATTTTTTAGATATTTTGCATTAAATTTAATTTTTTTTAATGTTATTTTCTAACTAAATTTTTAGGCAAAATGGCTGATGAAACTACAGCGGCAGGTGATGCAGCAACAGGTGCAGCAGGGACAGGAAAGCCAGACGCAACACCAGGACCAGGCGGATCAGCTGGAGAACCTCCACTAGTTACACCAAAAAATGGAGCAGGATACTACGATAACTCTCATACATGGATGGTTCAAGCAATTATGTTATTTGTTTGGCTACTATATGCTATGCCAGTCGTTAAAAAATTCCTCAAAGCAATGGTAAGTTTCAAATGAGAAGTATTGATTTTCAATAAACGAAAATCAAATATATAAATTAATTCGATTATATGATATGCATAATTCATATTATAGAATCCTTGGAAGACCACCAATAAGAAAACCAAGAGTACTATAATGTCCCCAAAAAGGGCTTTACATTAATTTTTTGAGATGAATACGACTGAATTGAAAAAATGATTATTGAAGATTGCTGCGATATAATATTATAAATTTATTATAATGAAATCATTATATTGTCATTTGTTAATTTATTATAATCATATTAATGATAATTAGATACGAAATTTTAAAAATATAAATTAGATTTAAATTTCAATGTTACGATGATATTAATCAAACTCAAATTACATTAAATCCATTATTTTGTAAAAATTTTAAATGTTTGCTTTAATCACTAAATGAATGAATGCTAAGGAATTCAAAATTCGAAATAATTAAAAAAAATTGTTCCATAGGTATATTACAAAGGATGAGTACTAAAGCTTTAAAATTTTTTTTCAAGATCTATACATAAAATATTTAAGAAATAATTGATTTTTGTCCAATCATGATCCAGCCAGTTAATTTTTAGCAAGTTAGAAGCTACGATCGCTCAATTAAAAAAATTCAAATTATTATGTTCGAATTAACCGAAATCGGAAATAAAAATTTCAAAATTTTGTAACTGCTTTAATACAAATTTAAAGTGTTATTGAGAATATTTCGCTTCATTATTTCTCGCCGGTATATTATTTTCACATCGTGTCGGTAATGTAGTTCGCAGTTAATACCGAAAACTGCATTACTTCATTCTGATTTAATTTATATTTTATTCATTTTATTAGACAATTTTTAAACGCAAAAATTTTTGTTTCTGAATGTTGGTGGTAGTGCAAATAACAAAATAACGTATTTCAGTATTTTTATATCTTGCTCGTTTGTTTAGAATACTAAATTCTTCCAAAGAATTGATTCTTCACTACATCAAAGATAATAGTAGTTTCACGTCAGACAAACTGTATTATCTTTGCTATCATCTATCATTCATTTTATATTACGTTTATGGCTCAATATAGTTATGGAAACACCAAAATCATAGCATCGATATTCGATATATGATAATTTAGTCCATGATACCGATTTAAAAAATATCGATTATTGATATTCCTACGAGAAGTTTTGAATCATCATAAGGCATAAACTAAAAGGAAGCGAGAAAAAACACGTATACGTAATAATAAAAGTAAAAGTATAGGTGGCATAATTCACATTCTACTTTCTTAGGAAATGTCACAGAAAATATAAATATGTATACGGTAATGAATATATCGATATGAAAAATTTTGACATTCAACAAAATTGAAATATCGAAAGGTAAGTATCGATATATCGTATCAATTGATATATATATGTATTATAATTATAAATAAATATAACGCCAATAGAAAATAAAAGAAATAAGAAATGTATGTCTATGTATATTGTTAATAGTTAATTTGTTTGCATGTATTATGGAGTGAAGTACAAGTGCCGCGATTCTCATTATCTATCGTTGTCGTTGCTACATTCTACATATATAATTTATTGTATAGTGAATTGTCTTAATGAATTATTTTAATTTAAAAATTTACATGTGGTGCCTTTAATTAATAATCAGAATATATTAAATTATTGCTTAATAAAACATTTAAATTATTAAAAAATAAATAAAATCACGAAATTATTGTAGGTTGTGTAAAAGAAAAAGATAACCTACAAATTTTAGTGTTTTAATGTCAAATATTTTTTTTCCAAAATTAGATTTGTTTGCTGAGAAATATAGAACAATATTCAAGAGTTTTTTGTTTTTTGTTTATTGATTCAATAAATTTTAATTTAAATAAAATTCGAATGAGTTATGGAAGTAGAAGGTGTAAATGTAAATCATCGACATAATACAAGTGAATCCAGTAGTTTTGACGAAAGAAGCAACGATGAAGTTATTTCAACAATAGAGAATATTGATGATGACGCCAAAATGACGCTTGAATCTGAATCAAATAACTGGGAAGTAGAAAAAGAAAACAGATCAAACGATCCAGTAGAAGCAGATTTACAAGAATTAGATGAAATGGAAGAAGATGTTAAACATTATTATGTTGCAGATAATGACGATTCAATGGATATTGAAGAAATGATTGAACAACAAGAACAAGAACAAGGCATAAATATCATTCAAGATAATTTAGAGGAAAATGAAGAAGACATTTTCAAACAAAAAGCAGATGATTTAGATTCATCATCAGATGTTGACGATGATGATAATGATGATGACGACTTTGAAGGATTTGATGAGGAACCATATGAAGTTTTTGGTAAATAAAATATATATTGCACACTTTGTAGTAGTATTGCATACTAATTAAATTTGTGTTTATCATAGAAATTAAGCAAATTAACAAGAGAATTGAAGAAGAATGTATTTCTGAGAATGAATGGGAGAAAAATGAAGATAACAAATTAATTGATAGTAATATCGAAAATGATTCATTAACAAAAGATGCAAAGGATGAAGATTCAAAAAATATTGCAATCAATATAAAAAGTGAACAAGTGAAAAAAAATGATAAATTAAAAACAATTGAAAATAATAAAAATGTACGAGAAGAAAATGTGAAAGAAACAGAAATAGATTCCAGTAAATTATCACCTAACGAAATATATTTTAAACCATTAAGAATGGGATGGAAACGTGAGTATGTACAACGTGCAAATCCGAGCAGTAGTAAAGATAGAGGTGAAGCATATTATATTACACCAGGAGGAAAAAAATTACGAACTAAAAATGAAATAACACAGTATCTAACACCGGATTTGACTATCGACAACTTTACGTTTGTTCGTGAACCAATAGGATTTGGTCCAGAGGGAGAGATAGTTCGCAGTGCAAAGTTGAAAGCATCAGTTACCGATCCAGTTTTAAGTAATCGCAAATCATCAGGTGATAGTAATTTGGGTAAACGTGTACCGAAACCAAAAGCGCCAAAAGGTGCTAGTCCACCACCTCAAGGATGGACTGCATCAAAGGTAAAGGTGATTTAAAATTCAAATGTTCATAAATACGTGATTATTATTTAAAATATATTTATTTTTAGGCTGTTAAAACAACAACTGTTACAACTTCACCTCGAACAACTACATCGATCAAAAATGCAGAAGATAATGAAATTAAGATGACGGGAAAATCAACACCAAAATCAAGCAAACAAACAAAGAAGTAAGTTTTCAATTATTATTATTATTATTATTATTATTAGTAGTAGTAGTATACCGATAGAAATATCGTAGGTACATATTTAATTTGAAATATTTTTTGCACCTTTTTCGTATGTCAAAATTATTATTAAAGTTTTCTTTTACATTTTTACTACGGAATTGCTAATCAATTTTAAAAACATTGCATTGTATTCTTTAATTACAATTATTTGAAAAAGGGTTTTCATAAGCAATTCTAATTGATTTGTTGCTCATTATTTTCTTGTTATACTATACCTATACAAAACACAAATCGAATGAAATTTTTTTGCGTGTATGGGTGCAAATATTTTTTCTGAATTTTGTGGCTTTCAGAGGAAAAGGTTGTACAATACAGTGTATTCCTGCAATGGGTACAATACCGCAACTTCAGTGTGTGAAATGCCTAAATCATTTTCATCATGAATGCGTCGGAACTGATCGTAAAGATGGTAGTGACAATCAAAACACGATGAAAATGGGTGATGTTACAGACAAATCGATGGCAGAAAATTTTGATTCCAGCACGAATACACCGTATATTTGTGAGGTGAGTGAAATAATATGGAAATATGGGTTTGGTGAGTGGAAAAACCGATAGAAATTAAAAAAATGAAAAGGAAAATGTATTTATTTTTATTTAAAACTTAAATCTAAATTTTTTATTTATTTCTCTATAGACATGTATTAATGCTGCGATGTCATCATCATCTTCATCGCCGTCATCTGTCCAACAAAAATTGCCTAATGTTTCACGCCAACAAAACAATACAACTGAACACAATATCACTACCACTACAACGACAGTTACCGAATCAGAATTAAAGAATCAGAGTATAAGTAGTTCTAAAGCTACTACTATTGACCAGAATACACATAAAACAACTACACCAAAAGATACAGCAAATACAACGATCACAACAGCAGCAGAAGCAGCAACAGGCACCACGACACATACTTCAATTCAAACTCTGCCACCTTCACAAACATTATCTACCGCATCCTCATTATTGAACGCATCGTATGACAATAACTGCAACATTCCAAATCCAATTAAAAATAACAGTAATATTGAATTAAGCGCAAATTTACCGCAATCTATTGCAGTTATTAAAGGACGTAAATATGTTGTAATAAGGAAATCTAATATTCCATCCGCATCTTCATTACATCAACAACATCCAGACAAAAATGCTTGTTCCAATAATATAACGAACAAAGATGAGTGAGTAAAGTGTGGTTTCAATCTCTCAAAAAAGTTGATAAAAATATGAATCATTGTATTTTGGTCAATGCAATAAGGTTCTGATATTGTCTGATATTTATGATATTGAATATAAAAAAGCAAAAATTTACCATTGATTAGCAATATCCGGATATTCATTTTTTAACTAAAATTTTCAAAAATATCAAGGTACAATTAGGCCCATTAAAATAATATGTAGATAATTTTATTGAATTTGAAATCCATGGAAAAATTATTCCAAATAACATTGCTTGGATTCTATTTAATATTATGTGGTTATGTATAGTTATGTACATATTTGTTTTAGGTTTTAGGTTTACAAATCGAAATTAAGTTCACCCATTTCCATTGAAAATTTGAATGAAATTGAAATAAATATATCATTTGGACATGTATTTTTTTTTAGAAATATTCAAACAGATTTATCTACTGGAACATCTTTAACAACTCGGGATGATATGTCGTCGCGCAGAAAAAGTAATATTCCTCGTCAGAAAATTTCACCATTGGATATTTCAGCAGGTAGCAACTCACAACAATCATCAGTAGCCTTAAATCGAGCATCATTTGAAAATTTTTCTGCAAATTTTTTTGGAAATCTTTCAGTTGGTTATGATATTTTATTGCACACTTTCCAGTACTTAAAAGTTCAGGTATTAGGAATATAATAGTAATATGAAATTTTTTTTTTTGTTTTGTTTAAATAAAATTTTTCTAATACAGGAACTTTTAAGAGCGGCCTGTGTTTGTCGTATGTGGAATGTAGCTGCAAATCATAGATCATTATGGAGAACAGTACGTATGAAAAATTCACAAATTAATAATTGGACTGGTCTATCGGTGGTGCTCAAAAGAAATGAAACAAAACATCTAGATCTTAGAAAAATGCTAATATCAAGCACAAATGGTGACGAAATGTGGACAAGTTTCTCAAATAATATACAAAATGTAACATCATTAAAAGCAATCGATTTATGTAGATGCTCTTCAAAAATTGTTGAAAATTTATTTTTAACAAATCCAAATTTGAAAATTCTGAATGCAGTTTCAATAAAAGACAATGCATTAAATTTAGAAAATTTATGTCGTTTAAAAGATTTGCAGGAATTGAGACTGAAACCGATAGATGGTTGTGCATTAGAAAGTGATTTGACATCATTTCGATGCTTGAAAAATTTGAAACATTTATCGTTAACGTCATTTATTAAATTGGGTACTAAAGAAATTGGCGTATTGGGTGAACTGATATGTCTAGAGACATTAGAATTGGGTGAATGTACTGATTTTAATCTGGAATTTGTAACTGATGTACTACCAAAATTGAAAAAATTAGAGAGACTACGTTTAGAACAAGGACAAGAACCATGCTGTACATTGAATATTTTAGAAGCAGTTTCAAAATTACCGTGTCTAACACAGTTGGAATTAGTAAATTTCGATGTTAGAACTGGATTTGATGATAAATTATCGCAATGTAAAAATCTAAAAAAATTATTACTTATACCAACTTATGTATCGCAATCTGCAACTACAAATAATATCGTATTGAGAGCATTGCTAAATCTTTCAGGCACATTACGTACATTAACTTGGGTTGTAACACTTGAATTGCTACGTGTTACAGCTCTATATGTGGTGCAATGTGACGATAAAAAGAAGGACAATAAAGTATTTGATGAAAGTATACCGGTACTAAAACCTGTGCCGAACAGTTTTAATGATGAGAATAATGAAAAGGCACAGAAAGTAACAACGGACGTACCACAAGTTGAGATATTACCACTAGCTAAAGTTGAAAAAATTTTATCTGTTGGTATGCCGGAAACAAAATTTAAAATCTTAAAAGTTCCATATCATGCAACATGGCGTCAGAATTTAATTGAAATTCAATGAAATTATCTGAAAAAGAATTTTAAAAAAAAACTTTTAAGAACAAGTCCATTCAAAGGAAGTAGAAGAGGGAAGTAAAGTGCATACATATATAAGTGAAATTTAAGAACACACAAAAACAATACACAAATGGATTTTTTTTTCTTCAAATACAAAATATTCACTTATATTAATTTTTTATTTAATTTTTTTAATTTTTAAATGTAAAATGAAATATTTCAAAAGCAAACTTTTTTTTTTAATTTATAAGTAATAATGATGTTAATAAATTTGGCAAAAACCTAAAATGAAATGCATATAGTGTCATCAAAAGTTCAATTACTCTGATTGAATACATGATTGAAGGATTGAAGACGAATCAGAAAAAATGTACGAAAATTTTTTAAATTTCTACATTTTTCTGGTGTACAAAATTATATAAATATATACATAAATACATAATTAAAAAAAAAAAAAATTATAATAAAATAAGCATAGAAGAGTAGTCAATCTACACATTACTTCAAAAGAAAAGACAACCGATAAATGATAAAATTTCAATCGAAAATTTTCAACCATTAATTTGGAAAACAGTATACATATGTAGTTTTGTAATTTATATTCTTGTGAATATCAACATTAAACATTGGATTTGAAAAACAAAATAAATAAATAAATTAAAAGATAAGTAAAACATAAAATAAAAATAAAAAAAAAATTCTATATATTATTTAGTGTTAATTATTATATTTAATTAATAATGAATACATAGTTTTAAACTAATATTAGATATGCATACATACAATTTATATTATGATTATTATTTCATCAAAGAGATATAATCTATTATTTGATATTGAGCATCATTGAAAATAAATTTTAAATTTGGAATAAAATAAAAGAAAATTTTTCTCATACATTATACACAGGTTTACAACTTTATTTTATTTAAATTTTTTAAACATTATTTTTTTTAATTGATCACAATATTTCAGTGGTGGTACAACTCAAATTATTAAGTCTTGGTCTTCAGAAAATCCATTTTCCACTTGTTTTGTGTCGTCTTTCAGTATATCCGTATATATTTGACTTATATGATTTTGGTCTCTGAACATGATAATTTCGACGAAAACAGATTATTATCTCATCGCCCAATTCCTTGTAAGAGAACCACATCGAATACAATTTTTGCCTGAATAATCGTATGTTACCATTAGGATGATTAGGAGGTAAATGGGGAAATTGAATTGAATTCAAAATCTAAATTCTTAAAAAAAAAGTATTTCTTTTTTTTTATTTCATACTAAAGATTGAAGATACAAGTTACCAATTAGGATAGCAACATGGCATATCTGTTTATAGTATATTATGATAATTTAAAAGATTTAATATTATATACTTTAAATTTTTATTGATTTATTCAATTAAATTCAATCTGATGTTCAATGATCTGTAAATTGAATTAAGAAAAAAAAAACACAAAGGACGAAAAAAACCAATACGCATTTATAATGATTTTCAAGAAATTATTTATATATAGATCTAGTGTATGAAAAGAAGCTAAGTGCAATCAGTACAATGTATTGTTTTGTTGCAATATATAACATTCATTACATATTCTAACTATTCTATGTATGTGTACTGATAATTTATCATGAAATCGTATATGAAATACGTACATATGTACATGAATGAAAACGTTATAAAATCATAACGTTATCATGAAAAATTATTTTGTTATTTTGTATAAAAAATAAGATTTATTGAATTTCATTTATTAGTTGCATTCCCGCCAGTCATATTACAAAACAAAAAAGTTTTGCATTAAAAACGTTTCCACTAAAAATTGTATAAGCATAACAATGGAAAAAAAAAGTTATGTTAAATTAAATTATGTTATACTGCTATATTGTATGATATTAATTATCATGTCCTCATTTATAAAACGAACCAGTTACTTAGCTATACACTTTATTTGCTGCAAATTTTCATAATTTTCATAGAAAAAAATTAATCAACAATTCACTGATTGTTGTAATGAAAATTTTATAATAATCCTTTTTGAAAATTATTCTATTTAAACAGAAATAAAAAATACACAATTTGAATAAAAAATTAATTTGCCAAAATATAAAAGGATTATCATTTTGTATACATACACAAAATTATTAAAATATTTTTTAAATATAAAATAATAGAATTCTATCATATTTTATATTTTATTCGTTTTTGAAGATAAATTTTCATTTAAATATTTTTTTCTTATTTAAAAATAAAAATTAGAAAAATAGAAAAAGGTCCTAGTTTCCAGTTGTACAAATGAAAAGTTTTGTAAAAATTAATATTTTTCTTCTTTTTGTTTTGAACGAACGTGAAATGAATTTTGTGCAGATTTTTGTAGCACTTACATATTTATACTTGTATATGTTACGTTACGTGTATTACAAGCAATTAGAACTATGAAAAGTTGAACAATTGAATTAAATGTTACACGCATACATAAATGTGAATTTAATTAGATTTATTTACTTACATACAAAAATATAAAGTATCCTTTAATTATAGTTGAATGAAAAATAGTGCTAAATGTTAATTTGAAGAAGAAGAAGAAGAAACCGAAAAAATTAAATTGAAAAATCAAATATGTATTTCATTTATGAGCGTATATATACTCATAATGTGTATATGTATGTATAAAAAGCTTATTATATCTTTATGTACTTGTTATACTTTTGGTTAGCACATTTCATATAAGTACTTAACATTTTTGGATAGAATCCTGTATTAAATCCTTTTAATTAACACAAAAATATGTGTTTATGTACTCATATATTTGTTTTTAAATTATGTATGTACATATCTACATATAAATACGCATAAATGTGACTAATATGACCTTCAATATGAGAGATGAAAATTAAAATTTATTCTGTTCATGTGTTAGGTATACCTATACCACATAAATTTTCATAGAATTTTATATCATTTCATAAATTTATAATACACGAATGAAAATTTTTTTTTATTTGATTCAATTAAAATCCTGGATAAAAATTTTACAATCATCATTTTCTAATTTATGAATTTTATGAAAATAATAATTAGATTTCATGTGTGGGAATAGAAAAAATGAATGTTTAAATTTTAACTTCCGTTTGAAAATTTGTAAAAATGGAAAATACGAATGAATTCAGTATCCCATACATTATGCATGTGTTCATATTTTCATTCTTCACAAAATGATTGGTTTTCACTCTCACTCAGTATAGAATACGAAAAGTGTACATGAAAAACACATAAAATCAACAAACAAAATTTAATACTTGTTTCTCTTCATCTATTCTATACATACTCTACAGCAGAGAGGACGCGCAAAGTGTACATGAAAAACACGGAAAATCAACAAACAACATTATTTAATACCCGCTTCTCTTCCTCTATTCTATACACTTGAGATAATTGATTTTATCAAAATTTAAAATTATTATCATTTTGTTCATGTAACATTTTAAATACATTTATCCATCTAATTCTGAACAAACATCTTTATTTATGTATGTATACAATTTTTATTCTTGTTCCCTAAAGAAATGTTCACATTAAATTTTTTACATCTATATATTTGGGTATAAATGCTAATGAGAACAAATTCAATTGATAAATAAATTCAAAAATTGAAAAAAAAAAAAATTAAAATAGAATAAAAAAAAAGAACAAATAAAAATTTTCTCTATTTAATTTTTTTCAATTTTTTCAAAAAGGACATAAAACAAAAACAAAGTTTCAGTTTTTTTCCTTTTTTTTTTTTTTGATTTAGTTTTTTTATTTGAAATTTTAACTGATACAACCACAATGAATTCGTTTAAATTAATTGCCTTTATATGTACGTACGAATTGATATACCACAAATATGTATGTAGTTTTATTGTTGTATCATAAGCACTAAGCATATACATATTCATGTGCATAATGTGCATTTATGTACTCATATATGTATGTTTATGTAAGTGTATTAGTTTCAACAAAATTTAAATTATTTCTATGATACTTGTATACGAGTGTAGTTCAGTAACCATAAAAAAAAGTTTTTTCACATTTTTTTATCGTTTTTTTAATCTAATTTTGTAGTCGAAAATTGTTCTACTTCATTTCCTTTATTCACAAAATGAAGAGAAAAATTGAAAAAAAAAATTTTTTTTTGTCTGTGTGTGTAAAACATACGAACTCATGTTGAAATAAATTAAATTTAAGTACTGGGAAGTAATAAAATTGATTTATATCTCTTCTGCACATAGAACAGTATTCAGTATGTATGGATATGTATATATGGACAAAAAAAATACCGATATATAATAGAAATGATGAAGAAAAAAAATTTTTTTTCCTTGTAATCATGCTTCAAAGTTACGGGGATGACAACAAAAAAAATCCAAAAGGTGAATCTACTGTGCATATTGTTGAAGTTATTTTTTTTTTTTTTCATTTTACTTATACATTTAATTGCAATATCTCGGTTTTATTAATTATTCGGAAAAGAATAAAAAAAGGCAAAAAAAGGAAACGGCTTTGTAATTTAATTTTGAAAATGAAAAAATTCATAATGAAATTTTTTGCATTGTAAAAAAACGAATAAATTTTTTTTTTAAATCCTTTCAATAATAAAAGATTTTTTTTTCTTTGCGTCAAATAAACAGAAGTTGACTGGCATTTTTTATCGTTGTTCTTTTTTCACTTTTGAATCTTTCTATTTTGTTTTATTTTTTCAAACTTGAGCAAAAGTTTCAATTCAAAAATTGATTTCTTCCTCCCTGCATAACTTTTTCCTATATTTTGTTAAAAAAAACACTTTTCTTTCCTTCCTTTATTAAATGTTAATGTAGTACTCAATACTCATACTCATTTACAGACTATACTGCACAAAAGTGACATACGAGATAGTACAAGATATACACATGACATGATGTCTGTTTTCTATTCCAACATTACGAACGGGTACAATATCAATTCAGTAGACGCCAGTGTATACAATTGTGCGTTACTTGTACGCTTGTACGTACTTGTACTTGTATACATACCCTTAAATGATTAGTCAAAAAATTGAAACGAAAGCAAATTGAAATCAGCACGATAGAATAAAATAATTGGGCCAATTATTATTAAGATACATGTCTCGACCCACATATTTATTGGAAAATGACTTAATTTTTTCAAAAATTCTTTTTCTCGTTTTTAATTTCTCCATTTATATTCTTACGATATGAATAAACACGTGCGACACATTACTTACAAACACTATTCTCTTGTGATTTTTGCCATGTGTTGTGATGGGAATTTTATATCCTCTTAGCAGTCGCCAGAAAATATAAAATATTTCTTGATTCTTGATTACCTATATACATATGTATATACCTAAATAACATGCTTATAGATTTTTATTTTTATTTAATGTGATAAATTGAATTCATGTGTGCGCGAATTACAGAATAAGAAAGTCAAAGAAAATATTAAAAAAAAGGATAAACAATTGATATCGAATAAAATTTCCATTCATCTCTATAAAGTGAATTCAATGTTCTTTACAGTCAATATTTAAGTGTTAAATTTTCTAGTTTTTCGTTTTTATTTAAAAGTGCTACGTTCTTTGTTAATTTTTTTTCTATTTATCTATTTAACTTAATTTAAAATAAAATAATTTTTCTTCCTTTATTTTTTTCATTAGATCAAGAACACGAGTTTCTGTAAATAATAATAATACGCAGATTCACAAAAAGTTCACAAAAAGTTCACGATGAGTTCAATTACTCTAAAATCTTCATGTATTTATGTTCATAGTTCATCATACGTATTCGTATGTGAAAAATTTTATGATATTGTTATCCTTGAAAAATTTTTTCATGAATTTTTAACTGTAGATATCTAATAATCGGTAAGATTGAAAACTGAAAGTACATTGAACATTTTATACTCATTTTTAAATGGAAATTTCTAACAAATTTAATACTCACACCCTTGTTCATTAAATAATAAATGAGTTCAATTAAATTTAACATGATTTGAGAATTAGAGAAAAATTATTTAAAAAAAATTGTTTTTTTCCTGCAATTCCCTTAATCATTTGCAATTAATTAAAATTAAAAGTATAATTTGCAGAAATGAAAATCGAACACGATATATCATTCATAATACACTGCTTTGACTATTATTTTTATTTCGTCTAGACGAAAAGACAAAAAAGGATAAATTAAATTCATTTAAATATGTACATATATAGGAAATATTTTATATGGATATTTTCAACATTTCCATTTTTTCTTTAGATCCTTTTTTTTTCAATAAATTCAATAAATTCAATAAAATTTTCCATCAAAATATCTCATTTAAAAAATAAAATAAAGCAGACAAAATAATGATATCGATTAAAAAGTCACGTTCATCTATTATTATCTACCACAGTACACAGTACATTATAGATATAGTCTACTACTATACATATATATTTTTTATGTATTTTAACATTCTTCCATTTTGATGTAATTGCTTCAAAATAATTTCATTTATAACATTAAAATCATATAAAAACAATTACACATACACATACGAAATTTAAATACAATGATTTCTGCTTTATATGGGGGTGTATTAATAAGAGACATCATTAAGTCACCGCAGACAATATCATTATCGTTAAAATTTCAAATTTGAATGTATTATATACTTATGTACATAATTTTCACATAATATAATCTTTAAAATTGCGTTCATTATGAACAATACACATTCCATACAACATATCTATTCTTACGTACAACAGGAGTAGGACTAGGATTATTATTATTGCCAATTGTTTATTGTCATCATCTATGATTTATTTGATTCACAACTATTTATTTGATTTACAAATGTATATTGTGTTTGTGTGACAATTTCGTTCATTTAATATTCATTGTCTGTGTAATGGTACACATTTAATTTAGAAAATTTGAATATCAAACAGAATTAAAATAAAAATAAAATTTTGAATTTGTCGACAGCGACACATCATCATACTCGATACATTGATAATAATAAATATAACAGCACAATCCGTCATTATCGTGAAAATTCTCATCAATAAAATTATGAAGTTATAAATGAGAATGTGTGCGTGTAGAAAAGAAAAATATTATTTTGCCATCATTTTTTATGTACATTGTACATGAAGGAAAATTATTATTTACAAATAACATTTAAATTAAAAATGAACAAAAAATTATTATGTACATATGTATTAGGAAAAAGAGAAATTCTCATATTTTTAAAATTTATTCCACACGTGGCAATTAATCGTTTTTACGATCAAATTATAGAATAATATATTTTAAATTATTTTGGGTAAATATACAATTCGTTCGTTTTTAATATCCACTCAAGTATGTGTATCTTATCCACACTTAAGTATAAGTGGTATAAGTAATGTTATGAAATTATAAAACCGTCATATGTTTGATATTGAAATAAATTATAATTAATATAAAAAAAATGTTGAATTTTTCAAAAAGTCTAAGAACTAAGACGAATCTATATAACGATGAATAATTAATTATCTTAGGCGAAAATGTTTTTTTTTGTAGAATCGACGGAAAATAATTAAAAATTTATTACTATATGTTTTTGATATTTTTTTTATTGTTGTTTAAATTTTTTAATTTTTATACTACGCTACACTGCATGAAAACTTATGCCTACATCTACAAGGATACGCGTGCTTATGTTCAAAATTGAAATACGATGACAAGGTTTCTATATAATTAAAGTGGAGAGCGTGCAAGTAATTGTGGAAGCTGCTGCGTAAATTTAATTTTCAGCATTTCCAAATTAACATCGATTTGTATTTATACACTCATGTTTAACATATATACAAGCACACAGTGTGATTATACTGAGATCTGAGAATAAGTATGAATTTATAAAATTTTTGAATATAAAATGTCGTATACGAGTACACAGATAAGTAATTATGTTTTCTGTTTTTCTTTTTTTATTTTATACGAAATCGTTGAAATGAAAATCATAAATTATCGATTTTGAAAAATTTCAAATGTATCTTACATTCTCAATTTATTCTTTGTGCTGCTTTGTGCTTTAAAATAATTTCTTTTGGTTAATCTTTAAATTCACTCAGATAAATGCTTAAGATAGAATTTTATATTTTCCTTTAATTTATTGAAAGACGAATAAAATATTTCATTTTTGATTTTCAATTAAATTTCTTGTAGTATGTACGTCTGCCTAAATGAAATCAAATAAAAAAATATTAAAATCTAATCCTAATCCTAATTCTAGTCCTAAAAAACAAATTCATTCATGTATTAAATAAAATTTACCTATACAACACTGAACTTATAAGGGTATTCATCATAAATTATGACCAACCTACCCAAATATTTATTTTCATGAGTTATTATACGTATTATATGAACGAAAAATTGATGAATCAATAAATTTGTCGTAAGCTGTATACGCTGTACCATATAATTCGTTTATCTTCTAAGCATGTACATATATGTACTTACATATCATCGCTATACTATATCAACATATCTACACTTTTAACCACATAAATAAAATAGCTTATAAACGGAGGGTAAAAATACATTGTGATATAAAGATAAAAATTATTGTGATATAAAGACGACGACCTATCCGTATTTATACGTATAATAGAGGCGCCTAAATGACAAAAATTTATGAATCCAGGATAATGAATTCGAAAGTAATTAAAATGAATTAATCGATGTGACATACACGTGTTGACTTCACTTAAAAATATAACATGAATACAGGATAAAAGCAACAATAAAAAAATGAAGAAAAATGAAAATGAAAAGAAGTGGAAGATAAAAAGAATTGTATAAGATATAAAATGTGATTTTGATATTATGTTACACAGCTATTACAACAGATTTTATTATCAATAATATCCTCTTTAATGAATACTTACCTACCTACCTAACACTATACAGTATACAGTAAGGTTAATATGAAATATATATATATATGTGTGTGTGTGTATTATTCACTTGGAATTATTTTTTTTTCTGTGTTTGTAAACGAAAATAACATGAAAATGAATATATTTTTCGATTTACTTCAATGGGAATTTATTTTTTTGGCCTCTTTTCTATGCTGTATAGTAGTAGCACATCAGATGCATGCATAGATAAATACTTTTTCATACATATATTTAAGGAATGTTTATTGTAATGAATACGTCTGTGTATGTATATGTATGTAATTATGTACTTGCAAAAAATAAAATACATATTTAATTAATTCAGTTTCGGTCATTTAATCGAACTCATAATAATGCTCGCATAATAAATAATTATATATAATTCCCATTGATGCTGGTCATGTAATATAAGTTGTAAATACGAATACACATAATTTACGTACATAATATGAAAGTACATTTTAAGAATATATAAAGAAAAATAATTTTTCTTTTTCTTTTATATAAATTTTTGCTTGTCCATGTTGTTAGCATGCTTTAATTATAAACATGAAACATATTAATTAGTAGGTTCATAAATATTTATTGTTTATAATAAGAACGAAAATAGACATACAATATAATCTATGTATATTATACGTTCTGAAAGTAAATATAGAATACATATACGCATAAATATGTATAAGTATATGTACATTTTCCTTATTTAATCTTTCATTTATTTTTATAATTAAATTATTAATTTCATTATATAATTCTATAATTATTTATTCGAAATTAAACAAGTATATTACGACTCGATTTTTTTTTATTCTATTTTTGATAATAGCCTGCAAGCGTCATAAACCATTATTAAACGTATGTATACATCGTAACTTGATATTATTTGCAATTGAGAGTAAACAATTTCACACCTTTAGTATACATACACATTACCGTGTATCATAATTTTCTTATCAGTTTTTCTTATTCGTTAATTCTAAAGCATTGACACACTGAATTAGTAATAAACTCATGCATATATTGTAAGGTTTATAACAATTTGACATTGAAAATGTCATTATAATAAGCGAACCAACAAAAACGGAGATGAGGTTTTGTTCTGGAATTCAGATATACATATAAAAACATCTAGAAAAGAGCAACCTTAAAGGATACAAGACAAGTGATGTAAATTGAAGACAAGATCAGAAAAGAAAATAAGAGAATTATTTGGATAGGAGGAGTTCGTATACGTTTCTGAGGAATTAATATGATTATCATATCGTATAGTGTATAATTGTGATGTGTATATACCCACTATGATAGAATTTATCAGTTTTAAATGTATTTTATAAAATTGCCTACTTAAATTAACTATACTCGATGTGTCTAGGATATAAAATTAGTTAGCTAGAGTTAGTTTTGTTTGCTTGCTTCTCTGTTCTCTATTAATTTTTATTGCAAATATATAAATTTTGTAAACTGTACACAAGCATGCAAAATAGGAAAGATAAAAAATAAATAAAAAAAATGAAAATTATCCTATTAAATCGATTGATTGTTTGTTAAAATCGTATTATGGATGGTGTATGTACTCGTTTATTTGGAAAAGGCGTAGGCATATCGCGCTTTTCATTTCTTCCTGTATTATAGAAATATTCTAGTATATGTATTGTATAATATATAACACATATTCATATCCTCGTATGTATACAATCGTAGATATACAAATTTATTGTGACATAAATCAATTTATCAATGTCTGTGTCACATAAATGAATGCACAAATTACGATATTTTCTACGAAAGCAATAAAATTTACTCAGTTTTTTTTGGTTTTTTTTTTTTTTTTTTTTTTTTTAAGTAAATACCCACACATATTTATACATAAATAATCGTAATATACTTATCGCATGCATACAGTGTGAGAGTGTGATAGATGTTAAATTCAACGATTCAAAACATTTAACATTCTGACACTACTATATATATGTACATAAAAAGTATACGATTTCCTTCCTATATACATACTCACGCAGACACCCATACAATATGTACACTATGACCACAGAGTAAAATAACTATTATACAGAGTGTGCAATACAATCCTTTACATTGCCGAGCTAATTTTGGAAGTGGATTTAGCGAAAATCCACCTCTCTCAAAGCTTTTCTTATAAAATGAGTACATTTTGAAAATTGAGAGCAGAAAATATAAATAAAACAAAACAAAACAACACAGTTTCAAATACACATTCTTACATACACGTAAGGTAATGTACAAAAAGGAACCAATTTTATTTCTTGTTTGCGTACATATTTTGTATTGGGCAATAGAAATATGTATGTATGTACATAAGTATATAGAATATGTATGATACTGGAATATATACTGTTTTGTACCATAATGTTAGATATAATATATTTATGTATATTTACGAGTATATATGTATATATATATACGCACATTATAGTTTGTTTTGGTTTGTTTTTGTTTTCGACCCTTTGTTACTATTTCATTGTTATTTTCGACCCTAAATTTATGTTTGTTCGATTATGATTTCATTTTTTCAAGTTAATATGCATCTTACAAATTATGCTGCTTCTACATTATATGTGTATACACATTATATACACATGTACAGTAATCACAAAAAGTATTTCTGCATAATTAAAGTATCGTAATATGGATTTAGACACTTGTAATACTAATAAATTTTTATATTTATTTTTTCAAACTTTAATAAATACAATTTCTTAAAAAAAACCATAATTATTCTTAGAACAAATATATTATTTGAATTATTCCAAAAATTATTCCTGCATTAATTCTATCCCAAAAATTATTATGAATATTAAAATGAAAATAATTGATTTAATTTTGACTTTCAAGAAAAATACCGAGGAAATTTGAATTATTTAGTAAAAATTTGAAATTTGTTGTGCACAAGTAGCACCAATAATTTTTGTGATCACTGTACATACCTATCAATTTCTTCATATAAACAGAATCTAAAATCTAACATCTACCAACTATCAACTATAAAATCCGGTATTTGATGATGTAAGTCAAAATAAAGAAAAGACAACCAAGCCTCCTTGTATACGAAGTGACAATATAGTTGCGTTCTTTTTGACCAAGTAAAGTACTCGCAAGTACTTGTAGTCGTGATCATCTACACCACCTCTTGTATTCGAGTAATTTACTTGACAGTTGCATGGTTAGTTACGCCAAAATTCGCCGTCAGAGGTGTTTGTGTTTTAATCGTTAGAGATTAAAGAAATAGGTTTAAGTCTATAATATTTTTAATACACGTTTTATTCAATAGGTGGCTTTTTATTGTTTAATGTTATGAAGCATCTAAAATCAAAGCAAAACAAATTTGAAATACATGACAGCTAAAATTGGAGCATGGCCAACTGTCACTCCAATATTTACATTGCCTTAAAAATGTGTATGCTTTCAAATTTGAGGTTACTCTTTACTTCCAAGTAAAAAATTGCGTTCCATTTATAATATACTCCCGAGTACTTGAAAGTTCTTTACTTGGTCAAAAGGAACGCAACTTATGTGTAATGATAAAACCTGTCTGTACATTTACATACATCTATATCTAGCTATTGTGGTATGAAAAAAAAGGGTAGCAGTATGTATGAATAAAAAAAAGTAAAAAAAACATTTCTCTTTTTGGGAGAGCACAATTTACGAATTTTAAGTTTCAAATCAAAAGTTTTATAGATGAAAATGCAAACTTGAAATTTTTTAAAATGAGCTTTGCGATATTGGCCTATCTGTGTATCGTTATTTAGGTCTGTGCTATGACTGTACATATACATACATATATAGGTGTACAATGTATAGATACTTTCATTCATATTTTATATTTTTACAGTGTATTGAAAATTCAAATAAGGAACAGTCTAGTGTATATGTATCAACGTAAGAATTTAAAATATCAGGCATATTGAATATGTATAGTATATGTATAAAAACAACAATAATAACACTGAGAAAAAAATACGTTCGAAAAAATACAAAGGAAGAAGCTCATTTGTGGAACAAAAAAAAAAAAAAGATGTCATATGTCGATAAAATAAATAAATTGAAAATTTTTCTCCTTTTGTATAATTTATATAGACAAGTGAAAAAGTTGAAAAAAATATGCGATTCAATATAATATTGTGAATTTACAATTTAAATTATGTATTTGATCAGCAATACAATACACATGTACACAAATATATAATGCAGTTTTTTTTTTTTTTTGATTTTCTCAAGACATTCTTCAGAGAAAAATTGTTTATATCCGCCCTTCCTGCATTTTGTCAAGTAATTTTTTTAGAATTATTTCTAGAAAGGAAAATAATTTTTTTTTTCTAGAATTTATTTCTAGATTTTTTACTCTTTCAATTAAAATACGAAACGAAATTTCGCACAATAATACAATAAAATAGACCCAAGTACAATTACATACATACATATGTATATGTATATACAACAACAATAATTTAAAAAAATATATTTAACCTTTCTTCTGTAAACTTAGCTAGAAAAAATATTAACATAAACTCGTACCTCGTACATAAATTAAAATTAATCGTTATAAATGTACACAAGTTTTACTGTGTATGTATATGTGTATAATGTGGTATAACGTAATTTTCACCGTAAAATTACTGCAATTTTGACGACTAATGAACTCAAAGCAAGCTTTATCCTCATTCTTATAAAATACAAAAGTTTTTTTTTTTCATTTTTCTATGAATGAATTTTTTTGTTCGAAATGCAAGCGATGGTGTAGATTACAAAAAAAAAAAAAAATGCAATTAATTTCTGTAAAAAATGCATAAAAATTAAAAGTAGAATGAAAATGGTGGTGTGTACTAGTACATACATATACTTACGTATACTTCTCGTAGTGTGAAATGAAAATGAGAGAAAAAAAATTATTGAAAAAACCGTTTTAATTATTTCCGGATTTATTTAAAACAAAACAAAACAAAACATAATGAAATGAAACGAAAAAAAAAACAAGCTGAACAAAACATAAAAAATGAGCAAAAGGATAATACGTGAAATTCTGAATGTAAATGACATTTAATTCCTCTAGGAAAGCCAATAGCATTTTTACAGAAGGAAACTATATTTTCTGACTGCATGTGAATATATGTGTGTACGAATATATACGAGTATTTGTGCGTCAAGTATAAATATTTGTAATGCAATAAATAAATAAAATGTTGATTTTATAGATAAATTTTCTGTAGCTGATGCTAACTGCTGCTACTGTTGTTGCTACTGCCTTGGACTGTTTCACAATTTTTATTTAGGAGATATTTTTTTAGCTTTTATACAGTTTTGATGATGATGTTTATTTTATTATTGTGTGGTAAGAATCAAGAATATTTCAGTATTATTCTGGAGCTATTTTTATCTAAAAAATTAAAAAAATTAAAAATTTTAAAAATGTTGAACAAAATAAAAATAACACAATAATTAAATATTTCTCTATTTAAATTCCATCAAAAGGAATTTAAAATGAAAAAGGATTTTTTTGTGTAATTTTTTTTTTCTCGTTTCTTGTATTTATAATTATTTCATTGTTTATTTTATTTTTTAATTAATTAAAAAAATAGCAATCATAATGCAAAAAAATTCTTTCAAAGAGATGTGAACAGAAAAGATGTGATACAGATACATGTAGAATTTGTAGTGTAACTCCTCCATACTCTACTCTTAGCTCGCACTTAAAGAGATCAAAAACAATAAAAATTATAAATCTGGTATTACATTGGTAACCAACTCTGCAATAGAGAAATTTAGTTTCTATCACAGATAGAAAATGGAAACAAAATAAAATATAAAAAAGAAATATAAGAAAAATTTTCCATCTCGGTTTTAATTAAAAAGTGTGTACACATATTTACATACGTATGTAAATGTATATACGAATATATATTTTATAAAAAGAACTAATCAGTTTTTTTTATTTCTTTTCTGTTACGAATTTGTAAATCCATCCTCAACATCCTACCACAACCACTATACAAAATGTAAGTCATTAATATGAAACTTATCGAAGAGAAAATATGAAGTAAAACAAAATGATAAAAATAAACGAACTTACCAACCACTACTATAATTATACAATATAGGATATTTTACATGTGCAGAAATAAAAATAAGAGATATAAAAATCGAAATATACGTGATCATCATACGGAAATCGTATAATGGAATGATGATGACCGAAAATGAATCTGTAGAAAATGAAAATGAAAATGAACACAAAAAGGTATAGTAATGAATGAAGTCTATTTACGTATGTGTACGTGTATATACTCGTAATTGTTCAATAAAAAAGAAAAAACAAAAATAAATACAATATACACAGCTATGGCTAGTCAACGAATATCGGAATAAAATCAAATTGCTGTATATGTACGAGTATGAAACAAAAAACCTAATGTGTGTACACGTACATGTACTCTCATGCAAGTACATACTTGTATATGTGATACATGAAAAGATCAAAAATCTAATCCAGAAACATTCAAATATTTTCGTATAGTTAATTTCTTGTTATATTTGCAAAAGAAAGAATGAAAATCAAAACAACTAAAGTAAAAAATAAATAAAAATAAAATGAAAAAAAAAACTGAAAGGATTTTCTTAATTAAGGATATTGAAGCAAAGTAAAAAAGTAAAAACAAATATTTTTGTTTTTTTTTTCCGAAAGTTGTTTTGTGTGAAATGAAAATTAAAAATCCTAAATTTTTGTGTTTCTTTTTTATCACGAATGTACGATGAATTTGATGAAACATAAAAGGAAATGAAAATTTAAATCACATATTGTTACTAGATCCTTATATGAGTGAGTACGTCTACGTAGGATATAATATGTACACATATCATTTTGAGTTGCTCCTGAATAAAATGAATAACGACAAACAATACTGATTTTTCTTATAAAAAACTCACGACAAACGCCAAAACTTTTATGAAAGTTAATATTAAATGTAGGTAGGTACTCTAAAAGTCTAAAATACGATGCAAATAAAGAAAAATGTTTGAATAAAACTGTATACTCATGCATTTTTTGAAATAGAAAAATTTGTCATTCATACGAAATATAAAATTGATTAAAATATTGCCAAAAATATTATGCAAATGAAACGAAACGAAGCAAAACATTTAAATTATGATTTTTTTTTTCTTTTTATAATTTTAATATATTATTATGCAAAAATTTAACATTATACACGTACATACACAGATACAGATACAATGAAAAGGACAATGATAATTTTTCATTTCAAAATGACAGAATTTTATTTAGCATAACAAATGATATCATGATATGAGAATTTTTTAGCTAGAAGGGTAGAAACAGGTAGAAGTTTTATGTACACATTTAAACATATATACACTCGTAGTATATACTCAAAATGTATATAAAAATGTATATTAAGTTAACTGAAAATGATTAATAACATAAAAAAAAATATCTGCCCATAAATTCTCCAGCTCAAAACGAACAACAGAAAAACTTCTTTTCATCTGCTACATATATACTACGATCTACAATGATATGATACTCTTATTCTACAAGGATACAACAAAATACATTTGTGAAAATCACAATCAATCCTTATTTCATTCCGTAAATCCGAATATTAAAAGTGTACTTTAAGTTTACGCCTACTGTCACATTATTCTGATTCTGAATCTGAAACGTAAAATTTCAGATTCAGAATTCACTTTTTGTTCATTCTGATTCTGAATCTGAAAACTCCTTTTCAATATTTTTCTTTAAATTTGTTATTGTTATAAAACACTTTACTTATCGAGTGAGCATTAAACCATCGAACGATAACTACTATGAGTGGCGAGTACGTTGGTAAGACGCACTTTTCAATGGAGGGTGAAATAAAGTTAATCTTCTGTCTTCTGTCTTCTATCTTACGATCTTCAAGTTGTATATAAACAAGTATGTCAATTTATTGAGTGGTTTAGCTATGAATTCAGATTCAGATTTCAGGTACATGTGACATGCTACATTTATTGTCAGCATGTTTCATTTTCTATTCTGAAAATAATCAGATTACAAAACGGAAACACAAACCGGAATTTATTCAGCAGATGAATTTTTCAGAGCCATGTAACAGGTCACATATACTACAATGTATTTGATTGTGATTCTGAAATTTTCGGAATTTTTCAGATTCAGAATCAGTCTCATGTGACAGTACACTACGTATTATAATGTTCTGATAGATTGTGTAAATTATCACCTTGATTTTTTGCGTCATCCTTTTCATTAATTTTTTTTTTATGTAAAAGCAAAAAAAAATAGTAAGAGATTGCTGTGCATACAAGCAATATAATGCCAAAATGGATCCTTTTTATTATGTGGATTAAGGTTAAATTTGATATTTGATTATTTATGTACAAAAGCATAATTAAAAAGCGTGCCTACATATTCGTTGTATATATTGTTGAATAAATGTATGCAAGTATGTACGTATTTACACATGTTTTTGACTTAATTTTAATTAATTTGTTATCAAAAAAACACTCTTCATCCTTTTATATTAATAAAAAAAATGAAAAATATATGAAAAAGTTTTCTTTCATATTAAAATTGAAAGTATGCGGGATTACAACGAATAAGCCAACTGGTACATAAATACACATAACTACATAAAACTTTAATAATGTACTCGTATGTACAAATATATGCGCGCATTATACGAGTATAAACTCTGAATAACAGTTCTATAAAATATAACACAAACATTTAGAAAAAAAAAGGATATATGCCTTTTGATAAAACAATTTATGATTATTGAAAGAATATCGACTTCCATTTCTGTATCATTAACATAGAAAAAAATATGAATAGACTAAAAATGAACTCTCAACATAAATAAAATTCAATTCTTGTGCTTCTACTACGACATTATTTACAAGAAAATTTACTTTGCTGCCTCATTATATTTATAGGATATTATGTAGTGTAAGTAGTATACAGTATAAGAGTGTGCATGTAACATTAAAAAATAATCGTGAACTTTAAAAGTGAAATCATGAGTGAAATATAAAAACATTATACGAGCAGTAAATTATGTATATACATACATACATAAATTATCGAATGTTTATGTGTCAATTACATTTTAAAGATTTCTTTTACATAGAGCTATTGCACAGTTAAAATGTGCGTTCAATTTTTCCACGTGTATCAGATCATTGCCATCGCACCTTCAAACTAACCACCACCAACAAAACTTTACATTCCTTTTTTACACTGCCTCTAACACGATGTATACTTTGAAAAATCCAAAGGTAATGCGTAGTAAAAACGTATGTATGTATGTAAATATGTAATTTGTTAAGCAAATCAAAGGTGAATTTCATCTCGAAACAAAAACAAATAAATTCGATATCATTTTTGTTTTTTCTTACTACATCTTAGGTGATCTTAGTAAGCACCAATATAACTTTATGACTGACTGAATAAACAAGTAAAAAAAATATATACGGAATAAATGAAAAATGTTATTTACATATAAATTAGAATTTAAAAAAAAAAAAATAGGAATGAGAAAATTTTTTTTTGGAAAAATTTCACAATCCCCTCTGTGCGAATTATACGAATCAATCAGATTTTATTTGATTTATGAAGGAATCCATTCCATCCCAATCCCACACACTATTTAATGAAAAAGAAGGACAAATAAGAAAATATTGAAAGACTATTAATATTGAAGTAAAAAATTGAAATACACTGAATACACCCATCAGAAAATTATATGTAATCCTGGAAAAATCAATAAAAAAATTTGCAAAGAAACTAAGGGAATAATATGTATAAAAGTAAAATATGTAACCTCTAGCGTTATGGCTATACATATGTGATGTGTAGTGATTTCATTTAAAAATAATTTAAGCGGAAACTGTATAACTGCTTCATTTCATATACGCTACAAGGTACGTACAAATATGTAACTTAATCATCGATATGGAAAACAGAGAGAGAGAGAGAATGAAAAACAATCTTTTTTCGCTTATACTTTATTCCTTTTCTGTATTATTGCTACACAAAAAAAAAGAGGATGAAACACATAAAAAAAATTATGATAATTTTAAGAAAATATATCCTTTTTACTGATTATAACCTTTACCTTGAAGGTACAAATATTATTATTATTATTATTATTATTATTATTATTATTATTACTATTATTATTATTATTATTATTATTGGTGTAAAATGAAGGATATCATGCATATTATATATTGGTAGTAAAACTGAAGGAAATGATTTATTATTAGATTTTACACGTAACATGCATCTACACTACATACTCGTATGAGTTCATACGAAGATATTGATATACTCTACTGAATATACTCTATTGAATACTCTGAGTCTGAGTAAGCAACGTAATATGCGGATTGATTTTATCGACTTTTACCTTTAAGGATATTTTAAAGGATATATTCAATAAATACACATAAAATAAAATACATATAAAATACACATGGATAAATTAATTTTCAGTTCATAAATTTTTAAAACTGATAACATTTTTTCATCCACTTATAATAAAATTATTATCCTTTTAAAAGAATAAAAAAAAATAATCGTTTTTTTTGTTTTAAATATTTGAAGACATCATCATCATGTCTAAAACATGATCTACTTATTACGGCTATAACTATCTGTACATACATAGCTCGTGGCTTGTATATTCCTTAAACGATGATTACATTAACGATGTTTCAATGGTAAAATGAGTCCAGAAGAAAATATATAAAATTCAAATATAAGTCAATTAAATTTTGAAAAAGTATCTTTCAAATGATTCTGTTTTATATGGTTATTTTAATGCATTAAAATTATCTTTACATAATAATAAATGATGATAAAAAAAAATAAATCCTATTATAGGAGTATATCATAAAGAAACTCTTTAAAAAATTATAGCAAGTCATTTACCGTTAATATGCGTATGCATATTATATAATATATACTTTATAATGTTATCGCACAAACGAAAACAAAGCCAAAACAAGCCATCAACAGAAAAAACATACCAAAAAGGATAACGATTAATAAAAATTTGTTTTATTTTCATTTTATTCTTTTTCTAGTTATGTTCTATATCCTTTCGATTTTTATATATTTATAATAGAAAATATCATTTTAATTTTATTTTTAAGGATTTTTTTGTCTCTATTTTATTTTTTACATTTTTTTTTTGCTATTTAACAAGAGTCATTATCCATGTTCTTTTTTTCGTTTATCTTTTCATTAGGATCTTGTCTAAATTGTTTATTTTTTTTTTTGGTTAATATTTTATTGTGCTAAATGTGTATACGAGTTATATGTAGACACTGGAACAAAAGATAAAAATTAATATCTAAACATTTTCATTTTTATTGTTGTACTTATATTCTATATTAGTCCTTTTTGTATACATTGCAAATCAGATACAATATATACTATATACTGGTACTGATATACTGGCAGTGGTAGTGCATTATATGAAAAAATTTCCTTATTTTTTTTTTTTCATTTATTTTATTTTTATCATATTTTCATAGTAAAAGTTTTGTTAATAAATCGTTGAAGAGTTTTTTTTTTCTATTAATAAGAAACTTCTAGAGTTCATTTTTATTTATTTTTTTTCTTTTTTATATTTTCAGATAAATCAAAGTATAGAGATGATAGGATAGTGTTACATAATCCTCATTCAATCCTCACTAAACCGCGTGTATATAGAAATATGCACATACAAGCAGAAAATGAATATTTATCGCACAGTTCATAGATGTACATTCGTATCTGCAGTTTTAGTATATACGAAAATTGATTAGAAGTTAAATAATGAAGGTCAAAAAGTTGCAAAATTTACTGGTTTATTTTGTTTTTAATTTTCAATTTTTCTACATTTTATTTTTTTTTTTTGTTAATTGAAGAAAAATCTTTTAAAGATAAAAGGTCAAGTATTTTATAAATTTAAAAAGTTTCTACTACCATAATCATGTATCTAAAAAGAAATAATTAAAATTTGATTGACGTCAAAATGTCAGTTTATTTTTTGTTAATACATAGTTTCATTCATTATTATATCAAACATTCGCTGATCAAAGAAGAACGAACCGACGAAACGATAAAAATTCGTATGCAATACATATAGAGAAAATCTACAAATTACCCGTCCTTTAATATTCTCTGATTGTTTTCATATTCGAAAAGAAAAGTCATAAATAAATTAAAGAGAAAAACTTTCGTGCTTTTGAATGAAATTCGTATCATTCACTTCATACACAAATCACACAAATACAGGCAAGTATATCGTTACTACATATACCAAACAACAAATATATTTAAGTAGGTAGGAACGCTACGAGTATATTTTTGTGAATTTGAGGATTATAGCAATTACGGAGTAGGTGTAGTATAGGTAGAAGTAGTATATATAGACTGGAAATTTCAGAAACTTTTCGAGAATAAAAACTTTTTATTACTTAATCTCTTAAACTATAAACAAAATCCATGCTATCGTTTATATTTACATGCGTATACAAAAGTAAATAGGTATTTGAATGAATGAATGTACATAAATGTACTGCAGAATAACTTTATTTACTACTCACTATACTCAGTACAAAGAAAGGATATGTTATATGAATACAATTTGAAAATATTTAATAAAATGAAATAAACATACAAAATACTATAAAACAGTCAAAACAATAAACAAATGAAGAAACTAAAAATTATAAATAAAAATGATAAACTATCTTTCCAGTATGTATTTATACATAAATATAATGTATATTCTTGTAAAATATTATATTGAACCCAAATTACAAACTGAAAACAAAAATAGAATTTAATACAAAAAAAAAACAATAAATCCCAAAAGAAATGGAACAAAACAAATCGAAACATAAAGTATTAAAATCGATTACATATAAACTTCTACATCCAATACATAAAAAAAAAGTTTTTTAGAACTGCACAAACAGAAATACATTTTATTCCTTTTCATTTGAAATGAAATTGGAAAATTTTTGATTTATTGATTCCCATTATGCTGAAAGGAAAACTTTTAATTATACGCACATAAATACATTTGTAATAGCAGTAAGTTACATAAATAAATTGAAGATTACAATATTATCTATTGTATTCATATCGGAATAGAATATTAAAGGTAATAAAGATAATATATATGTACCTAGTTTTCGTATACGCAGAGAAAATTCATTTGATCATAAGGACAGAGTTTATATCCTTATAATGGCATAAAGTATACTAAAATTTATTTCGCATGTATCCATATTATATTATGTATATATTTGTTATAACTCTAGATATAGATATGTAGAAAATAGAAAGTATTTAGTACATTTATATTCTTATATCCTTTTACTTATATTCCATATATGTCTGAATATACATATACATTTCGGACGAATGAATAATTCACAAATTGACATCAATGAAACATGTAGAATGTTGGACTGAAAATTTTCAACAAATTACATGTAACTACTACCTACATTATGTTACAAATTTATATTTCTGTATGTATATATGATGTATTATAGATAAAATTTTCATATATGATTGGATATCAATTATAAATCTGATAGTACTCATATGAATTTATTTAATATGCATACATAAATTAATTGAAATCCTTAAGAATACAAATTTAATTAAATGTAGAAATGTACAATTCATAAAGGTGTACATACATTTAGAATCTGAAAATTAAAAGGAATTTTGTCGAAGTATTTCTTTGTTTTGTTGTAAATGTTGATAAATGAAGCAAAAAAAAAAAAAAAAAATATTAAAAAAATTAAAGAATTATAATTGCATACAAATACAATGAGTAAATTGCATAGCAAATTAGCAATTTAGAATTTCTGCAGAGCAATGTAATGTATTGTATATTTGTTTTCAATAAATAGTGAATAATTCCAATGTTAGATATTTTTCGTTCTTCAAATTGTAATTGTATTCATTGTTAAATGAATCGAAAATTATTTCAATTAATAAAATGATTGAATAAAAAAGAAAACTGTTTAATTTAATTATACAAATATAGTATATTAAATCATAAATGATAACATTATGTCCTTGATAAAATGTCATCTTTGCTATAAATTTAAGTTTTGCAATAAATTTATTAATTTTATTGATTTTTATTTTTTCCACTTTTTATTTTGAATTTGAATCGTTGAAAATAATGTATTTTTATATTATTGATCAAAATTAAACGCATAAAAGAAACTCATTAAATTATTTGTACTTCATCACACAAACATTTTTAATCAATTCACTCATTTACTTAATTATGAATGCAAGAACGAGTGTATTTATGATGCATAATATGAACGACTAGAATTTAATTTGATCGTATATAAGGATGCAATTCAATATTCAATACCATATATGAATATAGAGAAAATTGAATGAAATTTGTCATTAAAAATCAAAAAAATTCACGTACTGTATCTACTATGTAACAAGAAGTATGATGTTAAATGAATATAGATTCAATACAGACATTTTATATAAAATTTTGTGAAATAATATTATCGAAAATAATTTGTAAAGAACACGTACATTTTTATGTTTTCGAATTGATAAAAATCTATTATACTTATGTATTTATAATAAATAATAATCAAAAGCCATCATTATGACACTTTTCTTGAAAAATTTATCTTTAACACATACTCATATACATTACTGTTTTTTAGTTTTTATTTTTTTTTATTTTTATTTTCGTTGCTTGTGTCACAGACACAGTCACTGTATCCTGCTTATTGTATATATTATTTTCGTTTGACAACAAATTGTGACAATAAATTTCTATTGAATTTTCTTGAATGATTTCGATTTCACACTATACTTGCATTATTCGTAAGTTTTCTATACATTATAATTTCAAATTGCAACAGCACTATTAGATGAGTACAGAATTCCGGAATTTAATATTAAGATTGTACATACATATTACATTCTATTTTTATGTATATGTACGTACATGTATGTTGAAGAAAATTAACTACTATTCAGTGCAAAATATTTTCTTTTAATTTTTTTTTTTATATTTCAATTTAATGAAAATAAATGAAAAAGGATAAAAGTTGATAAAATTTGATTTATTTCATTTCTTTTATTGTCTATGTAATATGTATTCGTTTCTAATGTACATATATTCTTAGGATTTATTTAGTTTATTGTTATCTGTGCACATATAGCATGGGTTTTTGTGAGAATACTATTAAATATCCTTTATTGCTTTCGAATCCAGCGTATTGTAATGAATATAAATTATTCATAAGATAAAAAAAAACCATTTCTAAAAAGAATTCAAACTGAAATCGATTGATATTTGAAATTGAATCACATTGCAATCGAAATATACACATGAAAGTTAATGTGAATAAAAAAAATAATACATTCATATTTTTTTTACGCCTTACTTTGCTTTTACATAATATATACCTATAATTTTCAAAAAAATTTAAATACAACATTATCTATAGATATAGATGTATGTACTTGCATTATGTTACAGATCTATATACAGTACAAACATAGGAGAAATAAACTGCGTGTGCATTCTGAGAATATAGCTATATTTACATTTGTTTTTTATTTAATTTACTAAGAATTTTACATTTTCCTAGATACCATTAAATATGCAACACTTGTATTTGTGTGTAGGATTTAATGAAATATGAAAAAAAATGAAAAAAAAAAAATTTTCTTCAATTTCGTGGTAAACCATCACCTATCATTTTTTTCAATATGAAACATAAATTTATATGTTTTAAATTCATGAAATTATCTTGGAAAATTTCATCCTTCAATTGATTCAAAATAATTGTAAACAAAAAATATAATGAATTCTATTATAGGTATTTGAAATGATTTTATTCTTGGTATATTTTCTTGTTTTGGTTTTCTCGAAATTTTTAATTTGGTTTTCATCAATCATCATATCACAATCCCAAATAAGCTCGTATTTATAAAGTTACACATTTTACACATAATTTAATTTAAATGAAATTATAGGAATATGTTCAATTATTCATAAATCAATATACTTACATACATAGATGATAGATACTCATTTGTATACGCATCTAATATAGTAAACGCTGATTTATGCTCTACATCACAAATACATATTACAATCTATTACAATTACAACCATAAAATGTGTGTTGTATTTGTGAAAATGCAATTATGTACTTATATAAGTGTATTGTAACTTAAGTAATGTATAAATACCTATTATATATTTACTTAATTACATACACAAGGCACAAGTACATATACATATAAGAGCGATATACAGATACAAATTTCTGTCGGTATGCAACGACATTATTCATTTGTTAGATATTTGTATACATACGAGTATATACATACGTTTATCCATTTGTATACATTACAACAAAATAAGGAATTTACTTATTTATAAACATTGCACTCGTATAAATAATTATTACATTCTATACCTGTACAGATATATAAATAAAGTGAGTAATTTCAAGACCAATGTCTGTGGTTAACTTTTAATTAAAGATGTAAATGAATTGTATATAACCACACATAGCTCCTGGTTGTTTGGTTCGATTCACCATAAATCGCAATAAAATATACTTGTCGTATAAGTATACATACTTGATGCATACCTTACATGCATTGCATATCCAATTTATCTATCAACTTTATATCTACATGTCCTATTATTCTTTCAGTGGTTACTGTTCTAACTCTATTATGTACATTAATTGATATGTGCTTGTATTTATAAGGATCCCATACCTATTTTATTACTAACATCATCATAACATGTACATTAAATAAAATTTAATTTTAAATACAATATTATATCTATATTTGTATTTGATTTTCATGAATACACACATTTAATTTAATATACATTCAATTTAGATCCTTTTAACCATTTTTGGTCATTTGTTATTAAATTATATACGTGCAATTCTATGGGATTTAATTTTATGTGTGTGCAAGTAAATCACACCTACATATTTGTATGCATATAATGTGATATAATGTAGATTCCATTAATGTGTAAATATACTGACTGCGTATTCTTGCATAATATCCAAACATACATACTTGTATAATGCCTACACATGCATCACATCCCATTTTAATCGTTATTGTCTATACTACGAATAATTCATAAGCAGGCTGTATACAATCTCTGTATCCCTGTAATGGAATCTACATACATATATTCCGTTTAATAAAATAGACGAAATGTTACGATTTCGTGCAATTTCGATTAACTTTGAAAGTATTTTTAATTTTCATGATTCGAGGAAAGAATTTTTTTTTTTCTGTTTTCAATTTTTCGCATTCAATTTTACAAAAGTCAAGGATAAAATATATATATCTTGTGTTCAAACATCCTGAACAAACAAACAAAAAAAAAAGGAAAAGAAAAATTAAATGAAAAAACATCTAATCAAATTTTATTGAAATTTTCCAGTTAAAGGAGCAATAATGAAAATCTTTTTTATTTTTGGTTTTAGATTTTTTTCATTTTTGAAATGAAAATCAAAACAAAAAATTAATAAAAAATACAAACTCATAGAAAATTTTTAATTTTTGTTTTTCTCATGTACGTAATTTTATTAGTTTTACTTTGTTTGAAACAAAAAAACCTCCAGAAATACAAAAAAAATCTCATGAAAATTTTGAATACACAGTTCTAAAAGGAAATTAAAATTGACTTCGTGTATGGGTGTACTTGATGAGATCTCTTTTTTTTTATTGTTTATTTAGTTTTTGTGTATTGTTTTTGTATCTTTTTCGAATTCAATTAGAAAATACACTGTGAGCAGAAATGAAAATAAATTAAAGAATTCTTTTCCGCGATTTTGAATCGAATTACACAATTTCATCTAATCAAATAATAAATTTATGATTTTTAAATTACAATTCATGTGAAGTAATGAATTTTTCTTTTCTTAAAATTTCAATTATTTCTTTATTTGATTTTTATACTTTAATTCAATCATAATCGGAATGTAAGTAATTGTAGCTATTTTCCAAATACCCCGCACTACATTCCTGATTATATTATAATTACTGCCCATACTACTTTTATGGAAATATTTAATATTTTTGAAGAACTGCTTACATACAAAGTTCATATGTGAGAATGAGTATACTCTGTGTGTCTGATCTCTGATCTCTGATGTGAAATTATATATAGTATGTACATTGAAATATTTTGTTTCCTTCCTCCTTATTCCATTCCTTACAAATCAAAAGAAAGTAGCTAACAAATGTATTGTAAAGTAACAGTATAGCAATATTAACATTTCGGTTTTAATTTTCAAATGTTTCGTATATAAAATTCAAAGAAATTTAAAATTAAATTTTTTGAAGAAAAAAAGATTCGATTTCGTTCAAATATCAAAGAAATTGATCAGAAATTAATTTTTAAAACAAAAAATATTAATAGATGAAAATTTTTACATAGCGTAATCCGAGTTGTAAAGAGAAATATGAGAACGCTTTGCATATGTTCATATAAAGTAAACAATAATTATACGACTTTATAATCTATATTAAATTTTCAATTAAGTATTTTCATCATTTCTCCATCTTTTTCACTTGAAAAATTTTTTAAAAAAAGTACAAATTGTATATAAAATGGAATTTCAAGTATCAAGATTAAAGAGAACACAAGTATCAAAATTAATTTATTTACATATACTGTTATTTTTAGATATCAAAATGTTACAGATTGATCTCACGCCTATCGGACTGAAAACAAGCTTTATGTATTATTCGTTTGGATGGCTAGCTACATATTTCTGGAATCATTATATCTACATTTAAAAATAGAATTGATAACAAAATTAATTTAAAAGAAAAAAATAGAACTAAATTAAGAATAAAAGATATTTATTTCATTCATTTTCAAAATTTCAAAGTCAAATCAGTACATTTTTTGATAGAATATTTTTAAATAGCCACACAAAAATAAACAAATTAATTCATTTTTCTAGAAGAAAGAAATTCTAGAAGAAAAATATTCAAAGATATATGTTAACAACAGTTAAATTACTTTTGTGGTTGATTTGCTATAAAATTGCTGAGATGAAAAGAAACATAAAAATAAAAATGAAAAATCTTATTTGAAGGGATAAAATGTAAAAATGTAAAAGGAAAAAGTCAAAAACAAATCAAGATATTTGAAAAATATAAAAAAAATAATACACATCATTTACCATTAGATTTCGAACACATTCAAAAATAAATTATGTATGAAATAATTTTTTATTGTTTTTAATTTGATTTTATTTTTGTAATATGTTTTTAATTTTTATACTTCTATATACTTACGAGTACAATATAATATACATAGAACTGCGTCTTATTTTAAATAAATGACATTTCATATAGAAGAAATCACAGAATATGTTCATAAGAATTATGTTCAAATGAATTACAGTAAGGTATAGATGTAGGTAGGTAGGTGTATACGTTTTGTAACTCTTTAATCGAAAAGGTTAATTTTGCACAGCATTTCAAAACCATATTGTGTACATACTTTTTATAAAATTTCAAGACATTAATTTTAATCATTTACTTGATTTTCTATGTGAGATTATAACATATAATGGTTGTAGGTTTACAAATAAAATTGTCTTTTAATTCAAAAATTAAATTTACTCATCAAAAACATATACTCGTATTTTAGTCGTTCAGACACATAAATACACACGTATGTGTGTACGTATAGATTACACTTCGCTCTGTAATTTTCAATCGTTAAATAATTTTCATTTAAGTCGCTTTCTATTTTCCATAAATACACGAATACGAATATTCCTGGAAATCTTAGAATTTTAGTTTATTAAACGTTTTAATTACATGCATAAACATCAATTTTACTTACTCTGAAAAAAATAATAATACGCATAAATACGCATGTACATTCATACACTCGAGAAATGAACAGAAAGAATTATAATTTCGATAAAATTCGTAAAATTTATGTAATAATGTTGTAGAAAGATAATTTTATGATTAAGAAAATGCTTGTTCTTAATGAAACCTTTAACTGTGCTACAATAAAAATCCATTTTCTTTGCTTCAATTAATTAAAAATAAAGCATTCGAAACAATTTATGTATAAATAAATCATCAATCAAATTATATATACCTCTACTCGTACATTTTTAGATTTTATGCGTTATGTATAATTATAATATTTCAAAGTCAAAGAGTCACTTATAAGAGAACGAGTATAAGTAATGGGTTTTTAATTTTTATTGTAATTCAATGTTAGAATCAAATTACCTCGAGAGTTATATGAGCTGATGATAAGTACATTTACCTATACGATATAATGTGATGTACGATGAGTGTATATCTTTATTTTTTTCTTTTTCTACATACATTTATAATTAATTTCAATTTGACACGAAAACAAAAATAAGAATTTATAAAAAAACTGAAAAAGTTGAACATTAAAGTACTCAGTACAGTTGTCCATTATTGTAATTCGTGTAAACAAAAACATTTAGTTTTCCTTTTTAGATGAAAATTTTTAAAAATAAATTTATTTTCTTCTTATAAAATATTTGTTCACCTTTAAAATTCTTAACAATTTTCATTTCGAGATATTTATGTTACTTATGACAAACCACTGAATTGGTAAAATTGAATTTATTGTTTTACTTTTCTACTAGATTTTCAATTTTGTTTTTCTATTTTTATTATTTATTTTTGGTATGCATATAGTACGTATTATAGAAAATAAATTTTCTTATCACGAGAGAAACATTGAATTTCAATTTTCATCAAACAATATAAAGCATGTTGTTTCTGTTTAAGAAATACACTTCCAGCAGTGTTTGTAGTACGATAGTGTACAAATAATACCGTACATTTTACGTTCCTTACTGAATATAATTTTGCAATATTTTGCACGTTTATGTGTGTACGTGTGAATATAAGAGCAGAAATACAAGAGATGAATAAAATTTTGAAATGCATGTTTCTCACACCGTAAATAGACACGCATATAGCTATACAGAAAATATTTTCTTTCAACAGTAATAAATTAAGATTGCACATATACAGACTGAAGCGAAACATCAAATACATTTTTATAATTTCAAAAAGTATACTCGTATATATTTAATGGTAATATGGTTTGAAAATACAAATATGTATAGGTACTTATATTACTTACATAATCGTATTATGATGTATGTACGTATTTATGTTTTGTTTACGAAGTGAAAATTCAAATTTAAATACTAAGTCTTTGCAACTCTACATATACATATGTACATACAGTTACAGAATATGTATATGATGTACTTAAAATGGGAAAATAACAAAAATTAAACAAATTTAAATATTTCAGTGAATATAATATCTCATATTTTGTTTTTTCTTCATTTTTAATTGAAAACGTAGCAATTTATTTTTAATTAAATTAATCCCATTGATTTTTCTCAGAAGAATAAAAAAATTTAAAAAATAATTAAAAATATTGACCTTATTATTTACGTGAGGATATTATATGGGGTATCCTTCTAATTGATCAACAACATAATTAAAAAAGTATTTTTACTTTTGGCCTTTTCTTTTTTGCATTTACTTATAATATTCAATTTAATTTTAATTTACCGTGAATTTATTTAAATGACTACTAATACTCTTTTATATTCTAAAATATACTATAGTAATATGCGATGTGTATATATAGTTGTATCTGTGTTTATTTAAAATTAAATAAATTCAAGAAAAAATATAAAAATTCAGAATATCTTTTCGAAACGTTTTCCATCAAATCTCTAGTAAATACTCATATTTTTATTAGAAAAAAAAACATAAAAAATTTACATAAAAATTTTTTTTTTCAAAAATAAAATAAAAAATCGAAAAAAAGCATTTACTTTTTCATTCATTCAATCATTGAAATAAGTTGGTTTTTTATTAAATAATTCATTTCAAATATGTAAAATCGCATAAAAAAATACGTACACACATATATATGTCTTTGATTAATTTTTCGACTGTAAATTAATTATGTTTCTATGGACAAAAAATACAAACACGCATGCATAAAGTTAATATATGATAGAATGATGTATGCTTATTTAAAAAATAAATAAATTTGTTTTTCTATATGTAAAAATGAAAAGAAAATTCCATCATAATTAGTGAATGAAAAAGAGATTTGAAGTTAATATGATATAGAAAAATGAAAATATAGTGAAGCTATTAACCAATAAATTTATTTTATATGAAATCCCTCATAAATGGATTATTAATTTCCAGCCAATAATTAAATAGAATATGAGTTTTTGTGTACTTGTATGTGTACCAGTGTACAAATTAAAAGAATAATTTGAATAATTTCATTTCTACAGTGTCTACAAACTCAAATTTAAGAAAAAATTGAAATTAATATTGATAATGTAATGTAACGTATGTATATTGATTATAATGCAATATTTTCTAAAATGCGCATCATACGCACATACATATGTGCATGATACCTACACGAACATTACATTTGTATACATGTCTTGCATTGAAAGAGTATGTATGAATATAATCAATTATACAATTTGTTCAACAATCATTCAATTAATACGTATAAATAATACCTCAACCATGACGTTGTCAAATAACACTGTATATACACACATTGCCAATTTCTTATACTTAATTGTCTCAACAGGAATCGTGTATACGAAACGAATGAAACAATGTGTATCTAATTTATTATTAAATTTTCTGTTGTCAATGTAAATTGGAAAAGATTGAAAATGACTTTTACAGATCGTAGTATAATAGGACACATTGTGTATTTTATTTAAATACGTACGATGTACGATGGAAGTGATAATCATAATCTGTGAATAATCTACTCGTACATTATTATACGTATTTTCTGCATTACATTTACAGTATGTTGCAAGTATTACGTTTAGATTGTTGATGTTTATGTTGCAGATTATTATCAGCAATATTATCATCTGAATGCAAAATATTGTAACTTTTAAGGACATTTAAATAATAAAAAATTTTTGTTTGAATCCAAAATATCAATAATTTAAATGTATTCAGATTGAATTAGATTTCATGATTGAAAAATGAAAATGAGAAAAAAAAATTGTATTTTACTTTATGCATCCATTATATGAATAAAATGAAACCACGTAATGGAACACAAATCAATTGAAATAAATTTACACATGTGTGAACATCTCGTAAGATTTTAAAGTAAAAATTGAAATAGAATTTTTCAAAAAAAAAAAAAAAAAGAAAATATTTCTCATATGAAATGATAACGAATACACTCGAGAAAATTAAAACATTTTTTTTAAATTATTGTGAAAAAAGTATGTATGCTTAGACAAAATAATTTAAAAAAAAAAATGAATGAAAAAAAGAAACGTAATGATTCCAAAAAGACAGAGTTGAATTATTTAAAGATTGTGATTTTGATTTTGTATAAGATTATATTTATTTTTGTAATATTTTCAAAGGAAATGTATATGCAATTCAATTGTGTTATCTAAAACATTATTCTCTAACAATTGAATGAAGAAAAAAAAAACTTTACAAAATATTTTCTATGCATGTATGCATATTACATACATACTTATATATGTGAATATGAATGAAAAATGTATGCTTTTATCAAAGATACTATAATAATACTGTATAATGTTATACTTTTGTGTTTGAAATACTACCAAATCAAGTAAAATATTTTCATATACCCTCGTATCATGTAATGTATGTATGTATGTACATTTAATGTCGTAAAAAAGATAAGGATGTCTCTTTATAGAAGTATACATAACATGCAATTTATATATGATACAAAAACAAATAAACGTCGACATCGAAAAGGTTACAGACATTTTTATACATTTTGTCTGATTATATGTACATGCTCTTTAAGTATTTATCTTTACGTACACATTATTTACATCTTAACGTACACAAAATTTTAAAGTTCGATAAAAACATACTTTTCTCGTAAAAAGTAAAAAATAAAAATTAAAAAAAAAAAAAAAATCTTTTTGATATAAAAGTTGTCTGATATCGATTGATATTTATACGAATATCTATGCATATGTATGGCTAAAATCTACATATATGTGCGAATATAAAATATTTACTTTGTGTTCGTTCGTTCGTTTAGTCACTATATAAAATTATCGGTAAATATTTACATAAATCATCTACTTGTAGTACGTAGTACGTACATACATATGTATATATGTACATTATATACATCAACACATCTCTGGCTTATACAATACAACATTGAATACATCACATAGTTATACGGTTTGATATTGAAATTGATTGACGGATTATATGTATATTTTCTTCTTATACACAGATCGTGTACTCTCAATATAAATTTATACGTGTACATGAGTATATATACATGTGTAATATTGTTTATCTCAAAGATATATTATACGAGTATCTACATAAAATCAATTTTTAATTCATTTGCATATGACAGAAAAAAAAAAATAATGTAAAAATTATACTATCGAAAATTCATCTTTCATCTGAAAATACAATTTTCCAAAGAAAAGTAAAAAAAAAAGCAATCGTCATCAATCCATCAAAGAAAAGTTGGTTGATTATCTTCTTTTACTTCACCTCCTGTATTTCCTTTTTCTTTTTCTTCATTTTGTGTAAAAGTAAACTCTAAAGCCCTAAAGAAATTTAAAGTGAAAAATGAAATATTTTCGATTACTGTATGGATAGAGGATGATAATAAGTAGATACAAGCATAACTATAAAACCTATATGAGATAAACGCGAGTACATATTGAATACGTGAAAATATGCATTTTACATTTTCATTAATTTTTAGATATTTTTCATTTTTTTTTATTTTTTTTTTGAATAGAAGCATAAGAGTGATTTCTTTAGAATGTTAACAGTGATGATGATTAAAATTTTCGTTCGATTATGATAAATACACAATCATACTCATACTATCGTACAAGTAAATGTGCTACGCATGGTGCTACCTATACATATAGCTATCTGCTGAATATTGAAGATAATAAAGTTTTTTGACGCTTGTGGAAAACAAATTTTTAATTATCAATTTGACAATAAAATTTGAAATTTCCTTAATTCTTGGAATTGTGAATCTTCTTTTCCTTTATCTTTCCTTATTTTACTTTAGTTATTTTAACACATTACATATATGTATGTACTCGTATTTAACTAATGTCTTCAAAATAAATTTTCTCATTGAATTTTTTTAAAATATTTTTCCCTGTATTTTTTTCCCAGAAGTCGCAACGCAATGTAACATTTTCGTTAAAATTTTAATTATATTTTCTTCTAGGAATTTATTATTTCTGCATTTTATTTTGATATTTCATTCAATTACTTTGAAATAAAAATATTTGTTCTTTTTTCATTTCATTACTCTCTTTTATCGTTGCTGTATCTCTGATGTTTTAAAAAATTTCACTTATATGTATGTATTTTCGTTTCGTTTTATTTTTTAATTCCGTTTCCTCTACAATAGAATCATTATTAGAGAAACTTTTATATTGTTTACACAAGAAAAAAAAATTTTAAGTACGTACGTATAAAAGAAAAATTTCATGGTATACTTTACTTTATTGAGAAATTTTTTTTTTTTCGTTTTTTGGAAAATTACAAAAATTAAAGAAAACGCAACAAACTAAAAAATAAATTTAAAAGTTTACAAAGTTTACAAAATGAACAAAAAAAATGAAAAGTAAATTTGTTTGTAAATTTGTATACAATTTTAGTTCATTTAGAAATTTTTCTCTTTCCGTTTCTATTTTTTTCTAGTTTGGTTTTTCAAAATAAGGAAACACTGTAACAAATATGTATAGTCGTACATTGTACAATAAACATTGATATATGCATTCGAAATGAAAAGAAATTTCTCCAACTAAAAATATTTTATCAACAATTGTTTGTTGCAGTATTCAAGAAGAAGCAAAAAATATGTGGCTAAATGCATTTTTTAAAAAAAAAAACGAAAAAATAATTACAAAATTTGTTTACATTGTAAATAGAATGTCTTTCATATTTTTTTTTTTTAAATTGTATTTTTCTAAGGAAACTTTCTATTGTAATTAGTTGAAGAACTTTGAATTGAACATTCAAAATTTAAAATGGAAATAACATATTTTGTTTTCCTACTTAAATTTTCCGAGACAAGAAAAAAGAATTTTTAAAAAGAATTTTCAAAAAGTTTTAAGGAACATTTTCAGTTTCTTTTTTTTTTCGGAATAAAACAAATTTTTATTGAACTTTTTTCTGTTTGAAATTTGAAAAAAAGGGAATAAAATTTCAATTGTTATTATTCGAAAAGTTCACATTTCACTGATGCATCGTGCAACTTACTTTCATATGAGTTATAATGAGAATATTTACAAAAATATTTATCATTATTCCATTTTGTATCTATTATCTATTAGGATTTTATGAAGTACTTTTAGCAACATTGAATTATGTACTTATTTTGTTATCCATATTTATTTAGAAAAAGTTGGATAGAAAATAAAGTTTTAATGTATTTCAAAACTGATTTCATTATCTATACATACATACCTGTGCATGCATATGTACGTACATGTATTTATTATCACACTCAACCTAAAAAATTTGTATACAAATCATCATTATATTTCATAATATAATTTACATTTCGTAAATTGTGCATATTTTAAAAACTTTGTTACAAAATAATGTGTACAACGTCTACGCATTTACGAATACGACAAATGGTTAAAGTGCATGCTGTGTGTGAGATTTGAGGTTGAGTTAAAAGCATTTTCCATATATTTGAAAAGTTTCATTTTCCTTTTGTCATTTATTTTTTGTTTGGTGAGGAAAATTTATGTGCATTTCGAAAATTTTCAATTCATTTTACAAAACTTAGTTATAAAATATGGAAGATATTTTCACAAATAAATAAAATGAACAAAACATAAAGTTTCATCAATATTATAATCGCACACTCTTTATAAGAATTTCGAATGTATTTATTCCATGGTATATGGAATCTGTATACTCTATATACCATCCAAAATCCTTCCCCTCTTCATACTTGCTCTGAACTACAGAAATACACAAGAATTATACGAGAAATAGAAATAGACAGTAAATATAGTAGCAAAGCAATTATAATATTATAGTAGCTCGTATACCATACCATTGACTATATAATAATACAATATATATATATATATATATATATATATATATAGTCAATGACCATACATACACTCGTATTTTCATTCATGAGAAAAATATTTTTCTCTTTTTTGATTGCTCTGAGCTGCAACGTTTAAAATATAACGAGAAACAGTAACAGTAACAGTAAGTAGTACAAATTATAAATTTCAAAAGTATGCAATACCCATTAAATATTCTTATATTATTTTTAAATCCTATTCTATTTTTAAAAAATATTCAAACTGAAAATTGGTGTGTAGTAAATATAAAGAGACTATAAATGATAGAAAAAATAAATTCCCATAATTTTTTTTCTGGTAAATTTTACAAATTTTCATTCATATATTTCATTCATATCATTCAAAATATTTCCTTTGATTAAAACACAAATTATTCCTCTTTTCTTTCTTTCTTTCTTTCTTCCTTTTTGAACTGCCTATGTTAATAACATTTCAAGTTGCTATTTTCCCATTGGCCTTTGGTATTACATAACGCATTTCGTCATTTCTACTACGTTTTTATAATCAAAAAATATCAAATTTTCTTTCAAATTCAATTCACGTTTCTTGTTTTTTTTTTTTATTAATTAAAATTACAACCATTTTGGGGCTAATTTACGTAAGTATCTATATGAGTATAAATTATTATGTTACTGAATTTTGTATATTATTTATTAATACATATTTAAATTGAGAAAATTTCTAAATAAATTAAAAAAATTATACAAAATAACGACCGAACTATGAAAAAAAAATTGATATAAAAATATAGTAATATTATAAAATTTTCCTTTTTCGTTTTTAGTTTTACATATAAAATATCTATGTATTTATACGCAATATTTAGTAAATATACATTGTATTTACATATTATAATTAGTAATTTAATATTCCAGATGAGCGCTCTGAAACCGTAACTAATTAACTTAAATTGAAAATAAAAATATTTTAAATTTATTTTCAACAATAAATGTACGATAACTTTATTGAAATAATTTCAAAATATATCATTAGCTACCAAATTAAATCTTTATGGTTATGTTATTTATCTTTATGTGAGTTACAATGCTTTTCTATAACTGTTTAAATGAATAAGGAGTACAAAAAAAACATATTTTACTGTTAAAGGATAATATTTCTGATGATATTTTTCATTATATTTGTGAATAGGATTCGAAGATTTTTTTTTTTTTTTTGAAAGACTTACTTTATTCCTTTCATACATATACATATCTGTATGTATGTATACTTTTCTTTTTCTATACAGAATACAATGTATAGCCATAATAAAAAAAATCAATATACCTAGTATTCGAAAATATTTTTTAAAGATAATGGGTCGTATTCTGTAAAATTCTGTTATTTAACAGAATTCCTGTTATCGTTCATAACAGAATTCGACTCATAACAGATCTGTTATATTTGGTATTCTGTGTGCATTTTATTTTCGAATCTGTTATGAAGTTGTCAAATCATTTTCGAAAACAGTTGTTTCTTGTTTTGTTTACAATTAGTAGAAAGTAAAAAAATAAAAGTGGGTGACAGTGATAGGAATTTAAATTAAAATTTTATAAATTAATGATATTATAGTATACAACATTTTTTTTTAAATTTATAAACTAACATTGAGAAAAATCTCAGAAAAATGTAAGTATATACTATACACAGTGAAAAATTTGTATTAAAATTTTCAATTATCAAAACATATATGTAATCATTTTTTTTGTTAGTTCTTAAAATATTTCTTATTTCCTTTATTTATTTTTTTTATTTTTTATAATTTTTTTATTAAAATTCATTTTTCACAATTTTTTTTCACTCAATACATCAAATACATGAAATTTCACATTAACTTTATCGTAACAGAGTTAAAAATGAGCCTGTTATCGTAACAGATTCATAACAGAATTATAACAGAGTTTTGTGCACGCAGAATACCAATTTTGAACGTAACAGAGTCTGTTATGAAATTTCGAACTTTTATATGAAGAATAACAGACTGTCAAAATAACAGAATCTGTTATCCGTGTACAGAATACCACCCAATATTTATTTAGAATTTTTTTTATATCCGAAAATACATAAAGAAAAAAAGTTACACAAATAAAAGTTTTCTTTTTTCAAAATTGATTGAGATTTTTTTAACGGGTATAGGCGGAAGATATTATTATTATTCTCTTTCGTTTTTTTTTTTTTTTTGTCGTTTTCCGGTCTATTATTTTGATATAGAAAATTGATATTTATCACATATGCATGCAAACAACATACATTTACTATTTATGTATTTTATTGATAATCAAGAAACATAATTCGAGTATTTTTTTTTTAATTCGTTGTCCTTCGGCTTCGATATTTATATTGTAGATACCTACGGCCACGGCTACGACGTACATTCAGAGTTGCTCAAAGTACTGAACCAATGCACTTGAAGTATCAAGCTCCACTTTATGACAAATGTACTTCAAGTAAAAAGTACAAGATTGACCATTTCTAATATTACTTAGTAAATTACTTTATTTTTTTTTTATTCGAGTGCCAAGAAAAAGCAGCATTTTTTAAAATCAAATGCAAATTCAAATTGCAAATTCAAATTATTAAGCAGCTCTGCATATAATTCATACTATTATGTGCTAGAATTTGTACTTTTAGTCATTCCTGGGTAACGAAATTTTCACTATAAAAGTGAAAATAACATTTACAAATATTTCCAACTTGAAAATAAAACGGAACTGAAAATAAAACGAAACTGCGTTATTCAATCTAAGATGGATGAGATATCAAAAGGTTTACAACTAAAATTTGTAAATGAAAAAAATATTTATTTTATTTTCTTGTGTCGAATATAAAATTTTACGTAAATAAACTTTAGAAAAGGATTTATTTATCTAAAGGATAAATGATTTATGATTTATATATGTAGAAATGTAACTGCGTAAGCTGTAAGTAATCGCTGATAATATTGATTATCATTTCCATATTTTTGTATTCAATCGTATATAAAATCAAAACTACAAATATACAAATGTAAAAATATTTAAATGAATGTGAAATTAAAGTATAAATAAAGAAGAATATCACATATACACAAAAACACAAACAATTGTATGAGAGAAATGGAAAATTCTAGACCCAGAGAAAATAAATATCAAGAAGAATATGTCAGATTGATGAATGGTATGGCAAATCTCTTTCGTTGTTGATTGTCACATTTTCATAAATCTTTCTTTAACTACAGATGCACATGTATCGTATATCGTATCCTTCGTTTTGCATAACAGTTACGGAAAATTAAAAAAAAAAAAAATATTCACCATAATAATTTTATTAGAATAAAAGGATAACTTCTGTGTTTTAGTGTCAGTTTTTCTGTTATTTTTTTTTTTCTTCATGCGGATTTGTGAGTTAGTGTGGCTTCAAATCCTTAATTTTAATTTATTTACAATTTACAAAAATACCTACCATATGTAAATATGTGTGATTCATATTTGAACGCAGTGATTTTAAAAAAAAAATGATATTATAAACACAAGAAATGAATTATGGTTGAATGGAAATCTGTGGAAAAAATATCTTGCCACTAATAATCTTGGATGTGATATCAAACAGATGTCATATTATTTACAATTTTGATTGTTCAACAACTACAAACAAATATATGTACTTATATACCTGTATAATGATACGCAAAATTGTATGATTCAATCAATCTGAATCTCTTGAATCAACACGTCTGAATGTACGTGTGAACAATGTGTATTTTGTACACCAAAATATTATAAATATGTATTATTGTAGCCAAATATTGTCATAAATACTTATGTATACTGTACGTTCACACAGACCTGACAAATATTTGAAACGTTTTCAGGATTTTGATTTACGACTACACAAGAATCGAAACAGAAAAAGAATCGAAATGAAAATAATGAAAATTTACAATTACAAAAGTTGTATATTATGTAATATTATGCACTCGTATTTCCATTCATTCATTTCGCACTACACACCGACACCATAAGAAATATACGCGAAACATCAGGAAGGTGACTGAAAATTTAAAAAGTGTGTGTTGAATTGCTGATAAATTTAGCAATTATTCGTGTTCACCGCATGCTATATAATTTCGTATAATTTTAGTGTGCGTAGGAAACACACGAAGTACTCTTATCATAAATTCAAGATGCAGGCAATTTTCAAATTTATTCATCAAATCTTCACATTTCGGATATTAACAGTGTGTTTAAGTATTTAGGTCAATTTTTAATTTAATTTAATTTAATTTTAATTTTTAAAATATACATATATGCGTAAATGTATATAGTATATATTAAGTGCACGCGGATACTCAGTCCATGGCACCGCCGATCAGTAATTTTATGTCAGATATACATTATTATCCAGTTTATCATCAGTAATCAGTTACTGGGTGTACATTGCTGATGGGAAAAATTATTGATCGACTTGGGCAAGAGTAGTGCGCTGGCTGGGGTTCGAACCGTGATCTCAAAGATCGCAAGACCGACACACATCGAGCTATTCAAGCCCCAGGTCAATTTTTATTATCGTTTTATGGTCATATTTTATGACTATTTATGCTTTTTAGTTTTCATACATCCAATCCAACATTTTTTTCTTTCATCAAAATGACGACAATCAACGACAACAATTTCATCAAATTTGTAATTTACTTAATGACTTTACGTTATTATACTATGTATATGTGATAAACTTTTTACAGCTGAACGGATCATTTTTTATAATAGTCTCGATGAATGAAAATGTTTCCTTATGATCATTTTTCTACGACATAATAGAAATGAATGAAAATCATTTTGGTTGTATTACACTCAGTTCAATTATTAACAAAATTTTGTTTTACATAATGTGTTTACATACACAGAAAGTAAATGATTATATAAAGTATATTTTTATAGATTTGGAATTATTATATTTATCAACGTATAAATTGATATTCACGGCTTCCTTTTCTTCCTTTCCTTTTTATTTTTTAGGCTTTTACTTTTATTAATATCGAATGTTGATTTTCCTTTTTTTTTTTTTTGCTACTGTTGAAATTTCTCTTTATATACATATTCACATAACATACATACGATCATAATTTGAAAATTGAATTAGAAAAATTCTGTCAATCGGAAACGAAATGTCGATTGCATATTCAGAACATTTCCGTTCTAGAAAAAAATTTTTTTTTGTTTTCTCTCTTGGAATTTTCGTTTACATTTTTTCTGTTGCCAAAACTATTTTGATATTGTTTTGCTTTCCTAAAATATAAAAACAAATAAAAGAAGGTGTTGTATAAAATAAACGAAAATTCGAAAAAACTGGAAAAAAAAAATTGAGAAAAATTGTCACAGCTTGTAAAAAATGGAAATGACAAATACAACAACTGAAAAATTAATATCAAAAATGTACAGGAAAGGAAAAGATAGAAATAAATAAATACATTCGTAGACATTTTGCATATAAGAATGTAAATTCAATTGAATAACCAAATACAGAATGACAGGATTTTAGCAAAAACAAAATAAAAAATAAATAAAATAAAACAGAAATAGGAAAAAAAATATATATAACTTTTTGTGAAATTGATTTGTACATTTTGTTCGAAAGTCATTTTTTTACGGTCAAAATATTTATGAAATCACTTCGAAGACAAAATACACGAATTTAGGAAATATTCAAAGGTAGGATAGAGTGAACTAAAAAGTTATGATAAAAGTGAACTAAGTAAATTATTATCCTTGTCATTTCAATTTGAATTCTATTTTTGTTTTGTCTTTTTTTTTTAACACAAATCAATTGCTCTTTAAAAGATCAACTGAAAATTTATTCGTTACATTTATACAATAGACGATACAATACAATATTTTCTAAAGCCAAAAAAAAAAACAAGATGAATAAAAAAATCTTAGCTCATAATTAGTCAGGATAATTATAAAAAAATAATTAAAATAAAATTTTATATTTAGACAGTGAATAATGTACAAAAGAAAATTAATAAAAGACAGAAAATGCAGAAAAAACTTTTTCATCAGTCAAAAACTCCTACTTTTTCTTTGTTGTTTTTATTTTTAATTTTTCCTTTTTTTGTATCATCATCTATATCATTCACAAATAAAATTTTGTATTTTGATGAGCTCTATAATGAGATAAAATCAGAACACTGCAGCGCTAGCGGAAGAAAAATTGAGAAATGAGACATACTCGTATACATTTTATGCCACTATATTACCACCAACCACCACATACATATTACGATGTACTTTATGAAAAGAAATTATTAATGAAGCAAAAACAAACAAAAAATAAATTTTAAAACTTTGAAACGAATTGTTTGTTAATAAATGAAAATTTCAAAAAGATAAAATTAATTTTTTGGTAATTATGTTAAGTCGTTTATAATTACTATATGAGTGCCAATATAAAACAATGAAAATATTCTGATTATTTAAAATGCAAAAATGTACAAATACACATATACGAGTACATACTTGTGGATGCAGGTACAAATAATGTTAACTACAATACACGTACCATAAATTTAATGCACAATTCAAGTGGAAAACATAACCAAAATACTTAGTAAGGTGAAAAGAGTATCATATCGTTTGTCTGTGTTTTAAGCAGTCCTCTTGGGTTGAAATGAATTTTCGGTAAAATTTTACTATTATGCGAAATTCTCTTAAAATCTTTTCAAAATAATTTTACAAAATCACAATCATTTTATTTCTTATTCATTTCTTTCACAAAAAATTAAAAGTATATATCTCCTTGATTTCAGTCATTCCTGCATAAATCGTTAATTAACTTAGTCCATATCTACATTCGAGTATAACTGCACATATACCAAGCAAGCACTTTAAATTCTACAAAATAAGGATTTCTTGAAAAATTTTAATCATTTTGAAATGAATTTTATTACGTTTTTTTTTTATCAAATATAAAACTTTCATATTGTGTTGTTTTATAAAATATTAAATGTTTTTATTTATTTTTTAGTTTTATTTTATCAGGATTATTCGTTTATAATATTTATTTTCTTTTTTTCTTGTTTTCATAAAAATAATAAAAAATATGGATATATCGTCAGTGGTCTAATTTAAACCGAATAAAAAAGATACTTCTTTGTATATAAAAGCGAGTATTTTTTAGTTTTAATGAATATTTATGTGAAAATCATTCATAAGCGAAAAAATTTTTAAAATAATTTTTACACATGCATACTACATACATTTTTAATGAAATTAATTAATGAAAATCACACATTCAACTCAAAACCAAATATAAAATAAAAAAATTGAAAATCAAAAAAAAAAAATACATCTATAAAATGATTTCGAAATTATTTAAATAATTCGCTTATACGTAATGAATTTACGAATATACTACAGATACAAAAATTGAAATATGTATAATAAAATAAAAAAGGAAAAAAAATTAGCAATAATATCTGTAAAATTTTATTTATTATTTTGGATATTTTCAATAAATTGTTCTTTTTTTCTATTAAAATTTTTGGATTTATTTAAAATTTCATAAATTCGTGTCCATTTGTGTTTTGCATCGACAAACATTATTTCATTAAAAACAAAAATACACGACTGATTGGTAGAATTATAATTTTTCGCAAATCATATTGTGGAAATATATGAACGAAAAAAAAACATACATATCACGCAAACAATTAAAAATATTTGTGGTATCCTTTTCATATACGCGTATACATATAATTCGGTTCACATATTTTCATTCATGTTTTTTATTATTTTCGACTGAGTAGGTACGTACAAGTACACGAATTTTTGTATTCGGAAAATTAAAATTTAATTTCAAATAATGCAGGTAAACACACACAAATATAAATCTATTTATACATTCTCAAACAGGAACGAGTACTTTTTTTTTGAAATTTTTATCTTTGAAACTTTTAATTCTTTGAATGAATTTCTAATATTTTACTTTTTAGTTCAAAAAAGTTCTCAAATCAAATAATCAAAAATCGTTTACTGCCAATATAGGAGTATTACCATTTTTTATTTAAAAAAAAAAAAAAAATGAAGTAAATGAAAACATTAAATCCTTTTTAAAATTTCAATTACGCCCACAAAAAATATGAATTCAAAAGTTCATTTTCGAATAGCAAATTATATACCTACATAAATACTAACTGGTAAGTATATATTCACTCCTCGTACAAAATCTTAAACCTAAAAAAATTTGGTTATGATCCTTTTAAATTTAATTTATGAAAATTTAAGTATTAGAAACAACAAATTGGCACGAAAATAAAAAAAAACGAATAATTTTATGGTGCAGGACCTTTTGATGTTTTTCCTTTTTCTAAAATAAAAACAAAAGAAATTTTTTTTTTTTTTTGTAAATTAAGTCTTTTATATATACTATCGTAAACAAATTCCTACATATGCATCTTATAAAAATTAATTTTTACACACTCAATTTTATACGAGTATGTACTCTATGTAGTGATCGTAAATGAATTTAACGGCAACACAACAACAACAACAACAACAAAATAACTGAAAAATATAAATAACAGCAAATGGAAAATATACTATAAAAATAAAAATATATTTTTTTTCCCGTTTGTGTTTATTTTGTTTATAAGGAGAAAATTGAAAAGAATTTTCTGCAGAATAAGGAGTTTTTATATATGTTTTGCCTTTTTCTTTCCATTTACACACATACACTAACATCATTTTATACATATATTCGTAGTAATAAGTATCTTAAATAGCATCCTACTATTTCTTGGAAATAAAAATACTTAAATACTTGTAGTTGTATTGGTAGTACGATAGTACATATATTTTGAAGTGAAATCCTTTCTAATGTTTATATAGAAAATATTTATGTTTAGTGTTTAGTGTTTAGCATTTTATTTTGAATATGGGTATATGCATACATCCTTAGATTATCCTTTTTTTTTTTATTTTGTAAAAATCCTTTAAGCATTGAATATTATTTCGGTGTATGTGTATAACAACATAAAGTATGATATAAAGTGGTAATGTAAATATTTTCTGTAAAATAATAAAATAAAATAAACAAACGAACAATGTAATAATAAACATAACATCTTAAATATTCTCTGTTATGATACGATAGAATACTATACATAAATGGGAATTTTCAAATCTTGAATAAAATTCTTTATATGTATATTTTTTATCTACACTTTCATTTAAATGTTATTATTATAAGATTTTCTAAATGAAAATTTCATAAATATGAACATAAAAAATGAATGAAAAATTCTGATTATAATAATGCTAGATTTTTAGATAATTGTATGTTCACTTATAAAGTTATATAATATATGCTAAATTTATATATAGATGTAGTTTAGTGTATAGGATTTTCTAAAATGTGTCAAAATTTGATTCATGGGATAATTGAAATTTAAAATAGAGAGCAATCAACTGTAGTAGACTTGGAATATTTTTACTAAAAATCAAAATTCTTTTTTCTTTTTCTTTTTTTTTCGTATCTTTTTAATGGAGTTCAAGTGCAAATCATTTTGATGACTCCCATCTCCTACACAACTGTGCGGATTATTTATTATCCTCACCCACTCAGTTTTTTTTTTATTGATTATTTATTTTCAATAATCTATCAAAATGATATATAGAGAAGATTATATAAGAGCAAATAATATACATCATCAGTATAAGATTCTTTATATGCAATTTAAGAAACTATTTATCATGAACTTCAATTTTATTATCGAACATCGTTGTTTGTTTGTACACTGAACCAAATAGAAATACTTTTGTGCAATAGAGCACTTGACATTTTGTCTTCTTATGCTCAGACACTAACAAGAACGTGCATTAATTTATTTAAAAATTTAGTCATTTCAATTTTCAAATACTTATGTTTCTATATACAAAATAAATAAAAAAATGATAAAAATACTCGTAGTTTTATCCTTTTAACAGTAAAATCTATATGAACATAGTATTGGTAAACTGAAATACCTGAAAATCAATTGGTTTTTTATGTAGATATATGAATGCCGTTAGTTTGCAATTAAGTTTTGCATAAATTAAAAATTTATTTTTTTTTTTTTTATTTTTTTTTTTTTTCATTTAAATTATTCTTTTTCAATTGTTAGAATCGATTTAATTGATTGATGTTAATGTGTGTTATTCGGATCATATAAATTATATTTTAATTAAATTTATGTAAGAATGTAAAATCAAATTAATGTTGATATGTAATGTGATGTATGCGTGCATGCATTAACCACACAGTTCATGTATTCATTTCAAATGTAAATTACATTCTTGTCAGGATTTTTGATTTCGATTTAATTTGATTCTCATTATTATTAAATATATTTATAATATAATTTCAAATTCAAATGATTTTCGAATCAGCCACATACCAAGTACATTATAGGGATAAGATATGTGCATACATTAGGCATATTTTCAAAATATATTCATTAAGAAATTTCGAATTTATGTATGTATATACGTAATTTTTGTTCGAAAATATAGTCAGTTGGAAGCAATACGAACGAGTACAAGTGTATATTTCAAATATCAACATGAATTTTATTTTTAAGGAGAAAAAAGTTTATCATTTGTCACTCATCGGTATATATTACTAAAATATGCTACACAAGAAATAATCGAAATAACATTAACCTAGGTATTTAGGTTTAGGTTTAGAATCCTACCCACTTATCTACCTACCTAAACATTTGACAGTGATACATATTTTATGTGTTGATGTAAAAATGAAAATGTCAATATCTGACGATTATCTTTCAATCAATTCAAACTTAAATATCTACTAAGAACTAAGAGTGTATGATTGTGTAAATATCCTGACAAATTTATCAATCAATTTTCTAATTATTCTTCTTAATAGAGAATGTAAGTAGGAACTTTACATAGATATTTGTCAGCAAAAGTTTCAATTTGTGTGAATAAATCATTTCGCAAAAGCTAAAAATAAACAAATTTTTTTTTTGTTTAGAAAATATGATCTGAAATATTTTATTAAATATATTTACTACAATGAAAGTCATTTTTGTTACTACATTTATAACTAGATCGATATTCGTAAATTAAAGTCATAAGTTTTCGTATTTTATTATTGATATGTCCGTTGAGAAACTTTTCATTCAATGTTTCTTCTAACAAACCAGATAACTACACACTTACTAACAGCTTTTAGACTACTAGACTATCAGAGAGTTGTCATTTTCTTTTCTCTTTAAAAACGATGATATACTTGTATATATGTGCATCATCAAAACAGAAACAAAAAACAAAATGTTTCAACTTTTAGATTTATTTCTTTTTCCCTATTTTTATTTATTCATTTATTTATTTATTGTTTTTTATTTGTTTTTTGTTTTTCAACTTTTATTTATGTGTACACATATTATAGTTTCTCTGGACTTTTATACTCATGATACTAATATTAAAAAAAATTTTTTACTGTGATTATATAGATAGAATAGAAAAACATATAAACAGAAGAGAAAATAAAAGAAACGAATAATATAATGAAAAAAACTAAAAACAAAATGAAACTTTATTTAGAAAAGTTAAATGCAAAAAAAAAATAAAAAGAAAAATTAAACATACAACAAAAAGGATATCATTAGATATGTTAGTTGGAAAAACGTGTTGATAATAATAAACAACAATTCAAATAAGGGTCGAATAACATCCATCAGATTATTCGTGTATAAAGGTAGGTATATCGGGAATAATTTTATCATCACAGCTATTACAGAACAGAACACAACTCAACACACAACCATGGATAGATACATAATCATTTACGTACATTGTAGATATACCCGTCCAATATACATATGAGTATAATAAATACACAGTATTAATATGAAAAAAAGCTAAAAACTAAAAAAGAAATATACTGAGTTTCATCAGTTTTATTATTTTTTTTCTTTCAAATTTTATTGGTGGCTAATGACTTCACGTTTCACCTCTAATGGACCTGTGCACTTTACTTAACGTTTATTCCTCAATATATTATATGAAGGCAACAAAACTAAATCACGTATAATGAAAATGAATTGGAAAATTATGACATTTTCATGTAAGCATACAAATGTATTAAATCCTTCAAAAAAAAAAAAATTTTATTTTTTAAAACGAAAGAAAACATAAAATAATCATAAACGAATTTATTATTTATATAAACACAAACACAAACACAAACAATTTTCAAAATGGATTTAGAAAAATACGTGGTAAATTTTTAATTTTTTGAAAATACCAGATTAGGGTTGAAAATGTTTGAAGGTTGACTTACTATAAGTTTTAGAGGTTTTAGAATGTTTTTAATTCGAGGATAATGTATCAATAAAATTTATCTGCTTTCAATTTTATTTTTAGAAGAATTTTTCAAAGTTTCAATTGTATGTACGATAAATAAGGAAACCAAAAGAAAAGTAGAAACTATGAAGAAATGTATAAAAATGTAAAAAGGAAATGTATTAAATAGAACGAAGCAGAAGGTAATCATCAAATCAAAAAGATTTCCCTGCTTTAAGATGAAATGAAACGAAACGAAAGTCAATTCATGTAAAATAGTAAAAAAAGACGAAATAATTTAATAATTCTTTTCAATTTTTATTTTCTTCCTTCAATTTTGTTGATTAACTAATATCCGTTATCAATCAATAAGAAATTAATTTCAAAGATAAAAATTATTTTCCTTCCACATTTTATACTTTTCAATATAGCATAGAGAAATAAAGTATTAACGTAGTAATCAATTGAAGCGTTCCTTTTCAATAGATTTAATCTAAGCATCTATAGGTACTTGTACGTGAACGTTATATTACATATTTCCTTTAAATATTTCATTATGTCAGATTATGTAATGTACATACATTTAGATATTATTTTTAATTTCAAATAAACTTCGATAAATACTTGTGTGTGTATGTGTATATATAGTTAAAGACATTCACGTTTACAGTGAACCTTTTATAATTTAAAATGTAACTGAAATTAAATTTACGAGAAATTTATTTACAAAACGTATCGTTGCAATTTTAAATTCTTTTAAAGCATAGAAAAATTTCACATCCGACTTTTTCATGACTATAAATAAATGCTGAATTCTTATTTTGCTTCTTCTATTTACGTTATTCTTATGTAGCATAACCATGAACACAGTACAATTGATGATAAATAAGACTGGAATAAACCGAAATAATAAATCATATTTTCTATTTATAACAACAGGACTTTAATTTTTTTTTCCTGTCATGTTGAATATGAATGTGTGTATAATATACGTAATTTATAAAATATATATTGCACCAACAACTAACAAAATATAGTTTGTATCCTTTCTTTTTGCTACTACATATAGATGGATGATTTACTATACTACCCAGATACCATACTAAGTATATCACATTTCAAAAATTTTCGTTCCATTTTTCTAATTCGAATGACGTCAACACAATAAAATCAGACACTGAATTACATTCTTTAGAGATTTCTTCTTTCTAATTTTTGAATTTTCTTTTTCAACTTTTCTTTACATTTTTAAAACTCATCATAATAAATGGAAATTTCTAAAACAGATAGTCATTATAGTCAGTATTGAAAAATATCGAATTAATTCTGTACAATTTTCTGAAAATTTTCCTTTTAAAATTTATATGTAAACTCTCATATACACTTACTTATAATATAAATGTGTATTCCATTCATTCCAACAATATGTGAAACAGAAGCAGAATTTGAAATTAATACATATGGAATGAATTTTTACACTTCGATACTACATTATTACTCATTGTACAGATACCAATCGATCAATCACCATTGAAAGAACTTCATTTTTGGTTAGAAATAATTTTAAATTTTCGAATACATACGGATACGAGGATTTGAAATATTTTGAAGAAATGAAAAACAAAAAAAAAATTTGATTTTATTCTTTGGAAAAAAAAGGTAATCAAAATGGAACAGATCAATTTATTAAAAGCACATCAGCATGACATAAAATCGATATTTTTTTTTTTGCTTATGCGAAAAATGACCTTAAATTTCAATATTTTGATCCTTTTATTTTTTTAATATTATCCCTATTGTGTTCACAGAAAAATTTGTTATTTTTGAGAGAATAATTTTGAATGTAGTTGTGTTTAAAATTTTCCCTTTTTTTTTGCTACATCTTGGATTCATTGTACTACCATCAATTTTTAATATTTAATTGTAATAGTCTACAGGATATGAAAGGTAAATTAGTGTTTTTTCTTTCTACTTTTTTTTTCGTTTGCTAAATAAAATTAACAAAACTAATGAGATATATAAAACAGCAACGTGTTGCTTACGTATACGAGTACAATGATGAAATAAAACTTTTTATCTGAATTTTTTATTCATCAACTCTTCAAATTTCCAATCACGATTTTCTGTATAGCATTGTTTTACAATCATTTATTTACGTTGTATACATTGAAACATGAACATATATGTATGTATGTATAGTACGAAGATATAGGATATTCAGGCATTTCATTTCACAGAAAATTCAAATTTCATTAAGCATGATTGGCAAATTTCTATCAAATCCAATACATTAAATACTGGTTATATCGATATATCGATAAAATATACAAGTGAAATAATTAATTAGCATTTTTTTATTTTTTGTTGGTTTTTTTTTTTTTTTGTTTATTTTTCGTTCATAACAAATTTTATCTAATCTTATAATTAATTAATGGAAATCCCTATACTTAACAGATTACTTTTATTATTTCTTTTTCACCTCAATTATTTTTCAAATATATTTTTCCTTGTAGAGGTTATATGAACAAAATATTTAAGAATCCAAAATGGTTTCATATTGACGACCACATATTTTCGTTTTCAACATCTGACTAATATTTATACTCTTTTTATAAGTTCTTGTTTCGTGTTATAAAGAAGTGAATTTTTATAATTTTCTTTAATAAAAAAAAAAAAAATACGACACGTGTATGCCAGAATTTATTAGGTATTTATCGAAAGTTTCTAATGAAAAAGTTGTACAAAGCATCAAAAATAATTCTTATAACACTCACTTTATTATTAAGAACAATCGCCAAAGGTCCTGGCGGGTTGTGGTGAAGCAAAAGTATGGGAATTTACTGCCATATATTTTATTATAAATAAACAATAATAATTATTATTAAGAACAATTATTTGTGGTGTACACACCTACTATTATTAAAAGATTGTATGCACTGCCCACGTAGTTACTATTTTTTAAATATGAGTTCATTTATTCGAGTATACATGCAGATATTCTTCTAAAATACATAATGTGATACGTATACATTTATTTTTCTTAAAATATAAATATAAAATAAAATTTAAAAATCAATATACTTACTTAAGAGTTTTCTTTAAAATAGAATTATTATAGATCAAATTATTATGGTTGAATAAATTATATCCTGCAAACATCTCTATTTAGCGATGGTGTATTCAACTTTTATGAAAATTGTTTCTGCTTCCACTGAAATCGAATAAAAAATAACTGAATAATTTGAAATATTCTTATACAAACATAAAAAGAGTATTGAGAAAATTCATAATTTACGAGAATAATTTGTTTTAAAATTTATGATATCGTTTCTTTCGTTATATTTTTGAACATACCTTCGTTTCTGTGTATACACCTACGAAAATTAAATTTAAATAAATAATAAAAATTAGTACGAGTCTGTATATATGTGAAAATTCAAAAGTTTTTAACGAAATAATCTGCTGTGTGGGCTTCCTTCTATAAAATAGATAATAAAAATGTTTTAACGTGAGTGTCAGAGTTCCTTATTTTCGAAATCTAATTTAAGTACGAGTATGTATATTTGAAATTCAATTAAAAGCGTAAATTAGTGTTTTGAACACATGAAAATTTTTTAGATGCATCAAAATTTTTTAATAATATCCTGCACCTAGCCTAGATAATAAAATGAAAAATTATCATATTTAACTTGCAGTAATTGTATATACTGTTTAAAATTTATTCTGTAAAAATATAAAAAAAAAAAAATATTTTGTTACAGAGAATTAATAATAACAACAACATAAAACGAAAATAAAATGACATTATCAATAAATCGATAAATAAAATAATTAAAATAATTCATTTAAATATCGGATTACATTTAAAATTTAATTATGAAAATTGAATCTGTAATTTACATAAATAATGACGAGAATAATAAGCTTGTATAAATGTAATAATATAATAATATACTCGTACATTTCGTTTATATGAGTATATATAGTAAGATAGAACTAATTAAAATTTATATACAAACATAATTTTATGATTGTATAAGAGTGTAATTTAAAATCAAAAATGAAATTCATTAGTAAATATTAGTAACGGTACATAGATAGCAGAGTGGTATAATATTATAGTGAATTACAGTAACAGAATAAAATAAAATTAGAAATTTAGTAACCATTTTATCAACACCCGTATACGAGTACGAGTATTAATTAACTGGAATGTTTACAATTTATAATTACATTTCATATATTACTTACATTAGCTACACATTCTCGTATGTACATACAAATAATCGCTTATACTTGTATAAAAATACATATTATCAAATCAAAAACTAAATAAAAAGTTTTGTATTATTATTCAAATCCATGCCAAAAACAATATAACTATATACGAGTACTTGAAACATTTTAATTAAATATTATTCAAAGTAACTGATTAGTAACTATAACTACTTTACGTTATTGCACATAATATTTACATTATAATACCAGCTACCAGCATACTATAATTTTGACTTATTATATTCTTTACAAACGAGTATATGTATACCTAAGTAGCATATGGTATAACGAGCTCCAGCACAATATAGATAAATATTATTACAAATTTGTATACATAAAAGTATCTACATTTTGTAGGTATGTGTATAGTTTTAATGAATCTATAAAATCTAAAACTTTTGAATTTACACATTCTAATAATTAATCTGCATATGTATACATTTCATTTAACTTTTGTATGTATACGAGCACATTGGAATATATATACAGTATTTCTATACATTCATGTAACTGTAAAAATTTTATTATTTTCATTCGAAAGGAAATCAAATTTCTAATAAATGTCTATGCAGTAATTAAAAATCAATAATTCAATGGAATCATCAATATATAACGATAACTATGGCATTACACTTTTATATTTGTATTTAAGTTCAAGAATATACATCTTATGTACATAAGTATAAATATATGATGTACTAATGAACTAAATATTTTTGATAATATGTACACATATTCAGTGTATATGCACATACTACATAATAATTTGCAATTTATTAGTAGATAGTATGAAATGTGAATGTTTCATTTGTATAGATATGCAAGCAGATAATCTGAATTCAATATTATAATGTAGTATACAAAATCTTACCATATTATTTATTATAAAATCAATTTTATCAAATTACACACAAAATTTCTAATTTCCTTCCTTTACAGTAGTAAAATTAATTATAAAACTATACATACACATACAATACATTATGTAACTATAGATTTGCAACGAAATGTATACCATGTATTTGTATACATAGTAGGGTTGAAGATAAATTTTTTTTTTTTTGTAAAATATTTAATTTAAAATTTTTGTGTTTTCTTCTATATATATACGACTAAAGCATAGACACAGTAGTATATTTTATCGGTTTTACTTACACACATATGTACTACGAATGTCAGTATATTTTGTATTTTTTATGTATATTGATAAGGAAAAATTTCAACTTATTTGTAAAACTACGTAGTACCATATTAATGTAAACATACATATAAATTACTAATATACACATGATGCATTCATCATTATCAACATCATCTAGATCTTTGTTTGTTATACATATTTTACCTTTACCTTTCATTCATTTGCATCTAATCTTCGTAAATATCTTAAAATGTTGGTTATAGATATATGTATATGTGTATTTTTTTTTTAAATTGAATCGTTTTGATTTGAGAAAATAAATTTAAAATGAAACATTTTTGTCTAATACAGAATACATACACATATATTTGTAGTAAATACTATATATACAATATACAATATGAATGACGTACGAGCAGACGTATATGAATGAATGAATTGAATGTACCTAAATATGCCAGTGTTTATTTATTTTTGTTTTCATTTTGTATGTACATATTTATCGAAACGACAAAAAAGGAAACATCTTGTAACTTTCGTAATTATTATTTATTTATTTTGCTTGTGATCTGTATTTGACGTAAAAGATGCACACTGTGCAATATCATACAGCAGATATAGTATGTAATGGACATTTTCTAAATAAATATCGAACAGTATCTATTATAAAAATATATCTCAAATATCCACAGGAATAATATTTTTAATTTTAGATATAGTATGTATAACGAGTGCAGAATATAAATAACTACAATAGGTGGGCAATCAAAGAATGAATGAATTTAAATTAGAAAATAGATAACTGCGTAACAGTAGGGTGCTGAAAAGTATTAATAAAAATGATGTCGTCAATTAAATACATACAACAATAATTAATTTTTCCATATATTATATATTTGAAGTGCATTATTTTTGTGCACATACATATTTTCTTTCATTTCCAGAGTCAATAAAGATTTTTATTATACATAAAACTCTTATGCTTTTACGTATATGTAACAGAGTAAAAACAAAAATTCATTTTCACTGAACTATTATAATGAAAGAATTTTTCAATTTTATAATCATTTCTGCTTTATAGAAACAAAACAAAAAATTAAACCACATTTTCTTCTAACATTTTACAATCTCAAAAAGTAAAGAGATATTTGAAATTTTTTCGGAAAAATTTATCCATTTCATTTGGAAAATTACAAATAATGTGATGTATGTACATATGTATAAATGTATATGCATTTTATCCTCCTAAACACATATGCTTAGTACATACATATATGTAGATACATATGTATAGATATAAATTTATTTACACACAAGAATGTCGATTAAAATATTTTGAAGAAAACTTTTCATTTAATAAAATTAAAATTTTCAAATCCCAATATGTATAAAAGTACGCATACGGTATTTACATATAATGTTGCTAGTATTATCCTCTTGGAATAAAATTATACAAAATGTAATCTGAACATAACGTATAACGTCTATGTATACATACATGTAATATGTACAAACTGTAAAAAGTAAAATAAAAATAAAAATTATGAAATTATGTAACACATTAGCAGTATTAGTAGTCTTAAGATTGTCTACAATCAGCTTCTATAATATAGTTACACACATTATTTGAGAAAAGAACAAATTCTCTGAAAAATAAATTTGAAAATTAAATTCTCAAATATTTTAAAATTAATTGAAAATTATAGGCTTGGTATTCTGTCTTCATTTTCTATTATTACCTTTGTTATTTCTTCTTCTTTTTCTCAAAGAAATTGCATATCAAATTTATAACGATAAAATATTCTATCTATGAGCTATTTCTAACAATCCGATTTGATTAATTCAATATACACATCATATCCTGTATCTGTTTGTTCTTTTAGCATATGTGTCAAACAATTCAATAAAATGTAAAATATATTTGTATAACATAATCTTCGAAAATATACTATATTCGTATGTGTATGCGATCCATTCAATTCTATAGTACTTATATACACTGTGTTCTGCTCGTACTGAATTCCAAAATAACAAAAATATTTTTGTTTTTCTATTTATATAATTCTGTACTCACTTTGTACTATTTTTCTGTTGTTGAATAATATGATATAATATACCAGCTGAAGTGAAGTGACCTACTTTTGAAATTTTTTTTATTAAATACAATTTTTTTTTTCGAGTTTCAACACCAAAACAAAAATCAAATGAAAACTTTTAAATGTCTGTTAAAAATTTAAATTAAAAAACAAAAAAAAAAAAACAATTACACAAAAAATGCACATCTGTATATGTACATAGATACGCAAGGAATTAGAGTGAATATCAAAAAAAAAGTGAAAACGACAGTATTTTAGCATATCGTATACCAAAAATAAAATAAAACATGAACATTTATCTACATAGTATCTAAATGGTAGAATAATTTCACAAATCATACGTACTCGTATTCTATACGTACATCAGGATAAACATATTACAAATAATTTTCTTTCATTTTGTTTCTCGACAATTTTCTGAACATTTTTTACTTGTACCTTAAATCTCTTTCCATTACAATCTTTAATCTATTCTATTGGATTAAATGAACTAAGAAAAAAAAACGTATTTTAAATTTATTATAATTTACTTGGCGCATTTAAAATTCTTTCTTCTTTTTTTCTTATTTAACTATTTTTGTAAAATTTTTATTTTCATTTTGATTCAATTTTCTTTTATTTTCCTCGTAATCGTATAAAAACTGAAATCTGTATTAAATATTCAATTGAATGAATATGAAGGAAATGTCTTCATAATAAGGATTGTCTTAAAATTATGCAAAAAAATAAAAAAAATAAAAAATTTAATACGCTGTAGCCTGTAGAACTAAAACTATCTACAAGACCAAAATTACTACTCGTTTAAATGAAAAGAAATATTGTTAACGTCAACGAAATAAAAAAGGAACTTAAGAAAAATCAATGCAATGAAAATTTTATGACTTTCTTTGCAACATTTTACACTACCAGACGAGTACTTACGTACATATCATGGTACATATGAATTATTTATATGGACATTTTAAATTCCTTCGAGTATATTCTCTTGTGTTCACTTTTGAATTTGTAAATTTTCAATAAAACTGATTTTTGTAATATTTTATACTAATGGTACGGAGCAGGCAAGTAAAATCGATATGTTCTGTAGCTAAGTTTCTTAATTGTTAATGTTCTTTCAATTTTCTTTCAAATTATTTCATATTACATAAATTTTTTTCATTTATTTTTCATTATTTTTAATATTAAACTTTTATTGCTTCTATATATTATGCATATATGTATGTTTAAGTGAAGTCAAATTACATTCACTATAAATTTATTATGTTCATATCTTTAGGCAATTTTTATTGATTCAAAATGAGAACAAGCAAAAAATAAATATATAACAATAGCATAGTACAAGCACAAGCACACATAAAAATTGTTATCCTGGCAATAAATAAAAAATATAAAAATAGGAAATTTTTATTATATTTTATTTCTTTTAATAATGTCCGGTAAAATTCTGAAGAAGCATCATTCAAAGTCCTAATAAAAATTATTGAATCATAATGAAAACAAAATGCAAAATTTAATTATGCATCAACCAAAGAAAAATAAGATTTTCGTTATCGTTTTTTCATTCTCCGTCGGTTGTGTTTTGGCGAAATCACTACACCTTCAGTATTGAAATCGTTATTGTGCTACATGGCTATATATCGCTACTTTAATGGAATAGTTTTTTATCATAAAATAAACACTCTATACTATACATTTTACCCATATATGTACACATGCATGTATATGTACGTAAATATTCATAAATTGTTTTATTGACTTACATAGACGCCTGAAAAGGATTCGTTGTACTTTCATTTTATGTGTAGTCATGTTTACAAACAATCGAAAACAATTAAATTTGTCTCGCTACTATACGACAAATATATGTTGTATGTACATTCATTATAAAGTTTAGTATTTTGTTGTCATAACATGGCCAAATTGCCGCCATGTTTACGCCTTTAACAAATATATTGTAACACTGATACACTATAACAACACTAATTAAATGTTTGGCTATAGCGCTATACGATATGTTATTGCGTTGTTATTTAAGGAAAAGTGAATACCTTTATTTTGGTAGCATCGTTTTATGTGAATCACTATTTCAAGTAATTTTAAATTTCAAATTATATTTTCAATGACGTCTATTCCAAACTGTACGAAAATATTTGTTTAATTTTCTAGCTAATCTATCATAAATATATATGTTTAACAAACTTTTATTTTTCTCGTGCTGAGAACCACAATTTCATTATTTAAGATCAGCTATACTCACATACATAATGTATAGAGAACCATATAGAACATAACATTAAAAAAATAAAAATTTTCATGTTTTTAAAAATGTTTTTTTAACATTCATAATTTGTTAAAAATCATGACAGTTTACAACATGAAATGAAGAGATTTTTATTTCATTAATAAATTGGGATACAAATAGAAAATAAAAATAAACTTGTTTTCATAGTCATTCATAGAAATAAGATTATTTTATATTTTCTATGACAAATTAATTATTAACGGAAAATTAATTATTTTTCATGTCAAAATTTCATCATCAAAACAGTATTCAACTTTACTACTTGCATGTACTTTCGATTATGTATACATAGGCATGTGTGTGAATATGGTATACACAAGTGGTTGTGTGTAACTGTCGGAAATTTTGTAAGTTACAGAAGTTATATAAAAAGGACCGAAAATTCGATTTTATTGTATACTTATGTACTCCTACTCGTATTTAAAAAAATGCTGTTGATAATCATTAAATCTTATTTTATAATAAAATTTAATATCACACAAAATCGGATTTATTTTTTATTAAATTATTCGTTTCATAAATTATTAATTTTTATCTTTACAATTTGCCCAGTTAATCACACTCATAACAATAATTTGAATTATTATTTTAACTAATTATTAATTATACATACTCGCACCACAAACAATAAAGCTATCAAAATACAAACTCATGGTATCTAAGAGGTTCTACTAGTATGTACTTGTATATCGTACTTCAGTTAGGTGTCAATAATCTTATTGCTACTATTTACTGGTTCTTCCTTTTTTATTGTATTCTTCTTATGTTGTATAGTACAGAGCAAATATAAAGAGCAAAAGGATTTTTCTAATGAATGAAAATACGAGTACATGATATGATATGCAAGGTACTAATAGCTTATATAGTAAAGTCTTATGTCTTATTTAATTCTCAGAAGTTTTCCTCTTATATTACATTATTGTACATCTATATATCTATAATTAATGATCTGGCTCATATGATATTTAAGCAATGGTGTTATGATATCTAAATTGTATAATTTAATTTAAATTTTTTCCTTTATTTTTGTTTATTTTCATTTTATAATATTTTCCTAGTACTCACATATATTCTCAAATTTCTTAATGTAAATATTTAAAATAAATAATATGAAATTGCGTATAATTAAGGAATATAATTTTACAAAAATGAAAAATTATTTACATTAAATTTTTGTAGACTGTATATACGAGTATGTATAGTATATCTACTACATATTATAAGAGTGTATATCTTTCTCGTTTTTCTTGTATTTATGCCACAAAATATTCAAATAAGTTTCTGAGGAAACTTAATACTCAATATATTTGAATATTATACAATTTATAAACAAATTAAATGAATACATAAAAAAAATCTAATTTATGAGTAATAATATTAAAAATTTATAATTAGATAAATATAGAAAATCATATTACAATTCAAATACGCACATTTATTAACGGACATGTGTATAGATACATGTGTAACATATTTGGAATACGAAAATTCCGTATAAATATTCTTGCTAGGAATTATTCAACAGGGAAATTAATGCATATATGTACATACATATGTTAATATTGTAAAAACTATATACATATATCTAACATTATCAAAAAAAAAATGAATTGTTGTTAAGTACGCATTAGATATGTATGTAAATTATAACAATTAACAATGTTCGTTGTAGAAACATAAATATGTATGCAATATACAAATATGATATCATATTATTAACATTAACATAAAACGAACAAACAAGCAAATCAAACGAATAAAATTAATTTTTTTCTGGTAAATAAAAGATAAAAGTAATCGAAGATGGAATGGAATGTATGTATTAATTTTATTTTTACTGCATGTATACAATAGAAGATGGACATATATGCATACGTTATGTATGAACAATATCTGGGAACATTAATAAAATTTATTCGACTTTCTAGAATGCAAAGTAAAACATGGAAGCATTTAAATATTGTTGGTTAGTTACCATAGAAACTTGTTAATCAATATACTTAAATAAATAAACAAATTTTATGTTTATTTTATTTTATTTGTAGCTAAATGTTTGTGTGTGTGTATAAGTAACGATCAAAAACTAAAAACAAAAAATTCTTTCACTTTTTTTTAGACAAAATTATACGTTACTCTTAAAATAAACAAAAATTATAAGGTTAATTTGAAGAAGGTGCTAATTTCGGATTAAAAAACTTCAACAAATCTTTCAATTGAAGAAATATATTTCAAGAATTATTAAATTAGCTAATAAAACTAGCGTGTAACCATTTTGTGTTCACAAAACAATCAAAAGTGTGATTAATAAAATTCTGTGATCAATTTAACTTTGGAACTGGCAATTCCCTGTTATGTGATGTTCAATATTTAATCAGAATCTTGACATTCAAAAAATTTACAAATTAAGTATGTATATTCTTGGGTATGTGTGTTAGTGTTTAAGATATTTTCTTCATTCCATTTCAGAACAAAATGTATCACAGCACAGAGTTATATATGAGTTCGTACTTTGTACTATACATCAACAAAAAACCTCAACGTCATCTCGTCATCGGTGTACTATTTTATATCATTCTCGTAAATGGGCGAACTGTATGTAATGGAGAAAAAAAGCTACTACTACTTAAGTAGAAATAATATGTATATTTCTACGAAAGGACAGAAAGCTTTCACAGCATCAAGAATTTTCATTATCCTGTATAAATTTTCCATGCATTTTTTCTGAAAAACATTTTCAAAAGAAAGAAAATTATATCAGGGGAAAATTATATACAAATACCAACACACGAATACATGTATACATCGACCGATATGCCGATATCATCCGATACTGTACACAGAATCAGTAACTGTAGCAACCGTAATGTATTTATGATGTATGTATCTTGTATGTATTTAATAAAATCCCATTTCCATTCAGACATACATATATGTATATATGTACGTAAAGTATTGTACATATACATACATAATTATGAAAAATATATGATACAAAATTTTTTCATTCTCAATATTTTATACGTTTTTGTATGTTTTTTGTTGTTTTCATAGCATACACATTTATGATTATTTTCTTTTACATATGTATGTACATACACATATTATGTATATGTATCTTATGTACGTGTGCATACTTATAAAGTCTATAATGAGAAAGCTAATATCAAAAACATTTCAATTCTATTCTAGCAGTTTTCATTTTGGTCCTTTAATGCTAGTGTCTCGAAATATTTTTCAGGACATTATCTAACGAGCCGTTAACGTGTATAGTTGTTATAATACATATACGATCGTATCATATTTATACGGATTATTATTTATCTGAAAATTAATTAAAAATAAAATAAAAAAAAATTAAATAAAAATTATTTTTCAAACGAAAAAATGCAAAACAGGATTATTGTGAAAAAAATGGTTTACAAATTAAATTGAAGAAAAAAAAAAATAAAGAACTTTCTGATGATTATTCAAAAATGAAATGAACTCTTATTCAGTAATTTTCTTAATATGTATACTTAATTTCTTATAAATTAAAAATAAAAATAAATAAATATTGTTAATTAGTCAAATAAATGTGTAATTATATCCTTAGAATAATTGTGTTAAAATAAAAAGACAAAAAAAAAAAATAACAATAAAAACGTTCTAAATAAACTATAAATGAATCAAATAATTAAAAAAAAAATTAAAAATTTAAAAACGTGCAAGTGTGTCACATGTTTTCAATGATTTCTTATTTTTTTGCAACAATTTTTTTCCTTTTTTATAATAAACTTATCTCTTATAATGTGTAGACGTGGAGTTCATATATGTATAATACATTGCAATTGCACATACCTAAAGAGTGTATAATATGTACATTATAATACCGTATTGTGTAATGCTAGAAAATTAATTTCATCTAAATAGTGTAGTAAAGTGTATTTTTGTGTACTATCATCATCCGTGTAGTGCAATGAGAAAATAATGAACAAAATGTAACAGACAATAAAAGCTATATATAATTGAATATAAAACACTATTCTTATTTATACATTATATACCAAAAAGACGAGAAAATATAAACATAACACACATACAGAAGAACAAGAAAAAGATAAAATGTTAAATAAAATTTTAAAAGTTGGAGAAAATTTTTCATAAAGTGCATACAACAACTGATATTACTCTAAATACTATATCTACAATAATATAGTAAGAAAGAATTATTGTGTGTAAAAACTTAACCTCAAATTTCAGGTAAGAGAAAATATCATCACTTTTCTTTTTTGATATACTTTATTATTGCTATTATTATTATGTATTTTGTTGTTTTGAACTGAGTACATTATACATTTTAATCATTGTTTATTATGATGATGTAAGGATGGATGCTTTTTACTGTATGGGATGAACGTCATCAAAATAAATATTTTTAGTCATTCACATTTTAAATTCTCTAAAAGAAAAAAATAATAATAAGAAAGTAAAATGAAAAAGAAAAAAATTACAAAAAACAGCACAAAAAATACAAAATAATCTCTGAAAAAAATGGTGTATTCTATAAGTACTGTTATCTACCTATCTACGAGTTTATATGATGCATACGTACTACAAACTCGTATATATATACATGTATACATAAATATATAATTCTTCGAGTACTATACACTTTTGTATACGTTACTCGTATACCTTCACATAAAATATGTGTACGAAATGATGCTTTTAAATAAATTTTCCTTTAAACGGAAAAATTTAAGTGGTTTTACATCTTGAAGGCATTAAAATGATGCCATGCTTTTTTGTTAGTTTTTTAAATATTCATTAACTGTTGTTTGGTTATTTGTTTGTAAAAAAAAAAAAAACTTTTTTCTTTTAAATTTTTCATTTAAAGGATCATACACACACGTATACACAGGTGTGTAATATATGTATACACTGAAAGAAAAGGTTTACTTTATACTTTTTGTTCTTAAAAATAAAGTTTTTCTTTTTGCACAACATTTAAGGACTTTAAGTAGCTCAATGTTATTGAAGATGAAGAATATCAAAGGTATAGAATAAACCTGAAAAATATTTTAAATCCTTTTTTTAACGAACTCTTAAATGTATCCTGGTCACTCGTTAAATTTTGTAAGATTACTTTGTAGATTTTTTCTTTTTCTTCTTTTTGTGTATTCAAAAGAATTGAATACCTTTGAATACTTGAGAAATTGTGAACACAGTATTCACGGTTATTGATATCTTGAAATTGATACATTATATTTAAGATTTTCATTATTTTTTTTTTTCTTTTAAGTTTAAAATTCGTACAAAATGGAAAATGTTAGCCTAAATTTTACTCCCTATCCCACATTCATACACTCTTGTTTTTCCCAAACATTTTTAGGATAGAATCAATACAAAGTTTTTCTTGTAAATCTTTTTGTTTAATATTACAGGGAATTTAAATCACACATTCATGCGCTACTACCTACGAAAATATTTTGCAAAATACCTTTTTACAGAAAACTTATGATATATTTTGTAATGATCACTCAACTCTTTTATATCCTGTATACAAATACAGATAACTGTTTCCATATTAATGGCAGGGTAAATAATGAAATAAAAATATTTTATGTATTTTACATATATTTATATTTTATTATTAAATTTAATCTTCTATGCATGTGTATTTTCCTTTTTTTTGAACTCATTTTTTTGCTAATGTGTTATAATTTTTTTTTAAATAGAAAATGATATACTTACCATATGAAAAGTAATCAAAATAATACTTGCCAGAAAAATCCCAAATAAAAAACTATTCATATGTATAGAAGTTTAATCTTCATCCATTTTAATCCTTTTTTTTTGTTGGTCATCTGTAATACGATTATTTAGCATTCAGATTTAACTATTTATGTTTTTGCTTCCAATACTCAACCATTTGAAAACTTTATATATTCATGTGTTTACGTAATCTTAAATGCAGGATTATTTTATTGAAAATTTTTTATTCAAATCTTCTTACAAATCTTCTTCTTATGCGTACCCATGCAGATTATCTATATTACACTTGCGATGAATTAATAAGCTTCAACTATCTTCAACTGTAAATAAATGAAAAAAAAAATGTCACTAAGAACTAAATTTTGTTTTTCAAATAATTCAATTAACGAAGCGACGCATCAAAAAAATTTAAACATTTATGTGTGCAAACAGGAATATGTAAATTTATCGTAAGAAAGTAAATAATGTCGAAGATTGTAAAATTTCTGAAGCGAATTTTCGAATATACTTACAACTACGACTATTCAAATATGAATTTCAACTAAAATTCATAAGTGACCGGATATAACATCATGTATAATAAACGTGTATCATATTTTACATCATACATTCATACTAAAATGCTAGTACATACTTATATGGGATTTATAAGAAACTGAAGCTAAAGTATAACATATCGATATATGTATTTACCATAATATAAGTTTTATAAAACTTTCTTAAGTGTGTATGATGTAGATATCACATACATCTGCTACCAAAATATTATCAAAGATAAATTTTAAGTAAATCATTTCGAATATTGTATATGCATAAAATTTGAATATTTTCATAAAATTTATTTTTCTGCATAAATGAAAGTTTTTTAATCGTAAAACTGAAAAAACAGACAAATTATTTTTAAAATTTATCTACATACGTTACAGAAACTACATGAATGAACTTATAATGCATATATGTATTCCATACGAGTATTAATATCCTTCAAATCCGACTATTCGTATTCATTTAATTTCAATTTCATTTGAAATTTTCAATATGAATGAAAATTTTTTGAATTTCAATTAACAACAAATTTTGTAATTTCTTGAAAACTGTGACTAACAAGAGAAAAAAAAGAAAAAAAATTTTAAATTATTAAAGCGAATAAAAATACAGTAGATGAGACACGAAATGTGTTTGAAAATTTGAATTTTTGTTCCACGTGAATCACACTAAGAGAATTTAAATTCGAATTTTCACATAAAATACAGATGTGGTGAGCAGATAAAGAAACAAAAATTAAATTTTTTGAGCAGAAAATTTTTCAATTTATGTTATCGAATTTCCGCAGCATAACACACTCAAAAATAAAAATATTAGATAAATAACAGATTCGATATTACTAATATTCAAGTCACAAAACTATTTGTTAGGCATGCAAGGCAAAAGTGGATAATATTAGCAAAATGACCGGGTATCTGCGGGTAATTCAGTGTCTTTACAAATTTTAATAAAATCATAAAATATTTCTTTTCATATTCGTGTAATTCGTACTCGTACATTTTTTTTTTTTTTTTTTGTACACACAATTTGTCTGTATGTAAATTCACAATTTTTTATATTTGTATTTTTCTCAGATACCACGTATATACCGACACATACACACATTTGCATGTATGCATGGATATATTTATTCTCAAAGAAAAAATATTGAAGATTTATTTAATTTAAAATTATCGATGTGTAAATTATTACTAGTGACATTTAATGACACTTCAATAAGAAAAAAAAACCAATAACACACAAAAATAAAAATGAACTAACACAGAAGAAGATGAAAAAGAAACCCAAACCTTAAAGTATATGTGTATGTAATCCAATCAATTTTCGTTCATTTTTTTCATCCATTACAACACTTATTTTTCTCTTGTATACGTATTTTGTTTTTCAATATCCTGGATTTCTATTTCAAATTTTTGTTGTCAGTTATTTTTTTTTTTTTCGTGTTTTTTTTTTTTATTAAAAATTATAACATTTTTCTTCTTCTTGTTTCATTATATCGGAAGAAGTGTGCATGTGATGAAAATGTATTCATGAAAGAAATCAATGCTTCCATAATAGAATAGGGATTCCAATATATATATACACTCATATAGTATGTAGTATGTTTGTTTAATATTACATAATGTTACATAAATTACCTATACGAGCTCATACATATATGTTACATGTAATAATACTCGTGTAAGCATGAAAATCGTGTTTTGAAAACAAAATATGCATACTACACATATTTTATCTAAAAATACAAAAATGAATTTGAAAAAAAAAATATCAAAACTACTGTTACTGTACTATTTTCATTCATTATTTTTTTTTATATTAAATAAATTTGTGGCATTTTTTTTTTCATACATTGTTATTATTCTGCTGTAATATTTGTAAATATGTATGCATAAAGTTATGCAAATATTTTGCTGATCATAAATGCGTAAATATTCTATTGGGATGATTATAATTTTTTAATGAAAATTTTATTCTACTTTCTTTTTTTTTTAAAAGAGAAAAAAAAAGAAAAAATTTTGATTTACATGTAAATTAAATAATAAATTCGATCATATCAAATTTTTTTTTTCTTTTTTTTATTTTTTATAAAAAACTACGTCACCACCACACGTACATATACTAAATGTATAAATAAATATACGAGTATGTATATGCATAAATATGGATTAAATTACAAGATATTTTTTTATCTGATTACGACAGTTATTACGTATCTACGTAGATACGAACATTACTAAATATTTGCAGCGTTATCTTAAATGTAATTTGATGAAAATTTAGAAATCATTAAATTTTTTATGATCTTCTATAATCTGAAAAATAAAGAAAAAATGAAGAACGAAAAAAAGGAATCCTCTTTAAAGAAAATTTATTTTCTATGATATTTCATCAAATTAATATGGGATTCGCATGTCAGTAAAAGAAGATTTTATGATTCTGAATACAAAATTAATTGGAATTTTTAAAATAATTTCATCTTTTTATATAATATGTAGGATGTTAGACGTATACATATGATTACGTGTGTAGATACTTTTTTAGGATATTACGATTACACCATGTATACTCACATATTATCTATATATAGAAATATTTGAGAGTTTCATTTCATCTTGAGTAGTTTAATACGACATATTGTACTTTTTATGCCTTCTTAACTTTATAAATACCTATCTATATGTATACGATTATACGTATCAGATATGAGCTTATAATCTTACTCATAAGTACATGAGTTGCTTCCTTTTTACATTAATTTTCTGATGAAATATTTTAAAAATCGATTATATCGAATATGTTACACTACAACTTATAGTTAAGAAAATAGAATTATGAAAATTTATTTATTGCAATATAAATATATCCTGGGATTTACGATTAGAGATGTTTTAGAAAAAATGTAAAAAAATCAAACATCCTATCGCATACAAAAACTAAAAAAAAACATAATAAAAATAATTGTTTTAAAAAAAAAAAAAAAATGTGCAAATAACCTGAAATTAAATTTTGTAATCCCAATCCCAAATTTACCATCAGTAACATTAAAAATCATATTCTAATTTCTTCGTCTAATTTCAAATGAAAAATTTAATGAATGTACACAGCATATTTATTAATTTTCTTTCATTCATATTTTTCTATTTTCTTTGCCTTCTTATTTTTTTTCTATTTTCGTTGTTAAATTCCCACATGAATTGTTTTCCACAAAAGTAGTATAATACATAGCAGTATACTTACCAAAAAAATAAAAAAAAAAATTGCGATATTTAAGTTAATTTTAGAATAAAATTTTTTAATTAAATTAAATTTATGAAGTTATACAAGTACCTATTATATTAAATTCTTTTTATTCTATGCTTTGTATTCTCTTTCATTCCTTTTTTTTATTTATGCCAGACAAAGTAATTTGTAGAACGCAAGTAACATTGTGTATATTTCACTCATTGTCTTATACATTTTTTTACATTCCATATCGTATATGTTGTACACTTTATGAACTTTGATATTTTTGATCCACACAAACACAAGAATACCATATTCCAAATAATAAAGATTATTTCATATTTTGTTCGAGAATTTAAAAACAAAATGAACCCATTCTCATCCTTTCGTAAAAAAAAAAAAAATACTTTGTTCGAGAACTCGGATAAATGTTAACAAATTTTTATGTAACCTAAAATATGTACACAATTCTAAGTTAATTTGAGTTCATATACGAGTATGTATTATATACGTACATATATACATTGTATACAAAATATAAAAGTTATGAAAAATCTTTTATTTTTGAAAAAATCTTTTCAATAGAATCAAACATGTAAAAAAATTTGCTCCATTAATTCACAAATAAAAGGTACATGATATTTCATTTTTATATGTAATCTATGATTTTTAATTTTATTTATTTTTTTTTTTAATTATTAAAATGATTTCAGATTATTATTGTCATCCTTTATATACAAAAAGCAAAAGAATAATCTGAATAATGTTTTACATACACATACTAACTATAGTATAAGAATTCCTTTCATATTTACTTCCAAGCAAATAACTTTCATTAACTTTGGTACAATTCCCCTATTCTTCGTAAATACTTATAATTAACAAATAATTTATATTTCGTAATTAGATACGAAATTTCGTAAACTAAAAATTCTACGAATAAATGAAATAAATTATAAAGTTTTTATATTCAATTTCGTATTTGAATGTATCAAATTAGACATTCCATGCGATGATGTTTACTTTTCACTGGAATAGAGAAACTAAGAATATAAGAATATTTTTCTATCAATTATGTCTAAATTGTCTGATACAATATTTTCATATTAAAAAAAAAAATCGAAATTAAATAAAAATGTTCACGGATTATTGAATACAAAATACCAAAAACAGAAATTTAATGAATACCTTTATAATAATGTAAACAAAAATTTATATTTAATTCTTCCTATATACACTGGCAGTGCGTATAGTAATAAGTATATATTTATATTTAACATTTTATTCAAATAAATTATAAGAAAATCAACTTTCAATTGTTAAAATTTATAAAGAAAAACGATTACATCAATACATCGTTTGTCTGTGATAAAATAAAACATATATACATATATTCTCGTATATTAAATTACGTTTGTAATAAAAGTATGTAAAAAAAACACTATTTAACATAAAAATTTCTTTATTATATGTGGACCCGACTAGTACAAAATTATGAGTGAGTTCTTTTTATAAAATTCCAAAATTACTGATATTGATTATAATTTATAAATAATGTACGGTACCTGCATATTTATTATTATCTACATATCGTCTGAGAGCAATTGAGAAAGTTAATTATGTACCTAACTATGTACTTTTCATTACCTCACATTTTACATTATATACATACATATAAAATGTGACATAGTACATATAATATACAGATTATAACACTGTACTACTGTACATATATTTTCTCATATGAGACAAAAATAACAGCTTACACGTTATATGTATATGTGATTATATTTATAAACTACTGGATTCATTTAAAATTTCTTAGTCCTTTTCCAAAATATAAATTGACGAATGAAAAGATATTTTGTTTTTCATTAATTTTCATTTCAATAAAAATATAAAATACGCGGGTATACTTACTATATATACATTTTCGGTATGCGGTTTATTAAAAAATCCTTTTTTGTAAAATATGGGTTTTCATAATTTTCCAAAATTTTCAATTACAAATTTTAATGAAAAATATTCTTCGCACAAAAATTTTCCATTAAATAATTATGAATTTTAATCACAAAAAAAAAAAAAAAAAAAAATACAAAAAAATTCTTTTGCAATTTTATAATTAACAAAATTGAAATTAAATTTCCAAAATTAATGTATTACCCACAATGTACATATTTACATATTTACATAAATAGTATATCTATGTATTCATTAATGTGTGTATACATGAAAATACATATTTTATCATCTCATAGATACATTTAAAAGATAACGAAAAATACTCTTATAAAAACGCGTTAAACTGTATACATAATTTCTTAATATTGCTGTGTACATAAATTTATGTACGTAGTATGTAATATGTACATATTATTACGTAATGTAAAGTAAATACAAATTTATGAATTTAATGTCGACATTATGTAAATATGTATGTACGTACGTGGATACGAGTATACAGTATACGCTTATACAATATATTGAAAAGGAAATTAAGGAAAAATGTTTCATTATTTTCAATTAAATTATTATTATGCTAAATATATGCACGTGTATGTTTGTACATATGTATGTATGTATGTACATTATTATTAGTCGTTTAATGTAAAAATATTTTCATAATTACCTTTTTTATACTTCTTGCGCTACTTACTATCTTATTTCCATTCCTCCTTATTATCTGTTTACAAAGAATTTTCTTTTTTGTTTCTGTATAATTGGTTGATTTGTGTAGAAAAATTTTGTCTACTTCTTATTTTCTTGCTCACGAGCAATATAAATGTTGTATACGCGAGTATTCATGTATGTTTGTATGTATTAACCAAGCATATACGAGTATATTGTCTTTGTACTACAAAATGTACATATACATATACAGATACTCGAATAAAATTAATTAGATGTAAGTATGTATAAGTTGTTTTTTAATTAAGTTTATTATTCTTACACATTATTAAAATTTTTTATTCAACTTCAAAAACATGAAAACAGAAAAAAAAAACAAAAAACAATAACTAAGAACTAAAAATATTTTTTTTTAGATTTAATTATCCTAATTATAAATATATATGCATAAACGTATGTGTACTAAGTGTATTTCCATTGTACATGGATACAGTGGTGAACAAAACATACGCAAATTAATGAAATTGCCAAAAAATTATTGTAAAAAGTTTTTCTTTTTTCAAAAACATCGAAAAATTAATACAATAAATCATTCAGCTGCCATGTAATTATACAAAATTTTTGCAAAATGGAAGAAATAAATTCACCAATGGAAGAAAGATTTTTTTACAATTTTCAGTTTCGTTTGAAAGCAGTAATAATTTTTACATTGTTGTTTTGTTACTGTAATCGAATTTCTGTTAATCAAAGTGAATAGTTAACATTTTTAACTCACCACAATTATTGTACTTTAATATTTAGTTTTGATCAGGATTAAATAATTTTCAACCTTTTTTCCATTTTATTTTCAAATTTTAATTATTTTAATTCAATTATTTTACTATATCCTTTTCAGCTCCAATTTTCTTTTCATTTTTTATTCCACATTTTATGTACATTTCATTTCCTGTTTAAAAATGTTTAAATATTATAAATTTCAATCCATTTTTTTTTTTGAAATTCTATTCATAATAATTCATAATCGTGTATATGTATAAATGTGTATTTGTATGTAAAATTTTGGTTAGAAAAAAAAAATGTTTTGGTTTTGTTTTTCTTTAATTTTAGATTAAGTTTCTAATCCAGTAAAATGTATTCATATACATTTCCACATATGTATTATAGTATATTATACAAAAAAAAAATCTCAACCCTTTTATTTATTCATTTCAAATTGAATATAAAAATGAAAAATTTTTATCTTCAACAAACAGACATTTATGGAACTACATATGTATATATTACTTAGACATTATATGATATGATATACAAGGATTCATTCATATGAATATCCTAGTATACAGTATGTAAAATGTATACATAATGCGAGTACACATGTTGTTGTATAATTTTTTTTTTATCTTGAATTTTTACTATTATAATCATAGTATACAAATCTAAATTTTAAAATTATATTATTCAGGATAGATGTGTATTCATATTATGAATGTAAATATATGTATTTGAAAATTGTCTGTTGTTTCATTGGTACATATGAATGTAATGCATATAATATGTATATGTTCAGTATTTTATGGACACGTACAGGTACTTCATTTGTAAGGATAAACAGATTTTTCTTTTTTTTTTTAAATTACTAGTACATATATGCAAATTTTATGTTAAAGTTATCACATTAATTCAACTAACACCTTTTTATATACAATACACATGCTGAGAACTTTAAAATACATACGTACATTATGTACATCAGAGTTTTATGAAACTCATCAGACTGTTCTACATAAATGTAGAAAAATTTTAACAGAATTTACAATACTATAATGAAAAATTATAAAAAAAAAATGAATACATAAATGTACGTTTATCTGTGTATGTAGGTAATATATATCCCATACCCGGTTCTTTTATAGGTCGAAATTGTTCACAAAAACTGGGCACCAAATCTCGAAGGCACGAATAAAGACAAAATTAAAGTTACAAATCAGTTTTCAGAAAAATAATTTTACAAATCACAGTGAACAAAAATGTATTCTGTGAAAAATTTCTTTTAAAATTTTCGTATATTGAAACAAGAAATGTGTTAATAAGAAAAACCGATAAATATTTTTACCTATATTTTCCTTTATAAGCAAACATGTCATTGAACCATGATTATTTGAGATGTAGAAAGAGAAATAAAAATAAAAGTAGAAAGATACCCCAATAAGTAGTTTCTCTTCTCCTTTTATTGTCTAAATTATATACTACACTGTAGTATAGTAAGGATGTACGAAGAAGAATTTTTAATTCGAAACTAGATCTGTGTAAACAACAAACGAAATTAAAGTTTAAAATAGTAAAGTTTCAATCTAGAAGGCGTATATTTTACAAGTGAACCCGGGCACCCGAGAGGCTAGAATCGGCGCTGTATATATCTGTTTATCCTTTATGTCTGTTACTTGTTTTATTTCGTTCATAATATCGTATTGAAATTTCATATTACAAAAAATAAATAAAAACTTAAAAAAAAACTTATCATATGTATACGAGCAAATTTATGATACCTATGTATGTACACATTTACTATGTGTGTATACTTTTCATATCGTATTCGTACATCCTATAAATGAATTCATATTATTGCATTCAATTTTAACTTGTTTTTATTTTCTTTTAATATCATTTTTAAATATGAATATTCAATATCGGATTTCTGGAATAATTCCAAAAAAAAAAAAAAAAAAAATAAATAAAACTAAAAATTAAAATGATAAAAAAAAAAACAGAAACAAAAAACTGAAAAAAATAACATAAATCCATATATATTTGGTGTACGTTTTTCAATAAATGCATTTGAATTATTCATATATCTACACATATTCATAATAAGTACATGCATACTTTCAGAATTTTAAATATTCAAATAAATATATACTTCTACACATTCTCTGTAAATGGTATAAAATTCATATATGCACATACATTTATGTGAAATATTATGTAGGATTGTAGGTATAGTATGTGGTAGTTTGGATTTAGATAAATTGAAAAAATATGGTTATGTATTATATACTCGTGTATATCTCGAAATGCGGTTATCCGCACAGTATTGTCAATGTCAGAATTACAAATAAATAGTCGACAATCTTGAAATTTTATATTTTGCGTATTTTTCTTTTTGTTTTGTTTCGATTTTAATTTGTGGTGATGGTAATATTTCATGTTTCAGTTTAATATGAAGTGATCGAACTAAAGTGGATGAGTTTAAAAAAAATTTTTTTAACACTTACATATGTACGCACAAATTTTGACATATAGAATGTAAATATAGATTACGATAATTACGATACGTATGCGATACGTATGAGTAATTTACATTTAAATTTCATTGTAATTTATTTTTAGCACAATTTTTACTCATTATCTGTCAGAGAAGAGTACATAATGACATATTTGATGTGCACTAGCTCATTTTTAAAATCATGTATAGACATAATTACAAATTATTACACATTTTAGCTGTCAACGTTAACAAAGATTAATGACATTGATATGGGGTACAATCTACAATCGTATATACATATGTATGTAAATACTTGTATATTATTTTTATATTTGTTTCTTCAGTTTAGTAAATTCGAATAATTTTTACATTATCGTATTCTGTATATCTATAATAATGTAATGACAATAATGGATATTAACATATTTAAAGATTATTTTTTATCCCTTTAAATAATATATTCTTAACATATACATATATGTATGTATGATCACGTATGATGTAGTATTAGAATGTATTTGTGTAAATGAATGAGTAGATGACATTAATTCCCATCACAACAAGAAATTTACATTATTCTATTTTGAATTCTACATTCTACTATAATATCCTCTAAATACATATATAAATACATACATTTACATATGTACATTCATAAGTATATATGATATATAAATTTATTATCCCTATTGCTACATAAGAAATAATATATACATATGTATGTATTACATATACGAGTATATGCACGTTATTATATATATATGAGCATTAAACGGTTATTAAACTTAAAAATTCCTTTACTTTTATCTACATATATCCCTCTTGACATACATAAATATATATGAAAATATTTATAGATAGATATTTATGTGTGTGATGTAGTAAGTATTATATGTATATAAAAAAAATATTTAAAAAAAATTTTTTTTTTCATCTAAAAATATAGAATACAGCACCATCATCGCAGAATATTACATTCATGTATATGAAAATATGTATATAGTCTATATAATATTTATATTTAAATAGCTTTCATATTATGTACATACGTACATATGTACATATACCTAATACAAGTATACAATACATATATCCTTTTTCTATATCTTTATATGCATATCGTAATATTTACAATAAGTGTTCGCTCACATACATATTTTAACGCGAATACCCTAGATAGAAATAAAATTAAATTTCATAAATGATAAAAAAAAGGATATAAATATTATGTGTATGTACGCATATGTACAGAGATCTAAAGCTTTTTGATTTTTTTTTTTTTGTATTTTATTTATTTTTTTTTATATCGTTGAATTAAATACATATACAAATGACTTTTATATTATAAATGGAAAGGATAATATGTATGCATATTTATATGTTTGTTTTAATTTTTAATCATCACATATCACAGAAAAATAATTTTTGTTTTTAAATGAAAATTTTCTTCAATATACTTGGCTATAGCATTAACATTTGATACAAAAAAAAAAGAATCGATTATACATATGATATATGATCTACAAACGTAAATAAATAAACATTAACGTTAAAACTGTACTGGTACTGGTCATTGTAGTGTACACAAAGAATAAAGAAAAATTTTAAAAAACAAATGAAATATTTAAAAACAAAAATAGATTTTTAGCCTATAATGTGCTTGAGCCTTAATTAAAAATTTCATTTAAAAATATAATGTATAACGTTCACCAAAACGACATAACATTGTATATATACCAAAAGGATATTTACATAGTGAAACATTAAAATTGTTTTTTCGAAAAGGAAATGAAAAATATATATATATATGTATGTAAATAAAAAATACATACATAGTAGCATAAATAAACTTTAAAAAATGATAACATGTGTGTATGTATGTATATGAAAAACGTTTACTAAAACTAATATTTGTATTGTGTTTCCATTTTATGATGTAGTAATTAAAAATAAAAAATAAATAAATAAATAATACTAAAAACAAGAAAAAAAAATATAAAACAGAAAAATAAATTACCATATAGACGTAAATTTTTCAGAAAAAAAAAAAAAAAAACATTTAAAATAAAACGTAAAACTGTGGCATCCATTTACTAAAACAAACATCATTTTATTTATTTGTTGATAATGAAGTGGTATAGCTCAAAGGAAAAAATAACATTGAAATGAAATTTCTTTTTTTTTGTTTTTGTTTTTTGAAAAAAAAAATTAATTTTGAGGTCAGGTAAACAGAGTACGTACATATATCCGTACAAATACCACAAACATTAGTAACTTTTCATGCATGTGGTGGCAAAATGTATACATACATATTATGTATATTTAATACTCGCCGTATGAATGATATGTGAATGAAAATAAAAAAAATAATAAAAACATTATAAAAGTAACTATATTTTTTGCTAATTTTTATTTACAAAACAACACACATACCAACATAATGGCAATAAACAACAGCAACAACATCAGTAGCGCCAGCAAAATTGTAGTAGCAACAACTAAAAATCGCTAGAAAAGACTTTACCATTTGGTAACTAATTTACTCTAGATATTTTTTTTTTATTTTAATGTGTATTTTGTCTTTTTTTTTGTTTAAATTTTTTATTTATCATACATACATATATGTGTATCTATAATGAATCCTTTTATTTTATCACTTTCATCTGAAAGAACTCTAATTTACCGGAAAATTGTAAACGAATGTTCTTATAAATAATGCTACATTATACATATATAGAGAAAAAGAGAATCATGCCACAGCATAATAGCATAATGGAGTACTCATTTTAAAATCATATGGAAGCATAAACAGTGGAGCACATATAGAAAATGTTACACTTTTTATGCACCTATTTTGTTTATTTTTGTTTTTAATTCATCGAAAATGTAGGTCAGCTTTTTTTCCATTTTTCTTTTTCATTTTTTTTTTTTTTTTGTTTAATTCTATCATCTTATAATTTTATCCTTATTTATAGAGAGTATGAGATTTTTTTTAAAATTATTTTTGTAGTTTTTTCTCTCATTTAATATATTGTTCTTGTTTTAATTATCAAATAATAAACGTCATTATGTGAATTGTGTATCATCAAAATATCTCTAAACGAGATATCACTAAAAATATATTATTTCTAAGTTTATTTTTATTATTTTATTATCCTTCATATGTACACACATGCATACACATACATGAATGGAGAACAGAGTATATTGACAATAATTTACAAATTTATATTATCGACGTGCTTTTATATGTATATTTAAACGAAAATGTATTCGTACATAATTTATATACATAGTACCATAGTACATATGTACATGTGCAAGGCGTCATAGTTATGATGTGAATGTTTGTTTTGTTGTGTTGTGACATAAAAACCTATTTAGTACTCTCTTATAATATTCTTTGTTCGTATATATTTTATGTTTTTAATAGAAAATAAGAAAAATATTTTATTTTTCTACTGACCACTTAAACGTGATGTGAATTTATTGTTTTAAGCCATAAGAGAAAAATTTTATACAAAATTTAACAACATGTACTACAACGATGTCCTAGACGATGCACTTATGTACATGAGAATATGAAAAATAAAATATGTATAACATAAAATTGAAAGGAAACTTCATAATGAGATTATTACGCATTGAAATATTTTACACTTTCATATATGCATTCAAGATACGAGCATGAGTATATGTATGTGGTTCAAATTGTGAAAATAAATCGATAGTTCTCAGTATATGAAATATGCATATTTATTTAGTACACTTCAATATACTGTATATATACCGTTTACAACACAAATACAATCGTGAAAAAATTTTATTTTTATTCCATAAGCATACCTATCATATAATATTATCATCGTACATGCATATAAGTACATATTTACGAGTTCAATATACAAAAATATTTTCAATTCAATTACGTGCATATTTTATCAAGCATAAAATCGCAGGTGACGAATTTTCACACATCTGCATAAAGTTTGTTTCGTAAATCAGTTAAATTTTATTAATTTTTCAATTTTATGTTTTCGTTTAAATTGTTTTAGGATACCTAAACATCATCACCATACATACTCGTAGAAGAAAAATTTATAACATAATATACATATGAACATTTACGAAGACGAATTTAATTAATCGAGATGTGTATTTGTATTGAAGAAAAAGGTTTTATTCTGTTCGTACTTTATCCAAAAAAAATCTGTTTAAAATTCATCCTATAATATCATTATAAAAATTTTATTCCTTTTTTCAACATTGAAATAGGTATCGTAATTTTAAAATAAAAGAGATAAAAATAAATAATTAAAATTAGCAATAAAAACTTTTTAATTTTAAAATTTCGAAAAACAAAACTTTATTACTTAATTAAATTGAATATTCAATTCATTATCGTACATCCAGACACATACTTATATTCTTTGTTTTTTTCAATAATACTATCGGAAAATAAAGCAATTTAAAAACGTACATATGTAGAGTACAGTATTAATTTTAAAAAAAAATAAAACATTTTTAGTTTTATAGTGTTTGTTCGACATAAATTTTATTTCAATTTAATGAAAAACAATAGAAATTTTTTAATATTTCTGTTTTTGTTCATCATTTTCAAATTTAATTGTCATTTTTTTTAATTTGATTTTTAAATAAAAACATTTCCTTTTTTGTACAAATGTGACATTGGTACTCGTACATTAAGAAATAATATATTGAACATGAAATGAAAGAAATGTGAATGAAGAGAAAAATAATAATAATCAATTAACTAGAATGAATGAGAATAAAAATAAAAATAATCAATAAAAATTCTTACGATATGTACGAAGAAAAATTCAATATTATTTATTCTCGATATGATTTAACCAATTTAACTGCAAAATGTACAACGAGAATTGTACGGTACAATAAATTATAAACGTGTAGGAATGAAGAAGATAATATAATTTTATTTAATTTCAATTTAAACATAAAAACTAAAAACAAAAAACCCAATCGACAGATAACATAGCCGTGTATATAGAAAGAGTAGTGATGACGATGACGATGAGGGTTGAATGATTTAATAAAAAATTTAAATTATTCTGTGTATTTATACATACACACGTTTTTGCACACGTAAAACAATGTTTATAATCGCTAAAAAAATTTCATCAATACATTATAAAATTTTAAGAATTAAAACAATATTTGCTTGTATAGATGTATAAGTATTGAAGTATTACTGGTATCTGAAATCATAAAATCTTAATTAAATAAATTTTACAATATCCTTCAACATTCTTTTTTTATTTTGCAAATGAATAAATATTAAAAAACAAGCACACAAGTATATGCTATCACAGATAGCATATTCACTATAGCAAGGTATGTATAGAATAGAGAAAGAGGAGCAAGTATAAAATGTTGTTTGTTGTTTTTCTGTGTTTTTCCATGCACAATATTCGCATTCTATTTTGTGAGCGGAGTAAGTTTAAAATGTTGTTTGTTTATTTTCCGTGTTTTATATGTACACCATTCGCATTGTACTCTGTGGGAGGAGTAAGTATGAAATGTTGTTTGCTGAGTTTCCGTGTTTTCCATGCACAATATTCGCATTCTACTTTGTGAGCGGAGCAAGTTTAAGATGTTGTTTGTTTATTTTCCGTGCTTGCCATGTACACCATTCACAGTTTACTAAGAGAGAAAATCAACAATTTCATAACAATAAAAATACGAGCACATGAGTACACTACGAGTATATATCGTAGTGTATACAACGTGACGTGACTGTAATAGTCAATGACCCATTATGTTGATTGATTTGTGTACATAAATGAATGAGTAAATTATTTTCGAAATTGAAAAAAAACGATATTGGAAAAAAATACTAATGGTATAAATGATTTGAAGTCTAACAAAGATTTTCAATGAACACAGAAGGTATTTTTAGATCGGAAGATTTGTACTTTATTAAATCTTCTGGTTGAATGGCCTTCTCACATAGCAACTATATAGAAATTGAGAAACAAAACATCATTACAAATAATCGGTGAACAAGGAACTTGATTCCATCAATGAAACATTTATTAACATTTATTCAATAGAAATTAAACCTAATTACATATTACCTAATTATGGAGATGGAGAACTTACGTAATGAAATTATTGAAAATCCATCCAATTGGTTTCCTTAAGAAATTAATTAAAATGAAAATTCTCATTTCAATTTATCGACCCGACAGACCACATTCGCATTTTATCCATTTCATTTTTATTTTTTTTTTTCATTTTCAATATAATTGTTTTCTTCACGACAACCATGATTTGATATTGTTTAAAGTCAATAAATGCAATATTATTATTGTTACTATAAATAAATAAATGAAATTCAGTCGATATATGTACTTATCACATTTACAAGTGAGAAAATAGAAAGAATTATAATATAAATTGCAAATTTTTCTTTCAAAAAATTGACAATTTCATTTTTCATTTTTTACTTGTTCGTTACACTCCTCCATTTTGGTTAAAATACAGCCCATTTTCCTATAAATGACATACAAATAAGGAAATAAAATCGAAATCACTGAAATAACAAAAATATAAAATAAAATAAAAGCAACAAATCGCTAGAAAAAAAAATCCAAATACACACGTATGTATGTATGTTCGTTTCTCGCTTCAAGTTTCAGTTATACATGACGAACGAAAACACGAAATAACAAACGAAAAAAACTTAAAAAAAAAACTGAGAGAATTATTTTATTTAACTTTTTGAATCAGAAAATTACTTACGAGTATTTTCAATCAGAATTTTGTTATTATTTCACTTGATTAAAAATGAAGGCTTAACACACAAAATAAATCACAAAAAGGAGCTAAAAAAAATCACTTTTACCCGCAAAAAGAAGATAAACAAATATTTAATAATAGCACATCGAATATGAAATACAATGAAATTCTTATAAAATGGCTAATAAAATAAAATCTTAGATCCTATTCCAATATACCTACTTGTATACACTAGAATGTACATAATATATTTGTTCGTACATCAGTACATATATATATCCTTATTTAAAGAAGAATACGAAATTGAAATTTATATTTTAATGAAAAATCAATACAGTTTTTCGTATAGAATCAAAACATAAATCACAAAGAAAGAATGATAAGGATGTATGAACATATGTGTAGATATATTATATAAATATGTACGATATACAGGAAAGAAATTTACGAAAATATATATAATTATACGAGTATGTGTTGTGGAACTGTATATAATTCAATCAAAATTCAGTATATGTAACCACATATTTAATCGTATACATATAGATAAATAATACATATGTGTCTAGGATACAAATAACCAGAGAAATAATAATAAAAAAAAAATTAAGGACAAACACAAATGGATTTAATTCGAAATTATACGGAATTCTTATTTATTCAAATTAAAAAATTTCTGAAATGCTATCCAAAATCATTTCCAGTTCATGTTCTTTGCATTGTACAAAAAAAAGTGTACAACAAAATATGTACTTGTACACATTCATATAAGTATACATACTCTTTCGTATACCTACATGTAAAAATAAGAAGAGAAAATTTAATACAAAACACGCATACTTACGAAAAAAAAAATTGGAATATATGTCACCCTCATAAGAGCTGTAGAAATCCAGAATGGGAAATAAATATTAAATTTAGACGAAAAAACATAATCCAGAATCAAAAGAAAAACAATAATAATAAAAAATTTACACCATGTAGCAAAGAAAATCAAATAGAAATTATAAAAAAGATGAAGAAAAACAAAATCTTATAATATAAAATTCTGTCTAATTTTCCAATAATGATTTTGACTGTCGATAATACTCGATATCGAATAATTTTCTCGCTTTATCTCTATCCATTTATCTACAACATATATATTTCAGTTTTATTTTCATTTTTAATAATTTCTTGTCATGTCTTGTCTTGCTAATGCTAATTCAATTCAATAATCCTGTCAGAAAATGAAATGTGAAAAGTAAATATGTACATAATTTCTTTCATTTTATTCTTGTCTCTTTTAAAAATTTTCCAATCTATATTTAAAAAAAATATATATATATATTTCATCTGTATACGCTAGAATTATTCTGAGAAGAAAAGAAAAAAATAATAAACGAAATTTTACGTAGGCAGTTACGTAGACTGTTACTAACTTTATTTGAACTCAAAATGATTCTATACCTACGAAATTTTCATACGCATATTATATGTTTCTTTTCACGCACATATTAAACATTTAAGTAGAAGGAGAAATTAATTCAGAAATCCTCTGGCCACATCTGTAAAAATAAAAAAAAAGTATATTTTCTTTTCTCTATTTTAATTTAAAATTGAGGATTTTCATTTCTAAAACAGAATTTTTTATTAACCATAGAATAATTGATGTGTAAAATGAATTTGAAAATACTTACATATATTTAAAATAGAAAAACGAATCTTCGCTGCTGAAAACGAGTATGAAGTGCATGGATACTCAGTAATGTATAGTGATGAAAAAATTTTGTAAAATTTTGAAATGTCTTATTCAATTCCATTGACAATGTCTGATTTACATACTTATAATGTCAAAAGTAATCTAATGTATTGGTATCTATGTGCATCATACATAAACTGTAATGACTTTTCTTTCAACTTATGTACGTACATAATTTCGAAGAAAATGAAAAAATTTTCCTTCGATATTGAATCTATTTCGAAAGAAATTCATTCATGTCAATCATTTTTCATTCAAACATTGTATTGAAAACTTTATAATCATCTATACAATTTCGTAATTTTTGTGGTAAATACATAAATAAAACAGAATTCAAATAATAAATAAATAATGCATTAAATATCAGCACAAAATAAAAATAAAATTAAAATAAAATTTACTTTTTCTAGAGGGTTCATTAAAATATATCCATTTTTCATGCAATCTTTAATTCAATTCAATTTATCTCACTCCAACATTTAGTTACTTTACAAATGAAATTATATAGGAAAATTTTAATAATTCCACACACATAGTACACATATATGTATATGACATGTAATTTAACAAATTTTGATTTCAAACACTATACGCAAATACGTTATGTAAATCCTTCTAGAAAATTTGAATATATCCTTTTTTTTTTCTTTTCCTTTTTTTTTCAAGGAAACATATAATTAATACTCGTTACGCATTCGTACATAATAAATAATGGTTTTGTGTGTCCGGAAATCCTATTTATCCATTACACCTGCTGATGATGATTTATTTATGTGGCACAGCTGTATGCTAAACATTATATGAATAGAGAAAAAAAGTATCTACGAAATTTCCTTACGAAAAATGAAAATTGTTTTTTTTTTCTCTATTTTTCTTCATGATAAACAATCTAGACAAATTCATAATCCTCAATCAAATTATGTTTTTGTATCTACATACATATCAACATTTCACAGAAAAAATTATAACAATATTTATAGATGTCAGAAAATTTAAATGAAATATGCACAATCCTTGAAAAATTTTGGTTTTCTGTACTTTTAAAAACTAGTACAGATACAATGAGAATCTATTGTAAAAATATATAAAACAATATCACAATATGCACAAAATAAGTATGTAAGTACATGCGGAAAAAAAATCAATTGAACAAGGACATTCAAGTAAAAATATACAATATCAATTTTTTTTTCATCACCATTCATTTAACTTTGTATACATACTCGTAAATGTATACTATTACAAAAAAAAAAAAAAATAATTCCTTTGTATACAGGAGTATGTACTAATATCAAATTTTATTGGAAATCAATCAAATGAAAAATTCTTAACAAAAAAAATTTTCTCTGCACCAAAAAAAAAATTTTATTATCATCATTATTATCCATATTTTTTTCATATAATTTTGAAGGACTTTAGACAAGTACATATACAAGTAGCACATATAGTACATTGAATAATGGCAATTTATTTATTGTAAAAGTATATATGCAATTTTATATGTATTTCTTCATTTCAAAATGAAATCAAACTACCCACAGAGTTGAAGAGTAGATATATAGTTGTGTACGAGTAGGTATCTGTATTCGATTCTACAACATCAAATATGAAAAAATAAAGAAGGAAAACTTATTTTTATTCTTATTATTGACACTTAATATTAATTATAATAGATATGTATGTATGCGATGTTCAGTCTGTGTGTAAACTGTAGCCTACAAACTGCAACCATCTACAACTATAGTACCACATAGTACGATACCTAGCATAACATGTAATAGTATTTTCATTCATGAGAAAAATCTATTCCTCCTTTATACTCGCTTTGCACTACACACCATAAGAAGTATGCAAGAAAAAGGAAAAGACAGTAAGTAGTATCAATGTAAAGCTATTGGCAGCTAACTACAGTGCAATATACGAGTACACTAGTAGTACGGTAGTACCTTGTATACCAGGCTCTCGTATTTTTATTTTCTCTTTATACTTGCTTTGCACTACACACTATACAAGAAACAAGAAGAGACAGTAAGAAGTAGACACTAACTGCAACTATAATACAATATTATATCTGCGAGTACGACTAAATGCGACAGGAAATAAAATATCAGTAGATGAAGTGATGAATGAAGTCTCAAGTATATGAGGCACATTATAAACTCCGCTACGACTTTGGTACTAACTAAATATTTTATAAAATTTTTGCAACATTCTGTAGACATCCTTATAAGCACAAATCACAATATGTATATAAATATAAAATTATGCGAGTAATTTTTTTCATATTTTTTTCAAGAAATAAAATAAAATAAAATAAAAATAACATTTTATTTTAGTTAATTTACACACGTACATTATCTCCAAACACACATTAGTCTATAAATGTAATACATGTATGAATGGTACAACTTTAACAAAAATAAATAACAAAATCTAAAAATAGCAAAACAAATAAAACGCAAAAAAATGATAATAAAAGAAAATGATTATATTAACAAAACGAAATGAAAAAAAAAAATGAAGTGAAAATGAAAATGAAAAGTTATACGAATTACGATTCTTTATGATTTGTACAGAAAATAAAAGAAGAAGAAAATGAAAATATTACTACCTACACATTTACTATGTAAGTACTACGGTACTACATACGATTATACATAAAAACAATGTATGTATGAATGTATATGTACCTAATATCATCAATGTAAATTTTCAGAAGGATATCTGTCTATACCCGTAGTAAGTACATATATGTATGTATGTATACGATTACGAATCATATAATGAATTTTCCGTTTGAATAAATTTTGATAAATAACATTCGGAATGAGAAAGCACATATGTAATATCAACAAAATTTCGATTTTTTACTTTTTGTGTTCTGTTGTTCTCCTTTTTTTTTCTTACACAACCAAAATGTAAACGTATCTTATAGAGTGTGTAAAAAAATTTACAAATGTATGCATCAGTAATATGTAATATCATATCGAATTGTGTATTGTGTTATATGATATGATAGTATATAATGTATGTTTGTCTACTTATGTATACTACTATATTGTTGGCTAAAATATAATGAAAATAAAATATCTAGAATTTTTTGATTAAAGTAAAAAGTATGCATATAAAATATCTTAATTAAAAAATAAGTCATTTATTATATACGAGAATGTGTGTGTATAACACAAGATGAACATGATAATATTTTAAGACATATTGAAATTCCACTTAGAACAAAAAATATAAACTACATAAGAATTGTACAACAAAATTAATAATTTACCGTAATGTAAGTAATATTAAAATAAACTACAAGAACTTTCATATATGAAATAGTATTTTTCACACTTTCAAATCTCTTGAGTTTGAAAAAAAAAAAAAATACATAAACATTAAATTTTTTTTGCTTAACGTCAAATTATTTTTATGTACCTACATACCTGTGCACATACAAAAAAAAAACAATAAATTAAAACATAAATTATGAAAAATATGACAAAAAAATACATATACATAAATATGTACATGTGTATTACAATTATATATTTCACTTTTAAAAATGGAACAGTAAATCACTTTTCTTAGCAAAAAAATAAAAAAAAAAAACAAAAATAATGTGTACAAGGACTTGATACTTTTTCAATTTTTATTCACACACATACATGTATATATGTATGTACATATAATGTAGTAGATACGAGTGTATATGCATAATAAAAATTTTCTAACATTCTGTGGTGTAAAATGAATATCTATACTTTGCAAAGTATGAAAACTTCTAATAAAAATGTTATACACATATCCATATAAACAAGATGCATCATACATCTACGAGTATGTAGCACATCATGCATAATATTAGAATTTTTCTTAATAAATGTATAGATGAATTGTTTTTAAAAGAATGACAGAAAATCTTTCCATATTATCTATAAAATATCTAATGTACAAATACCACACACATACACATATCCTGGTATTTAATTTCCATAAACATTATAACCTACATATCACCATAATAACTTACCTTTTAAGTATTTTATTTTCATATTCTGATGATGATACTATGTAAAATATCTGAATGCTGTACAAATACATAATATATAATGTATAGTAGTATATTTTAAATTTACTTTTAAATAAAACTACAATAAATATGTGCATACATTACATAATACACATGGTTTTGTTCAAATGATATAGGTAGGTACATCATATCTACTCGTATACAATTTTCTCTATATTTGTAGCTAGTATATGTTAATATGTATCGATGGGAAAAATAATTTTCTCTGAACTACATTTTTTTTTCCTGTAACATATCATATACATGCATGCATATTAATTCCTTGTTGCGGTTGTAAAGAGATTTATAAAAATTATAAGTATATAGAATATAATATGTACTCGTATATCGTGCATGTGTATTTATTCATTGTTATACATACTGAGATAATATGATAATATCATATTTTATATACAAAAATGTACTTGAAACCTTTACCTTTTTTAAATATTTCATGAAATTTCTAATGTTGCGTATAGCGTTTATATAGATATGTATGTGTACATATTAATCGTAACGTATATAAATTTAACGAGTATAATAATCGGGTCATACCCCTTTTGGATTTAATTTTTATCCTCTCTTCTTCTATTTTTTGTTTTTTGCATTTTTTTATTTTCTCTTTTGTTATATCTTTGTTATCTCACTCATATGAATGTCCTCGTATCCATACAAATAACATAAATACCAGAAATAGTTGTAGAAAGTACAAAACATTATTACTAAAACGATGTGTAATTACGATGAAAAAAATGAAAAAAGTGTAGATACTATTTATTGACATGGAATTTTTATGTTCTACCTATATAGCTAATATGCAAATTAACAGAGAAAAAAAAATCTGTAGAGCTATAATACTACCGTACAGCAAGCAAGTATTTATGTATGTACTTTGGTATTTATCTAGTGATGTAATTTATTAGAAAATTGACCAAATTTTTCTTGTTCCTATTCATGTTTACGACTCTTTTTTTTTTCTTGGCAAATGGCGATATGGTAATTAATTCACCATGAAAATAATAAATTTCAATATTATCGCAGATATTAAAAAATAGAAAAATAAAAAAAAATTACAACAATCCATAAGAAATATGTAAAAAATGTTCCGATTCATATAAGTAAATTTGTTTACATAACTTTCTCTCTATATAAAAAATGACATGAGACCTAAGTTATTACTTATTACATACACCTACATGTAAAGATACAATAGCCCAAATTTTCATTTAAAAGAGAAAATATTACAAAAAGTAAAAAAGAAAATAAATCTACAAAAATAATTTGCAGTGATAAATTTTCAAAATTATCGTGAGCAACTATGTTAATAATACACACTAAATGATACTGACATGATTAATCCAACGAAAAATTGAACAGAAATCATCAATTTTTAAATGTAACAAATTATCCGTAAACACATAATTTTTTCTTACTCTACTCATACATTGATATGTGTACATGTAAGAGAAGAATTTTCATTTTCATTTCATTTTTTTTTTTATTTGTTCATTTTACTTTTATGCTTTTATACTGATAAACCATTTTATAAACTAAGTAAAACTGTTTTTGTAAAACAACAGAAAAATACACATCCTTATAGATACAACGTTTCATACATATGATGTGTAATGAAGAAATATTTGTATAAAATGCTGATGCGTAAAATATAAATTATACATATATTTTAATAAAGTATTACAACTACAACTACAATAATCCACTGTTTATAATATATAAATACACATACATATAATAATCATATATAAAATAAAATTTATTTCCTGTTATCACATCTATCCAATATATGAAATTGTAGCTGTAGGTCTGGAGCACTGTGGGTATTTATCAACTGTCGTAATAAATATGAATTTTGTCCTAAATATGAAAAATATTGAATTATCCGATTTCGATGGGATTTCATTCGAATCATTTAAAATTTGAAAATAGTTAAAAATATGAAGGAAAGATTTTCGTTCATTTTAATTATTTTCTCAAACTGAAGTGTACAATTTTGTTTCTGATTCAATTTGCGCAATAGACTTGCGCATTCTAACGAGAATTTTCCGTCAACATTCTGGCAAATCAAATTCGCAATAACTGCAATGCAGCCTAAAATCTTACATTTGCAGATGTTTCTTTGTGGATAAAATTAAGTAGAACAAATCTTTATGTGTCAATATGTAAAAATTGTCAACTGATTATATCATTTTTAGTCATGAAAATCCAAAATATACTGAGATGTGTTCATGATAATTGAATACGAAAAATATTTGACTTGTATTTTGTATTGTTAAAATACAAAAATTAATGAATACCCCATAAAATATATGTTCAGTATCACTAAGCTTTTTTAGTGATATTTTCGAGAATGACAAAGAAAACAAAACACGAATATTCATTTAGAGTCTCTATTTTTATTTGACAAATCTTAATCTTTTTTTGTTTAAATTCTAATTCAAAATTACAATATTAAATGTTCAAGTTGTAAGAACAGAACATTATTCAATAGTTCAAAATATAAAATAAATTCAAAAAATTAAATTTTAAAATAAAACATAGCTATATTATCGTTTAACTGAACACTATACTATCTTATGCTGAAAAATTGATCCGTGATCTAACGTCCACTGTCCAGATGTTAAAAGATTGGAAGATGAATTGAACAGTCCTTCTCCTCTATGTTGGACGGTTCCTTTCTTCAAAAAAAAGAAGAATCTGTAACGATAAAAAAAGTGTGAAATGCACGTTTCGGTTCGCGACTACACAACAAATTTCACACTGAAGTGAAATTTGTGTAATAACACTATCCTTTTTACTTTGATCTTCCTAGATCTTTGTAGTATGCTTCATTCCGAAGCATAGAAAGTTTATGCAATTGTTTGTATTGGTTGATAACCAACCAGATCTTTGTGTCTGAGTATCAATGTACCCATAACGAAATATGCAAGGAACGCATTTATTGTACCGGAGTACATGAAAGCAGGAAAATGATATCCTTTGTGATCATAAAGAAAGGATATCATCATCTTAGCAAATATTTGCATAGGATAGTGTGAATGCTAGGAATTAACCGAAACATGTGCATGCTTGTATCGCAAGATGCATTTGTTCTATACCAAGCAACAATATGCTATAGGTATCATGATATAATTATGTGTATCTGGCACAAAGCAACTATATGCTAAGTCCATTGAGATTCATATACCAAGCAACTATATGCTATAGGTATTACGATATGTATTTGTATCTTGTACAAAGCAACTGTATGCTAAGTACATCGAGATTCATATACCAAGCAACTATATGCTATCGGTATTACGATATGTATTTGTATCTTGTACAAAGCAACTGTATGCTAAGTACATCGAGATTCATATACCAAGCAACTATATGCTATAGGTATTACGATGTGTGTTGTGAATTACACAATTATGTTCTTAGGTTTATATCAATAAAAACCTAATCAAATATTTGTGCAGATGTGAAAGATGTTACTGCATTCAATCGTATCATATTTGAACCAATGTTCGAAATAAGGAATGATACGCTATGATGATACGCTATGATATTCAACATGCCCCCCGCCTTGAAGGGACTTCAAAAGAGTCTACATTTCTCTCAATGAAGAAGGCTTGCAAATGTTGTTGGTTGATTGGCGTAACACTTCGTTCTGAGTCTGAACATCGACTACTCGAATGTAGCCATCGGAACCTGGAATAGTCTGTACGACTTTGTCTACTAACCAATTTCTTGGAGGCAAATTTTCATTCTTCAAAACAACGATTGCTCCAATCTCGATATGTTTCGCTGGAGTTTTCAATTTTGTCCTTTGTTGAAGAGTGGTTAAATATCTCTTCCAGAAACTCTACAACTTTCTATGAGTTGCCAGCGAGAAGAATGATTGAGTTTGCAATGAGTTCGATCTGGTTCGATGATGGCCCAAGCAGAAACAGTGTTAAGTATCAATGCTACTTCTTGATAGAGAGTGTTTCTCGACGTTTCCGATAAATTAACTAATCTGTTTCTAAACTGACGAAAATTGAGAGTATCGTTTCTGCAAAGAGACAGTTTCTTCTGAATGGTGCCAAACTGTTTGCGTAATGCAACATTCAATCCTAATATGCGTTCAAAATATTTAGAGAATGTAACGTAACTTAGAAGAAAAGACAATTTAGACTCAATTTTGGAACAACTGTTATTGTAAAATGCCAGTTTTATATATCAATCATGGCAACTGCGATACATGTTTCTATTTCGACACTGAATTCAAAATTGTTGCCGAAAGACCATTCTGTATACATATTTATGCATTTTAGAAACAAAGGCTCGAAGATTTTCGTAAGCAATTAGTAATATTGTATCAATACAGTTGCCATATAGTTAAAATACTTAAACCTTTGTATTAGTTTCGAAAGGAAAAGAGTAACATTTCAGGAAAATAATACAAAACTGTTTCCAAAATGATGCAGTCATAGAAACTGCCACGACTACTCAACGAATTTTAAACAGTTTACGATCATTAACGAATAAGAAACAATACTAGACTGTTACCATCGTAGTTAAAAGGTATCAGCTGTCAAATTTTTATGTGCAATTAATAACAGTTCATCCACTGCCATCAAAGATGAAAAAAAGTCCACTGATTATTAAATGTATAGAGTTAAAGCTCCTACATGTAAATGTATTGTGTGTAGGTAATCAACTTGGTAAAGGTGTATGATTAAAGTAGTAGGATTGGATGTTTGGCATCGAATTCTACTTCGGAAAATTCTAGGCGGTCGCCAAATCTTAATAGACCTTGATCGTCAAGAGATGGACTTAGAGAAGATAGTTGACTGTCTTTATCAATAACGTCGTTTCTTCGCAATTTTGATATTTCCTTGTCGAAAGCAAGGTGCTATATCGTATTGATTATGTTGATCCCACTCGGTTAACTCAACTAATTGAAGTTCTTTCGAAGGAAACTGTGTGGATTTGTTCCTGCGTTTTGTTATAAATCGAACTATATAGGCGAATACCCTTGTGATGTTGTCTAGATTCTGCTGACTCTGTGTGATACGAAGACGTTCCATGTTGAAGGGGAAACTTCTATCCATACTAATGTCATGGAAGAATCCGACAGCAATAGATACCTGAAATCTCAATTTACAGACATTCGATGATCTTCTCAACTACATCTACTAACAGATGAGCGACACAAAGTTCGAGTCGAAATGAAGTTTGAGTCTTGGCAAATTCGCGATTTGGAACAGAGTAAACTTGCTCTAATTTGGCCTGAACCGTCTGTGGATCGGATGTAGATGCACCCACCATAGGTTGCGTGACTAGCATCCGCGAAACCACGAATTTCTGTTTTTAAGTTTTTATTGAGCATGACAAAACGTTCGATTTTAATCTCGATTATAGTTTCCAAATTTGATAACAATTTTAACCACCTACCATGTAGTTCTGACCGTACAGATTCGCTCCAATCCTATTTCAATTTATAAGTTTCTTGCATTATTATCTTTGCATTGACAATGATAGGATTCAGCAGACCAAGTGGATCGAATCGAGAAACTATGATGGACAAAGTCGATCTTGGTAATTCGACTTGAAATTTTTGTCTTATCCAATTTGATAATAAAATAATTAGGGATTGAATGCCATATCATCCCAAGTGTTTTAGTTATCGATGTCATCGATGATGTTTGTGTCTTGGTAAAGATTTTGTTTGATTTTCGCTAATAAATCTTTCGAATTGGAGTACAATTTGTGAAGGTGTATGCCTGCACTTTTCAACACTGTTACTAGTTCGCTTCTAATTTTGTCGATTTCTTCCAAATAATTGCTTCCTGTTAGAACGTCATCAACATAGACGTCTCTTTCTAGTACAGACGAAGCAATCGGAAAGGTATGTCTGTTATCAATACTTGGTTGTTTGATGCATCTGGTAGCCAAAAAAGGTGCTGAGGCCGTACAGTACACGGCCGTGTTCAGCAAGTAAATTCTGATCCCCCCTGAATTTTCCCACAGTATAGATTGCTGGGGAGTGCCATCAGGGTGTATAAGAATCTGACGGTGCATTTTTTACACGTGAGCCGCCAGTACAAAACGATGTTTCCTGAAATGACACAGTATTGAGCATAGGTCGTCTTGGGCAACAGGCCCGACCATTAAAATATCATTATGGATCGTCCAGTTAAAGTTTTGCAGGATGCATCAAATACCACTTTAGGGCTGTGTTTGGAAAAGCAGACTGCATTTGCAGTTTGTTTAGTAATATAGATAACAACTATCATTGTATTGCGAGTCTATACTTGATCGTCAAAAGACAGTCAATAGGTTTGACAATAATCATTTTTTGACGATCATTCGATATTTCCGAACATGGCCTAAGGTTGACTGAATTTCCGAAATATTGCTGTGCACCATTATGAGGCATGTGATACCTTTTTTGAACATTTTGTTCTTGATTCAACAATTCTATATGGTGGTAAAAATATCGAATGTTCTACGTTAATATAACATGTATGAAGTTTAGTGTAAGTAAACATCAACATTATATATCATTCGATAAACTATTTTAGACAGATTAGATTCATAATCACACGCTTATGCAAAATTCTTGATAGTTCATAGTAAAAATCCAGTTTTAAAATGGATCAGATGAAGCTCGACAGAACACAGAGAATTTTTCTCTTCTTTCTTCCAACTGCAACAAAAATTAGTAGCCAAATGGTGTCAAGTGGAGGAGTTGGACTTATAGTTTGACGAATAGGTCACGTAACATTATTGTTTCGAACCCGAATAAGAGTATGCCTATGGATTAATTTCATAAGAAATTTCACATGCAATTGAAATCTAAAGATGTTGCTTCTTCTTCTGATGATGATTTTCATGTTTTAGAGATTTCATTTTTATCAATTTTGGGTTAGCGTAATGAACCTCAGAACACAGCACCTAATTTTATATTGCGCTTCGACCCAACTATTTTCGTAACTATCTACATGTAACTCATAAAAAGATTTGAAACTCTGGGAGAGCATACGCTTTACAATATTGTTTCGCCCTCGTTAAGGTCGCTATTGTTCATTGAACATAGCCCAAGTCATACTAAAGATGATTAAACGACCATCTTTCAGATCGCTTCTACTATCATAAATCTGTTTTAGAAGTTTTGCAAAATTACAGTCTTACGATAATTCTTCGTCGTCGTCGTTAATCGTCATATGCAACATTTTGATGACATTCAAAATTCAATGATTCACTTATTCAGTGTTGATTTTGAAGACAATGATCTCGTGACGATGACTCTTTACTATCATCTTTCCTGATCGAAGGTTCAATGTTCACGTATGATTGATTATTGATATGACACACATTTGTCTCCTCCACACATGAGTTTGTTTGACATGACTGTAAATGTATAAAATCTATGTACGAGATAAACAAATAATTTAACACAGAAAATCGTTATTCCCCAAACTATACATTTGATTTTTATTAAGAAAACTCTTGGGAAACTTTCATATACGTGTTCGTGTAATCACCATCCAGAAGTATTTTCTCGAAAACTGAATAAATCTCAGACTGAACTGAATGTAGGTTGTGTTTTCGCGACATAAGTTCAGCTGCAGTTCTGACTGTGAATCAAACTGGTGCAAATAAGAACTGTAAAGAAGCAGTTCATTCAGTTTCATATTTCATTCATTTTATTAATATCAATGACCACTCGCAGTGACAATTTGACAACTGCAAAAATCTGATCTAATACTTAGCAGAAGCAGTGCAGTATTACCATTGAAAACGAACATTTACTGTGCAGAAAACTGAAAAAACGCACTGCACGTTTAAACTGCAGCAAAAAAGTGCAGACTGCGAGCCAAAAACACAACCGTACTGTTCTTACTTCTATTTGATTGTTAAGCGTGCACGACGCAAGATGCAAAAAAACTCTCAAGGGACTGTAATAGTGTAAAATTTTATATACAAAGCGAGGGTAAATTATACACCATTATTTTAATGTAGTGTGTTTGAACATTAAATCTTTTGTCGTGTTTTCATACACTTCGCAAATTCACAACAATTTAGATGATTTGATCAGATGGATGATGGTGTGTCTGTAATATGAAATACACAAAATGATCTAGCTTTGTTCTGAGCAGGATACAACTGAAATGCTGTCATCCCTACTCGCTTTCAAAGCCAACAATTTTTCTTTAATAAACAAATATGTAACTACAAAATTGAATCTGAAATCGAGCTCGCTCTCATCTAATAATTCAATGTCTGTTTGGAGCCGCTCGAATTTCATACGACAATTTTCTAAAAAATTTATTTCGATACTTATCTGAATCCGAGACCAGTTTGCTCCTTCGGTCTCGATTAATTCAGTCCATCTAACCAGTTAGGTGTAGGTGATTCTGCTTGTGGCCTTCTTCGATTCAACGTCCGCCATTGTCACTTATAATTTCACAAAAATTTATAAGTTAAATGATTCACATTTTAAAAAGGTTAGTAAAATGGAAGACCAACAAAATTAGCACAGAATCACCACATAAAAAAGTTACAATTATAGAAAGTTGGTGAAATAAAAGGCCAAAAAATTTTGTACACAATATCACCACATAAAATGTCCAAATTGTAAAAAGTTGCAATTATAATTTCAATTAACAAGTCACAATTATAATTGCAATTAATAAATCATAATTATAAAAAAGTTACAAAGACACCCAAAATAAATCAAATTTTATTTGTTATTCTCCTTTTCAATGGGCAAACACTTGAGTAAAACGAAACTCTTTTTTTTCTTGTAAGATTTTAAAAAGAAAACTTTCACCTGATATATTGAATTTCACTTGGTCATTACGGTTAATTCAATATATTTCACAATTCACACGTTTTTTTTTATAATTTTTTGAAAACATAATTATAAACTACAAAATGTGTAGATATAATTTTAGATTGTATTTGATCCACTGAAAGCTAAATTAGCAATTGTCACTAACAACTTTTTTGATATCTACCGTACGCGGTTTATCGTTTAAAAAGTTATTCAACTAAATCACAGTTTAAAATCACAGTTTAAAATCACGATCCGGCTCGAAGGACCAATGTTCAGTATCACTAAGCTTTTTTAGTGATATTTTCGAGAATGACAAAGAAAACAAAACACGAATATTCATTTAGAGTCTCTATTTTTATTTGACAAATCTTAATCTTTTTTTGTTTAAATTCTAATTCAAAATTACAATATTAAATGTTCAAGTTGTAAGAACAGAACATTATTCAATAGTTCAAAATATAAAATAAATTCAAAAAATTAAATTTTAAAATAAAACATAGCTATATTATCGTTTAACTGAACACTATACTATCTTATGCTGAAAAATTGATCCGTGATCTAACGTCCACTGTCCAGATGTTAAAAGATTGGAAGATGAATTGAACAGTCCTTCTCCTCTATGTTGGACGGTTCCTTTCTTCAAAAAAAAGAAGAATCTGTAACGATAAAAAAAGTGTGAAATGCACGTTTCGGTTCGCGACTACACAACAAATTTCACACTGAAGTGAAATTTGTGTAATAACACTATCCTTTTTACTTTGATCTTCCTAGATCTTTGTAGTATGCTTCATTCCGAAGCATAGAAAGTTTATGCAATTGTTTGTATTGGTTGATAACCAACCAGATCTTTGTGTCTGAGTATCAATGTACCCATAACGAAATATGCAAGGAACGCATTTATTGTACCGGAGTACATGAAAGCAGGAAAATGATATCCTTTGTGATCATAAAGAAAGGATATCATCATCTTAGCAAATATTTGCATAGGATAGTGTGAATGCTAGGAATTAACCGAAACATGTGCATGCTTGTATCGCAAGATGCATTTGTTCTATACCAAGCAACAATATGCTATAGGTATCATGATATAATTATGTGTATCTGGCACAAAGCAACTATATGCTAAGTCCATTGAGATTCATATACCAAGCAACTATATGCTATAGGTATTACGATATGTATTTGTATCTTGTACAAAGCAACTGTATGCTAAGTACATCGAGATTCATATACCAAGCAACTATATGCTATCGGTATTACGATATGTATTTGTATCTTGTACAAAGCAACTGTATGCTAAGTACATCGAGATTCATATACCAAGCAACTATATGCTATAGGTATTACGATGTGTGTTGTGAATTACACAATTATGTTCTTAGGTTTATATCAATAAAAACCTAATCAAATATTTGTGCAGATGTGAAAGATGTTACTGCATTCAATCGTATCATATTTGAACCAATGTTCGAAATAAGGAATGATACGCTATGATGATACGCTATGATATTCAACAATATATTTAAAATATACTTTTGTAATCAGACATATATGAGCAAATATGTACATACATATAAATACTTATGTATGTGTATTATGTAACATACATATTTATTAAAATAAATGATTAAACAGACATATGAATATGTACATTTATGTACGTTTATGTATATAAAAATAGAGAAAATAATTTGAACGATATACAAAAAAATCTTTTCAATATGTATACATTATTGTATTATAAATATGTTGTATAATGGAAATATGTACACATGTAATAAATTGGTTCATATTACTCGTATAATTTATGAAATATTATCATTCTTATTATTATTATTCTGATTTTTATTATATCATCATACATACACGATTGTATATATATATGTAGATACATAGTGTTTATATAGAATATATAAAATACATATACATAAAATCATTTTTTATTCGAATTTTTCATAATTTCATATGGAAATTCGTATATAATTCAAGACAAAATTTACTGCTACTAATAAAATATACATGCATTTATTTATTAAATTGACTTATTCTTTTTCCTTGAACATTCATTTTCTTAAAATTTCTCTATATATTTTATCATTTTTAACTTTTATTATTATAAATAATAATTTGCTCTTCTTTATTTGTTTACATATTTATTATATTGTAAAATACTAAATAATCCTTTATTAACAACAGGCTAATATATAATATTACATGAATTCTATCATATTATAGTTGCATACATATATAACAGACATAATATTATATGCAGCTACATAAGTACATATAAGGCTAGAGAATGTATTTATATCAAAATCTCCATAATGAACTGTATCAGATTTCAGTAATACGGTGTAATACGTATAATACAATATTTATATAAATACACACTTTTACAATAAATCTTTGTAATATATCCGAATATATGTACAAATGCATAAATGTATATATATATTTATTTTGTAATAATAATACATACAGAAAATCTCATTTATTACCATCATTTCATATAATACATATATTTACTTGCGTACATTTTCACGCACATATGTACATACATTTGTATATAAGTATGTGCATGTAATATGGTCATATGTATAGTATACCAGAGATATTTAAAATTTCATTTTATTTGATATGTCATCCTATATAATAATAAATCCAATTATTATCATTTATCCTATGCATGGATATATAATATTATCTATATTAATAGAACTAGTACATTACATATAATAGGAGCGTATAAATATTGCTATAATAGCTATGTATTTATTCCTATAGTCCTATGTCCTATCCTACACTATACAACGGGACAACAGCAAGAAAATGAAAATAATATTCTATAAAAAGAGAAAAATTATCTTCGTATAAATTTCATTTGAAGGAATTCATAACAACAAAAAACAGGACAATAATGTGTACAATAAAAGAAAATGGAAAACCCCTCATTTTCATTGAGAATAAAAAGTGTTTATTAAACGTATACATATAGTACATATGGATGTATAAATTTTCTTCCATACCAGATAATATCTAACACATTATAACATATATTCTATATAATACTCTATGTATGATACATACCCGTATATGTACAAGTATATATTTTGAATTGAATTTTTAAATAAATAAGTGTGAATATAGACGCCTCTGTTTACTATATGTAATGTACATATAACACACAAACGGAAGTTATAATAAAATGTATATTGCATACACATACTCATATAATTATGTAAGTTTAATATATGTACAATAAATATTATGTAAACGGATGTAATAAGTAAATTATAATAATAGAAAGAAAAGTAATATAAATTCATTTTCTTATCATTCATCCATTCTAATAATAAACCATAGGAAGAGAGAGAAAACAAAATGAAAATAATTTGAAATCTTCATTATTATATAATAATTTATTTAACCATATTTTTCATAATTTCTGTACATTTTTATATTTTTGTTTATTTAATTTTTTCTTGAATCATTCTTCATTTTTTTTTTAAATAAAGGAAACACCCATTTTTAGTATAAGAAAAATGAATTATTCTCATAATATCAATGTTCACATATTGTAGTAGTCGTAGTAAATACATAAAATACATAAAATACATAATATTAGTAATTTTAAGCGTAATTTTTTTTTTTTTTTTATTTTAAATGTCCTTCCTATTTTATATGTATATCGCACCAACAGAAAATCACTATACATAATAAATAGCTACGCACTGTATATTGTGCATACATATGTATATGTATGTATGTAAATGTGAAAGTTATTTAGACCTATTTTATATTACTTTAAATAAAAGCTTGATAAAAAAAAAAAACGTTTTGTAACATTATTTTTTATAATATTTATATACTTGCGTGTATACATAAATCTCTACATATTTACATCCATTCATCAAATGTAATTCGCATTCTTTTATATTATAGCTATATATGTATGTATGTGTTATTATGTAGTATATGAAAAAAATCCATTACATTTGAATTGTTAAACAATATTGAATGAAATAAGTAACAAAACAAAATTTTCAACAGAAGTCATCTTATACATACATTAAAAAATATGTTAGTCCTTGAACTTTAAATGGTTTTTTTTCATTTTTTTTATTCATTTATCATTTATAGAAATAAATAAAGAAGTAATGAAAAAACAAAATTACTATGTACAAAACAAGACAGTAAATAAATAACGAACGATTAGGATGAAGATTATTCATTCGTTAACAAATTTTAATTTTTTTTTTCTCTGTATATACAAGAGACCAGGAAAATATTTATTTTTTCGTATCTAAACAGATGAATAATAATCTTACATTTTTATATACATACATATATGTAATTACAAAGGCTTTTCTATGTATGTAAATGTTATAATGGATTTTTTTTTTTAAATTTCTGTGACCCATATTATTATTATTAAAGAAAAAAAAAAAAACTACACATACTATATATGCGTATTATAATCGTACTCGTATATAAGTGATTTGATACGTGATCAGAAAATAATGTCCAAATAAAAATATAAAATTAGTTACATTCATAATTTATTTACATACATATATAAAGAATTTTTTTTCTCATTATTATTATATGGAAATCATTTATATGAAAGTTATAGAAAATTACATTTCTAGAATATCTTATATTAGTTATTTTTTTTTTTTTTCATATTTTCATAAAAATCTACACGTACCAAAATATAAATAAATCGAAAAAAAAATTAAATAAAAAAAAATATAATCAATAATTCCAGGAGCCATTTAGACACTTTATCGTAAAATTTCTTTATTTTCCTGTTTAGTTTTGTTTTCACATGAATCAATTTACCACAAGCAAATACGGAAGGTCAAATCTGTGTTTTTTTTTTATGCACGCTTTTAAATATCAAAAATAAAAAATTTCTATAACAATAATTTTCCTGTTCATAGAATGTTTTTGTTGTTACATTTACATAAGTATATGTATAGTTTTTGTTTTGCTACACTGTTTAGTAGTGCTCATTTTTCTTAAGAAATATTGTTGAAAAAATTGAAACTGTATATACGACAATGTGGCGTCAGTATTGAATTTAGTTTGGCGCCATTAAGGATCAACAGCATTATGATTTCGATTTCTTTTATCATTTTGTTGTTAACTTTTATTTTTCATTTTAATACTCTGACTATGTACATTATTTGTTTCTTTTTTTTATATATGCATACATACTCGTACATACACACGAAATATTAAATAAACACATAAATACACACGCAATATGTACACAAAACACACACTTTAAGGATAACAATATTCAATAAATATAAAACATAGGTTTATTTTGAAAATTTTGAACTTAATATTAATGAATCGAAATAAGTATTATGTATTATGTATATTTATACAGTTTTGTATTTCATTTAACCTTCAAAATACAAGTATTATTAAGAAAAATACGTACCTATAAGAAAAATGAATTCTCATTTATATTGTAACTTTTAACCATTTTAATGTTACCACCCCACAACAAACCCATATATAATGCGGATACAAATTTCGTATATCTTATATTATGGTATAATGAGATATATGGTTGCTGTCATATATGTAGTTAGAAAATACACTGTAATGATGGAAAACGTTATGCGAGCCACCACGATATATACTCGTATATGATAATATTCAATTTTTCATTCTTAAAATACTTTTGAAAAATGTATACAAAATAAAACCCTTTCAAGTTGATTTACATTTTCTTTTAATTTTGTTTCTATTAAGAGTATTCTAAAAAATCTCTAAATAAAAATAGTGTGGGAATAGAGCAGTGGGCAGAGAGAAAGAGAAATATTTATATATACGAGTATAGGAGGAGAAAATGAAAAAAAAGAAATGTGTACAAAAATATTTAAAATGAAAATTTACATTTTTCCAATTTTCTCTTTATATAATACTGCTAAGAAGTTTGTTTAACACTTCAGCATGTTTCAAATTATTTTATTTATTTTTTCTTTCTTATTTTTTAATATCAAAATACATATTGTACATTTACGAATAAAAAAGGCATCTAAAAAATTTTATTTTAAGTTTATACTGTATAAATAAATCTATAAATGAAGGAATCTAAATACAAATAAAATAAAATTTTTCATACACAGTTCTGTATTGTGTGTTTAAAAAAAAAAAAAAAAAAACTCCAAAGTGAAACTGAACCACTGAACAAATTTTATAAGAAAAATGTCTTAACAACTTAATTGAATTTAAATTAAAATCAAAAATTCAATAATTTCATAATTCACTTCAGAACAGAAAAATAATGAAAGCAAAATTATAAAAAAGTGTTTTCTTTTTGGACACATACTACACCCTCTTACTGTTCAAAATATTCAAAAAATGTAAATGATTTTTTTTACATCTTTTTTCTTTCAAAAACTTTCACTTTTAGCTTCATTCGTTAAATTTATTAGTAGAAGTTAGCAGCAGTAATATAGTAAAGTATATATAGAACAGATAGTGGCAGAAGTTTTATTACATTCTTTTCAAATAATTAAAAACAAAACATAAATCATAAAATGCAAATAATAAAAGTAAGGAAACGTCTGTATTTTCTTTGTTTTTCCTGTACTTTGGTACAAGTATTACGTACAAATTTCTGTTGGTATTATTTCTATACATTTTTAAATAAATATACTTTCGTCCCTGACATTTTTATTAAATGTTGGCCAAGTTGTAAAAGTGCAAAGTATACGCGAAATTTACAAAAACAATGGAAAAACAAAACAAAACAAAACTTTTATATATTTTTTTTAATTAAATCGAAAGCGTCATGTAAACTTTTAGAAGAAAAAATACTTTTTTATTTTCTGATTTTTAATTGAATAATAAAATTACATTTTACCAACAATATCCTGTTATTTATAAACGGGTATACATACGTTACATGATGGGATTAAATCTTTAAAACTGTTCTCACACCAAATACTTGTACTAATATACAAAACATATAACACAAAACTGTAAGTAGATGTATAAATAAGTTATCATCTTTGTTAGTCCAAAAAAAAAAAAAAAAAATTTCATGTCCTACCCAATTTTCAAAAAATATCCTCTGTAAATTATTTTTATATTACATGATATACTTACTATAAAATTTTATGAAAAAGAAAACAACATTCACTCTTAACTCATAATAATAAATTATGCGAAGGATAACACTAGCAGATATTTTTTTTTTATTTATCTTTACGTTTTTTCACATTAATTACTTTGTTATTTAACTTAGCATTCTAATAAAAATTAATAATGTGATAGTCATATATATTTCAATTTTATCAAAAAAAAAAATTAAACTGTTGATTATTTCCTTCCTTGATCACTTCAATATCTAATAGCCTACAGAATATTATCATCAAAAATGTTCATTACAATAATGATAAAATTCAAGTTAATTGTATAGAAAAAAAAAAGAAAAAAGAAAAATTTGAATTTCAAATCGGATTGAAAATAAAATTTTCATTATATCATACAGCATAGAAATGGCATTATTTCTATAATGTAAATGTATCTAGAGGAATATATTTGAATAAATTTATTTGGTCCTTAGATATGTCATGTAGTATGTATACATTCACATTAATACGTAGACGTACATACGTTTATATTAAATCTCATCTTACACATCATTGTCATGTACTCATGTGCCGCGAATATGAACGTACACTCGTCCTCGTATACTTTTCTTTTAAATCAGATATGAAATTTTTTACATTTATAACTTGTAATACTATAACAGCATTATGTCGTGAATTTTTATTTTTATATTTATGTGACTTTATCACTCCATTAGAGACATTACATACATTATTTGCCTACAATATTTTCTTACATTTATTTCTATTTTCTCCTTACAATCATGTAAAAATGCTTAATAATGATAATATCCTGACTTATAAATATAAGTTTAATTTATTTTTATCATCATATCCTTTACAGTATTGCTATTTTTTTATTTTTATTTATTTATTTTTCTTTTCTTTTCTTTTTCTTCTAAAATGTTTAACACAATAATTTCGCTTTTCTTAATGGGGATAAATATTGCCATATTACACCCATAGTATATATGGAGTATGAGTTATGTAACTTTTTGCATGTACTTCTACTTGTAGTAGATATGATATGTGGACATTTTTTATTGTGTGTATACCATATTTTTTGGATATGTATATTTTCATAAAAATTATCATTAAATAAATTTTTTCACACCATATTCCATTTATTATAGAGGCCTACTTTTTTCAATTTTCCGTTGCCACTTTTTGAACTGCAAGAATCATTTTGAATTAATTTTACATTCACGATTATGTAATTAATTAATTTATTCTACAGTGTTGTTTGATTATTACAAAAAAAAGTAAGAAAATTATAAAATTTAAAAAGATTTTTTGAAAAAAAAAGTTAATTTCTTGTGTTCAAGACGATTTTGTGTTCATTTTGACGGTGACGGTCGACGGTTTATCGTATTTATTAGTTCGCCGATGACGGTGACGGTGAACCATATTCAGGCTCTAAAAATTATCCTTTTATTATATAATTTAACTACAATAAAACCAAATTTTGTTCATACATCGTCAAACCAGTGTTTGAGTGTAAAAGCTATTTGATAGTTTTAACATTAAATAAAACACTACCTATATACCTACTACAGTTTACATAAATAATACCACATAATACTGAGATTTTTACGATAAAAACTTAGCTGAATATTTAATTTTAATTTATGTCATTTTCATAATCTTAAACTAAAATATAAATTATAAGAATATAGATTGTATAAAATTATGAAATTCATATACAATTATTATACATACACACATGTATGTACTTGTATAAATGCATTTATACTTACGTTACTTGTGATTGTATATGTTATTAAAACCTCTCGTCTTCCAAATAAATTACTTTAATGAAAAACAAACAAAAAAAATTAACACTTCTTGTATAATATACACATATTATCCTTATTACACTTTGTGAGTCCGTGTTTAGTTTCTATATTCATTTTTATGGTATATACTTATAATGCTTAATTTTAAATTACATTTAATGTATATTCTTTATTTAAAGTTTTAATGGAATTTTATAATTTATTTTTTATTTAATATTTTTTTTTGTTTTGTGTCTTAATGCTCTTCTAACTTAAAAATCTCAATTAAGTCATTAAAAAGTTGAAATATTTTTTTTAATTTATTTTTGTATTTGACAATGATTACCAAGACTTTTATTATCCGTCGTCGTGTGTAAGTAATAAGAAAATGTAATAAAATTACTTATGTATTAAATAAAACTAATTTTGTAAAAAACAAATTAAGAAAAAGTAAATAATGAATTAAGTAAATATTTATATAAAAGTTACTAGCTGCATATAAATATAATATAAGTAAGATCATGAAAAATGAGACAAACTGAATAAAATTATTATTAAAAACAAAAATTAATAAATTACGCTGAAGTAAAATAAACTTTAAGTTATAAAACAAAACATCTTAATATAACGTAAATTTATATGTAGATGCAAAATGTATGTCCATTTCAAACATACTACATATTATGCATACATGTGTTTGTATATTATTTTTTTAAGTTTCTGACTTCTTAAAGGTCATTAAAGTTTGACAACATTAAATGTATTTTTGTTTCTAATTCTTTTCTTACTTATACCACTTATACATACATTATCTCATTTTTAATTCCTTATTGAATTTATCACAAGACACATACACATAGATAAATTATACCACCCATCTATAACATAATGAAATTTCATGTATTTTTTTTTGTTTTTTTTTCAAAAGCATAAATTAATTAAAAATATAAACTTGTCCTATCAAATATTTATGTAAAAATATAAAAATATAAGAGCGTGAATATGCATGTGTAGATCTAGATATATAATTTGTTTATTACAAAGTTTTCCATATATTATTTACGAGTATATGTACTATATGTATACATACTATATTTCCTTTCCTTCTTCCTCTTTTTCCAATGATGAAAAACGTTATGTGATTGATACACAAGTAAGTTATATGATCCTGTATGCGATTTACATAAAAACAAAAAACTTTTTTTTTATCTTCCTCAACATATTTTTACAGGAACAAAAAAATATATGAATATACAAATACAAACATATATCGATAGATATATATGTACTTAAATATACGTAAAATGTAAACTTGAACAGAATATTTTAAAAATTTAATAGAAAAAATGAATAGTAAATTATGTAATATATAACCTGTGTAATATTTATGCTCGCATGTTTTATGTTTTCATATAATTTACCATACACGATTCATATTATGTACATACTATATGTTTATTATATTCATATTGTTTATATTTCAAAATTTAATGATAACAAAAATAATTTTTATACATACTATATACTAGATACATATACTTATAGACTACATTTGTAATATAATTTACATGTGTAAATTTTATATATAAATTTAGATTATGCATATGTGTGTGTATACATGCTACATTATATTTACATAAAATTACATATATGGGTATCTTTTCAATACTATATGTACATGTAAATATATATACCTATGTATTTACTATATCTTTACTTATCTTCTGTATAATGTTATAACATAATAAGTAGAAAAAATAATATATGTATAGGTATGAATAAGAATAATATGCCTACATTTACATAAACATATACATATGTACATATATGATAAGTACTTATACTTACGTGTTATACGCATAACAACCAAGATATTATATGAGTATAACTGAATGTGGTAATATAAAATTTAAATAAGACTATTGTATATTGTATATAGATCATTTAACAACATTTAATATTTATATAAGTACATTACATACTAGACGTAATTGATGTTTGTTGTTCATTATTGAAAATTCTCTATTAAATTATTTTACCACATCACATGATGCAAAGAATATACTTACTTTATCTAAATTATATGCAAATCGTATATTACTCGTATAAATGTAGAGGTATCATACAATCCTTATTACCCATATATGTATGTATACGAGTATGTAAAGATAAAGACAATATGTATAAATTTTTACATATATGTAAGATGCATAATGTATAAGAAGTATATTTCAAACGTAATTTAGAACATTTGAATATTTTATTTATCTTTTATGTAAGTATATTTCACTACAATCTCCACATATTTTTTATAAATGTACGTAGGTACATATTTATTTTAAGAAAATATATAATTTTTAACAATTTGATGAATATAAGTATGTTCTAGTATATATTTGTAGAACATTTCTACAGCATTTATATAAATTTTCGTATAGCATTAATAGTTATATATCTTATAAAATTCCTAATTCTATATGGTACATATCTTACCTATCTGTTCATTTCATATAAATTCATACAGCATTCTTAAATATAAAAAAAAATTTTTTTTCTTGTGCTATTTACATATGTTCATACAACTGTCCTAATTTTCTAGAAAACTATAAAAAAAAATGCATACTACTTATAGAACAATTTTTCTACAAAGTGTATAAATAAATATGAAGAGTGATTAAAGTTTTTATTTTCTCTAATTTTTTTTTTTTTTTGTATTTATCCTTTTTTTCCACTTTTATTGTCTATTATCATTTTTTATCTTTTTAATTTTTTTTATGCTTTCATGATTTAAATGAAAAATGAAAAACCAATGTATGTGTAGTGTATACGTTTATGTATGTATATACATATTGACACTAAGCATTCTATTTTAGTTCCGTTCATTATATTTTTCTTTTCGTTAAATTTAAATTTTAATTTATCATCATCAACATCATCATCATCATAATCAACATCGTAATGGTAATAAATATAATAGCTAAAGAATATCATTATAATCATCCTTTTTCCATTAGAAATTTTATATTTACAAGAGAATACCTTTTATGAACTACCTATCTACCTATACAAGTATACTAAAAACAAAAATAAATGTTACATAATAATTTTAAAAAAAAAAATAAAAGCAAATAGTGATAAAAAATGTCTCTGAAAATGATTTTTCAATTAAAATGTCATAAAGTAACTTGAACAGAAGTAACAATAGCTAAATTATAATCTCGTATGTAAGAAAAACGACAATAAAATTAACTACTTATATAACTGCAAAAATGAAATTTTCTATTATCGATGTAGGGATATGGGGATGTCTATGTCCAATATAAAGAAAAAAGTTGACGAGAAATATGAAATATCAAATAAACAAATTAAAAGTAGAATAAGGATAAGATAAATAAATTAAAAATAATATTAAATAGATATATACATATTTAGTAATAAAAAAAATCAAAACTAATAACACACAAATAAAAACTACATACGTAAAATATGTATTCGTCGCTACAGTGCAATAAATAATATACAAAAGAAAAGTAAGAAAAACTACTATTAGCGTATCTTTCTACTATCTTTCTACTACTTCTCCTTCTACATCTCAAATACCCAGGAGTTCAATGATCATGTTTGTTTATAAATGAAAATATAGGTCAAAAGATTTATTGATTTTTTTTGTTTACACGGATCTAGTTTCAATTTGAAATTCTTCTCTATGCTCCTACTACAGTGCAGTACCCAGCATACAACAAGAAAATAAGGGGAGAAGAGAATAGAAAGAAAAGTAGAAAGATACGCGATAATAGTTTCGCTTCTCCTTTTTTTGTTTAAACTATATATTGGGTACTGCACTGTAGTAGGCGTGTACAAAGAAGGATTTCAAATTGAAACAAGATCCGTGTAAACAACAAAAACTACATTTTCTAGTGTAAACAAACATGGTTATTTTACTCTCGATTATTTGAGATGTAGGAAGAGAAGTAGAAATAAAAGTATAAAGATACGCGAATAGTTGTTTCTCCTCTTATTTTCTTGTTTAGTCGATACTGCACTGCAGTAGCCATGTATATGAAGAAGAATTTCAGATTGTAACTAGATCCGTGTAAACAAGAAAAACCAATAAATGTTTTGACCTATATTTTTATTTGTAAACAAACATGGTCATTGAACTTCTGGGTATTTGAGATGTAGAAGGGGAAGTAGAAATAAAATAAGAAGATACGAGAATAGTAGTTTCTCTTCTGTTTCTGTTCTTGTGTAAATTATGTGCTGCATGCACTATAGTAGCCGACTACGTTTTATTTTATATACTCGTAGTATATAGTATTATATAAATAGTCGAGTATACTCGTAGTTTTATTTTCAACAAAATGTAGTTTGTAGATTATAATTAGCATGAGTAGATTATAATACCACACACAACACAACACCATAACCGCAACCTATCAAACTCATTCTCAGAATGCTCACAATGATGTGATATAATATGGGACAGTATAATATTATCTGTATAAATATGTTTTTTCCAAAAACAAAAAAGAAGAAGAAAAAATTAGAAGCTTAGATATTAATACAATTTTCATGTATTTCCTGCATATTCATTTTAATATTAAACGTCTGTGTGTATTCTTATATTATGTTACGTTTAATCAAAGGTTTAATGCGCTCACTGTACGACGTATTGTATGTTCTATATAATCAACTTTTAAATCATTTCAAAAGAATATAAATTTACTATACTCGTATGTAAATTATATATGCATGTATGTATTACCAGTATAATTACTATCAAAGTATAACAACTTTGAAAAGTCTTTTGTTAAATAAAATTATTAATTACCATATATATAACTACGAGTATAATAAAAACTTTTATATTTCTCACATATCATATGAATATACGTACATACTCGTTAATTTATATATTTACATACATAATTCATGGCATATATTACGTACATTATTATATACCTACTCATAATATTTTTCGCAAACAATGAAAATTGTAATAGTTTTATGTAATAAAAAGCTACTGTTTATTCCATGGAATGTAATAACTTCTTCTATACAGAAAAAAAAAATACAAAAAAATGTAAATGAAAAGAAAATTATAAAAAAATACATATAATAACATTATTTTTTGATTGATTCAAACCAAATCATAAATATTATATTCTGTCATAATAAATAAATTAAGTATTTATGTATATTTTTTAAATGTCATAATCATAAACAAAGTACGAGTATATATAAGCATATAATATACATTTATATATTTGTATGTTTTGAATTATGCAAGTTAAATAAAATTTATATATAAAAAAATGAAAGAAAAAACATATCATGAATTGAATTAAATTAAAGAGAAATAAAATATGAATGTAAATTAATTAAATATCCTGTGGCTGTGGTAAAAATTGTTAACTGAATTACTAATAATAATAATAAATTTATATAACATAGGAATTATAATTCCATTTTTAATTTAATTTTAGTCTTTGTGTGGTAAAAATATGTGTAGGTATTCAATTGAAATACATACATTCATAGTTAAATAAAACTTAAAAAAAAATAAAACACATAAGCTGATACACGTGCAAATACAAATAAATCAGTGGTGGATTTATCGATAAGCATCCCTATAGGCATCACTCGAAGTTTCAAAATGAAAATTCAAAAAATTAGTACACTTGATGTGTGAAATACTACTAGAAATAGCTTGGCATGTACTATGAGTACTGTTGTTACAGTCAAGGTATGCATGCATAGAATAGAGGAAGACGAGCAAGTATTAAGTGTTGTTTGTTGATTTTCCGTGTTTTGCATTATACCATATTCGCATTCTAGTATATGAGAGGAGCAAGTATTAAATTTTGTTTGTTGATTTTTCGTGTTTTTTCATGTACATACAATGTTCGCGTTCTATACTCAGAGAGAAAATCAACTTTTTCAACTTTTAATTTTTTCATCAGATTTTTAAATACATATTTTATTCAAATTTTTCAAATAAATTTATTTACAGTAATTTATCTGTGAATATTCTTTAGAAATTTTTTTAAAAAATTTCGACTAAATAATATTTTTAATTCACTTAAAATATCCTGAAATATAATTAGTTAATTATAAATTGTCGAGTGTAAAATTTTTATTTCTTTGAAAACAATTTCGACCTGTAGGTAAATTTCATTTAAAGTATTAATTTTTAAATGAATGATGCCTACTAAAATAATAATAGTTTATTTTACATCAAATTTAAATCATTATAATGATCAATGACATTTAACATTAAAAATAAAATATCATGACAAATTATATGTCACTTAATGTGTGAATGAATGATTCTCTCTTATCTCATCAGTTCAGGATAATTTTCAAATTAAATTACACGTACACATACTTGTTTATCTATGAGTATTTTTTTTTTAATTTGATTACAAATAAAATTATCAAGATTGTATATTGTGTATGTGTACGTATACTTGTACGTATTTGCACAAATAAATTTGTATGTACTTATGTTAAATATGTATTTTATTGATTGTCAAATATTATAAGCACTGAAAATTTATTGTATAAATATACAAGTAATATACACGTAACAATAATTATTTACTATTATCTATTATGTATGTACATAAATTTATTTAGATATTTCATTTTATTTCAATTTTTTTTTTCAGATAAACAATCGATTGATGCTGGTCTATAATTTAATTATAAATTGAATAATATACGATGACAGTCTATTTGATAAAATCATTATTTGAGTAATTATTGGAATAACAAACAATATATAATTATAAAAATTTGTACAAATGAAAGGTGTATTAAAATTATATTATAAATTCAAAGCATAAAATATTGATAATTTATTCAAGTGTAGTACGAAACATAATATAGATACCTACACGAATAAAAAATCGGAAAAAAATATCAGAAATTAAATACTATACAGGACTTGAAAAAGAAAAACTGGAAAATTATTATTTCAATGCACATAGTACAGTTCATTTATTCTGAGAAAGCACAAAAATTAAAATTAATTTAAAAATAATAACAAATTACATACATAAGAGCATAAAATAAATTACAAATACAACGTAATAGAATACAAAATAGAATATCTTTGTGTGCATTTAAATATCGACAATTTATTATTTTTATTGATCGCAAAAATGAGACGTGGACACGGTGATACAACAATAAATTCTGAACAAGAAGATTTAGTTGGTTCATCATCATCGGAATTGGAAGATGATGGTGATGAAGAAGAAGAAGATGAAGATGATGAAATATCTGATGCTGTTGATGATACAAACGGTGGTATAGAACGTTTTAATTTATGTAAAACAAATAATGGAAAAAATGGTATTAGTACAACATTATCTTTAATTGATTCAGCTACAGATTGGAATACTGGAACAGCTGATGATGATTATCATAATACACAACAAAATCATCATATTAAAATACAACATTTTCGTAAATGCCGTAAAACATTTATATTACTTGTAATATTTGGATTAGGTCTATTATTTACATCATTCTCGTTATTCATAATTGTACCATTATATCAAAAACAATTAGAAATTGGACGTAAAACTAATACAGCATACGGTTCAATATTATTCATTTCACCAATTATTACATTATTATTAGTATTATTTGCTAATTTTATATCATGGGCATTTAAATGGACCATAAAAATTTATAAATTTCCAATTCCAATAAAAAGGTAAGTACATTGATGATTATATAAATGAAAAATATATAAATACATATGTATTAATTCTTTAAAGAAAATAAAATCGTTTTCATGTACACCAATAAATACAATAGAAATCATATATACAAAAATATAGAATTGAAATTTATTGTAATTTTTCTATATCTTTTTATATAATTCATTCTTCTAGTTACTTACATTTGATTCATATACATGCATACATGTGATTTGCACATTCGTATGTACATATAATATTTAAATTCAAGAATTTATATTTTGAACAAAGCATATTTTCCATGAATAATTCACATAAATAAAGAATTATTTATTTCACTTTATTTATATACATTATATTATATTCTTTTGTATAACATAAATATGTGCATACATAATATTTACCATATACTTATACATTATTTGTAGGTACATAAGAGTACAATATATTCATCTTTTATTTATTATACGTTATGTAAAAGATCCAGTCATCATTTCATTTGAGAATTTATGAAAGATAAAAAAAAAAACATAAATTTTTTCCATTTTAAATAAAAAAAATTTATAAAAGTTTATATGTATACGAAATACGAATAAAGTTAAAGTAGATACACTATTAGATTAAATCTTTTGTATTGGACTTCTTTATATTCTTTAAAAAACAAAAAAATAATGACACACAAAAACGAAAGTATTTTACTCTACTTTTATTACATAAAAAAAATATAATACGAGTATCTATGCATATTAGGATTTAAATTCAAATGAAAATATCAAATTATTGTAAAAAATTTTCTTAATTTTCCATCACAGAAATTCCGGAAAGGTCAGACATAAGTATTACGTGAATAAGTTCATAAGTACATAAGTATATTTAATTTACCTTCTTTTTTTTTGAATTTTTATGCTTCAATCACTTACAATTTTACTCAAACATCCAATTGAACTACTTAATACAAATACGAATAATATAAATCAAACCATGAATAAATAAATAAAATCATAAAAATCCTTATTAGAAAATTACCATCAGAAGGAAAATATTATAACGATTCAAATTTTGCTCATTTAAGTACAGTTAGAGATGTAAAATTTCTAAAAATATTTATTAAATTGAAAAGAAAAAAAAGAAAACTTTGGAAATTTGTGTGCACTTATTTCAAATTTCTAGCTGTTCAAATCTATATCACTGCAAAAAAAAAATTAAATAGGAAATAATTTTCTTACCGTATGTTTCTTTGCATCACATACACTTATATATACATAAATACTTATATTCGGGTATCATACGAGTACATATCTGACGTTAAACGTTTTAACAATGTTATGTATGCAAATGCATATTATGTAAAAATATTGAAAATTCTTTTACTCGCAAAAAGCAATCAAGATTATGCATTTTTAAAATTCAAGCAAAAACAAATTATGACAATTTTATACTAAGTACTATACTAACAAAAATCATATTCACACAATTACTGTTCTATGTTCTGTAATAAATGTCTTCTGGCAATTTTTTGAATTTTTTTATTTGCTTATTTTTTTTTTTTTTAAATTATTTTTCTTAATTTTGTACACATGTAGTATATGTACAGTTAATTTCTCGTTTGCCATCAGATTAAATGCTTAAATGAACAGTACATAAATAATATCCTAGCAATTAATTTTGAACATACCATACATTAAAAATTTTTTGAATTTGAATTTTTTTTTTCCATAATTGCATACATGTAGTCGTAAATTTTAATATTTGATGTGATTATACTCGTGTGTATATGTGTGGGTTAGACATATCCAAAAATAATGTAAATATAATATGTACAATAATTTTTATTCTCTCTTTTAATATTGTATACTATGTATATGTATGTGGCTGGCAAATTTATCGAATGACATTAGTCTCTAGATATCCATTTATAAAATTTTCTATAATGTTGGCAAAAATCTAAACAAGTGTATTTACACATACAGTGCATCACATATATACCATTATTATGTTTGCCATCATCCCTAATATAATTTTAGTATTCCAAATAAATATGTACATACATGTATGTGGACATGATATGTACTTATATTTGTATGTATGTATGTAAATGGTCATTAATTGCAGATTTTCAATCTTGATACGTATGTATATACCATATTACACAAAATATTCATCTAAAATACTTGTATTCGAATACAATTTACATTTTATCTACATAACCATTAATATAACCACCCACATTATCCTTTTATTTTTTCCTGAATATATAAAATTCATAAGTCCATTGCCCTTACATTATTTTCTATAATATACAGACATAAAATATACATACAATACATATACTTAATGTAACAAATCTACTCGTATATACATACATATATATGTACATATGAAGTGAATGAATTGTTATTCTGACTGCAATAAAATTTGCATAAAAGGGCAAAATAAAAATTTATTGTCCTTACTCCTTATAAATATAATAATAATTTCTCGTTAGTTCTTTTTTAGTTTTATTTTCATTTTCATTATTTTTAACATTTACCTTATCTTTTACGTTGTATAATACAATATTTTTATTCTTTTGTTTTTGGTTAATGTAAACACAAACAACACAAAAATTTTCATCACTCTTCTTAATATTGTTCTATTTACGAGTATCATACATACATACATAATGTTTTATGTTGTATGTAATGTACGAATTTGTATATGAAAACTATGTACATATATTGTTTCTTAGAAAATAAAATAAAATAAAAAAAAATATTTTATACATCATATAATTACAGATTACTTGTGATTTCATTATGTTGTGGTGCTGCTGGTACACTTTGTACTGTTAGCTCTTATAAGAGAGTTCCTTGTCATCTTCAAGATCCATTAAAAGGTGCAGCTCTTGTCTATTCACTGGTATTCTACTTTTTCTTTTGTAAAAAAGGTAAGTTGTATATAAATCTTTTAAAAACAAAAAAATTAAAATACGTGCTCATATTTTATATACTCATGTGCTACAATTACTACACACAAATGTACATATTATATGTGTGTACGTATACTTACAACATTTTTCATACATGAATAGATGAGTATAAATAAATAAATGAATGGATTACATTGTGCATAATATGGGTGGGGGTGCATATAGTAGTATACAGTGTATGTACTCGTATAAGTATAATATTTAAATAATACATAAGTATAGTAGTGTATTATTTAAAAAAATGAGAAAATTGTAGAGTTTTTCTTGTTAAATGTTATCTTTTATACATACTACATACCACTTAAGAAGTAAAACAGAGTTTTTTTTTAAATAAGAATTAGTTCAATTTTTTTTTTATTATCCTTTTTGTATACGTATGTATGATTTTGTTTAAATTTTACCTTTTTACTTTCATTTTTTTTTCTCTGCCCTATAAATTCATTTTATTTTATTATTTTCAGTTATGGGACTTCAAAAAATCTTTTCAGCAACAACTGCTGTTGTTGGTCTTTTCATTTCTGTAGATTATGGTCTTTGTGATGAATTCCGATGTCATGGTAATGATACAACAGGTATTACAAAACCGCAATCAGTTGGTTGGCAAGGTAGAGCATTTTGGACATTACTCTATGTGACTGGGATTATGTTATGGACATTACATCTATCACTATTAGAAGGAAATCTTGTCATGTTATCAGCTGTAAGTTATCATATTATACGTATAAATGAAAACTGTATAAATTCGAAATGACAAAAAAAAAATAAAATAAAAACAACAATAATTATATAAAATAAATTTATTATTTATAATTCTATTACTGTCATATATTTATTAGACTCAAAAAAATCCTCCACCAATGAATCTTTTAACAACAATATCACGGCTAGTATCAAATTCTGATCGACCTTTAGATACTCGTCCACAAATCGAAAGAAATCCACCACCAAAACATCGACCGAAACCGATGCATATTGCAGCATGGATTCATGTTATCTCATTATTCACTTTATTAATCTTCGGACTAATCGATATATTTCCTGACTCTGGGCAGGTTTGTTAAATCTACACTTTATGTACTGATGTACTGATTATGAAAAAACAAACTTTTTTTTTTCAATAAATATAACATACACTTTATATGTGCCAAATTTCAAAATGAAATGTGTTTTTATTTTCCTTGTAACTCTCATAAAGATGACATCATTTTCTCAACATTGGATCGATACTGGAAATACGTTTCTATGTCATTTAGGTATTGAACCGAATGAATTTCATTTAAAGCAAAAATCTCGTGCACATGAAACATTGGAATATTTGTCAAATTTAACGCCCGGAAGTATCTTATATAATAAGACTGTACAAAAATTACGGCGTAATAAACGTGATATATTTTCACATCATTTCAAATATTTTCATCATCGATTAGGACATCATATTTATGATCCAGAACATCAACATTTAAATGGAAAAAATCATAGTCTGGTATGTATATAAATAATACAAATATACATACATTTGCAATGTTAATTTCTGAATTTTTGTAGAGTTTCAAATTCAAATTTAAATTAAATCATCTACAAGTACAAAATCTGTAAAAAAAAAAAACATTTTACTCATCGGACATGATTTTCTCTTATTTTCATAATTTGTTCAAATTTTACAGTATTTACATAATACAATTACAAAAAATTTTTTTATTAAAAATTATCAATTTCCTTAATGTGTTTTCTTGTTCTCTTCTTATTCCTTTTGTTTTTATCTTGTTTCATTGTTTTGTTATCAAAATAGCATGCCTTAAAAAAGTACAAAAATTATACATCGACCCAAACACCCTTAATATCACGATTAATTTTAAACTCTGGAAATGATGCAGATGGTGTAGATTGCTATCATTTAAGCACATATTCTTGGATATTCATAATCACTTATGTTGGATTCGTAATATGTGTTTTTCATTTTTTGGATATATCTGAATCAGCAGTTTTCACGATTGCCATGATAACTGGTTCATTACCATTTATGGGATTATTTTGGTCTTCGTTTCGTTTAAATGTACATAAAAATACTGGTAAGGATAATATCTATAAAAATCTATACAGCATTTTTTCATTATTGTTTTTTTTTTCAATTTTTAATGTTACCTATCTTGTATTTATCTAAATAAAAATTATGTTAAGATATTATATTTACATTTTACAAAATTTAAAAACATTAACAACAAAGCAAGAATTTCTTATTAATGTTCTTATTTTGTTTTGTTCTTTTATACATTTTTTTTATTCTTCTTCTTCCTCTTCTTTTTACATAAATCAAATTATATGTAGCATCATTAATATGGGCGCCATCAATATCTGGAGAACTTATTTGTTCGTTATTAGGAACACCCATTGTATTCTTAGGTTTAATATTATTATATAGAGCACATTTTAGTGATTTATTACGTCCGACATGCAGATCATCATCATCAACATCAGCATCATCGAATCCATATACAAGTTTACGTGATGCTTGAATAACAACATTTTTTTAGGAAAATTAAATAAAATTTTCAAATAAATTAAATCGTATATGACCGTATATATAGCAACAATTATACATTTATGAATGGTTTTCAGTTTTTTATTTTTATTTGAATGTATTCATTTTTTCAATTTTGTATTTGTTTTATTAACTTTTTATTAATACCTAATAAAAATTAAATAAAATAAAATATACATATATACTTAAACTGTTCAACTTGCAAATTTCACTGAAAATTCAAATAAGTAATATTAATTAACGAAATAACATTTATAAATTGTAATATGTAAATTTTTTTTATAAATTATAGGTTATAAAAAATATAAAATATACCAGAACTGAAATATAATCTTTGTTTTTATACATATACATATAAAAAATAATAATAAATTTTTATAATTGACCATTCATCTGCATACACATACAAATTTATTTACATAACTATATAAAATAGAATATAAATAAAACACAATACTATGCAATACCATAATATGATTCACTATAAAGAAAAGGAAAAAGTTATTTTATTCATTCGCATAGACGAATTATTAATCATCATCTTTCCAAGAACAGTGTTTTGAAAATACTTTTTGTGCATATTTTAAATTAAAAAATAAAAAAAATTATGACCTATTTATGATAGGTCAGATGAATACTATATAGATAGACATATAGTATTCCATATACATACATATGCATATAATCTACTATTAATCTATCTACATATATTTGTAATTTTGAATGTAAAACAATTTTAATTTAATATAAGTATATAGTCCTTTTTACAAGTATATGTATGCGGCAGTATTGTATATACTCGTATACAAGCTAAATGAGGATAGATTTTAAATTTTTAAATTTTAAAAAAAAATTGAATTGGATAATGTAAACGAGTATGTTCCACAAAAACTTTCATAAAATGGTATTTTCAATTTATATAATTTACATAAATATAAATATAATACATTAATTATAAATGTTAATCGTAAAATAAAATCATAATACGATATTATGTAAATATAAATTGTATTTAAAATAATGAAGAAAATACATTACATAAACTTTTGATAGGCTTTTTAAAATAATAAAATACGATTTGTATAATAATGTGTATATACAAATATGCACACATATATGATATGATATGATAAAAATATTTATAAATACGATATAAATATATAATATAATATTAATTAAAATGTATAGACATATTACATTATAATAAATTTATAAAATAAATTAAATTCAATTCACACATTGGACATTTTGAAAAGATATAGTAAAGAAAATATAGAAAAAAAGTAAAAAAAATGTTTAATATGCAATTTAATATATACAGAAAATCTATACATGTATATACATAGTATATAATATACAAACATGCATATGTGTAATGTATAGATATTTACGTGTATAAAGAACGAAAGCACGGTTGTGTTTATAAAAATAAAATTCTATTATAATATATAGTCATAGTCAATAGTGTGTATAAATGTATAATGTACTATATTGTTAATAAATATATGAATAACGTTATGCATATACTTATATGATAATAAAATTATTATTAATATTATTATACATATATAATTATTTGTAAGTTATACATGAAATATCAAAAAAAAAAAAAAAAAAAAAAAAAAAAAAAAAAAAAAAAAAAAAAACTAAATAATAATTATTTGGATAAATAAATGAATCAAAAGAAAAAAAAACACAAAAGTTACATAAACAACATAATATAATGAAATACAAGATTGTGTGTAGCAAAAAAAAAAATGCCAAATTTTTAGCAGAATGTTAATACATATATATTATTTTTATACGGAAATTAATAATGTTATATATATTATTATTATATATTGATATACACATATAAGTATAATGTGTATATTTACACCATATATATTTAAAATAAATATATAACTAAAATAATGATGATTATATAAATATAATTTTAAATAAAAATGATTTTTTTTTATATGTATTAAAATGTATGAAATTAATTAATATTAAATTTGATCACTAATACTAGCATATATACATTATGTATATTTGTTACAAGGTACGGCTATTAAATAAAAAGGAATTAATACTGGTACGAAAATACCACGCCTGCTCCAAATACGCGTTAATTTGAAGTCTAGTGTCTGCTATTTCGATTTATTTCACTCTAAAGTCAAAACCTCAGTATCAAATCATTTTGGTCTTAAATGTCCAATACTAGAATATTTTGTTTGGCTCTAGAAACGTCCTGAATGGTGCATCGTGCACTTTGAATATAGACGAATCTTCTGCTCTATTGAAACAGATAATAATATATTTTTAAGCGATGATCGAAAAAAATTAAATCAATTTGTAATTAAAATGTAAAGACTTCGGAGTGGTATTAATCGAAACAGCTAACTTTATTCTGAAATTTGTCAATCGTACTGATATAATTTGGCGGATGAGAAGTTTTTCTATGGCAGTATTAGTTCCATTTTTAAATATCCATACATCTTGTATATATACTTTTAAATTTTAATTACATATTATAATCTTTCAAATCTGAAGCAAATTAAATTTTAATCATTGAGAACTTTCATTATTTTCAATATTTGTATTTTTGATTTATTTATTTTTTATTGTTGATGATTTTATTTTGTTACTTTAAGAAATAAATTCTACAAAAATTGAAATTGCATATACATAATGTAATATGTATATGTATAATGTAAATAATAAATTAATATTGTATAGCTCTATCTATAATATTATAAATATTTATATTGTTGTTTTGTGTTCAATATATAAATGATGTGTACTATTTAACTACAATATATATAAACTATATATTATATAAAATTATTATTATACAAAAATTATACAAAAAAATAATAAATCATTGAAAAAAATTAATAAAAAAATCACACTAACATTTTTTATTTTATATAAATTCACATTTTATAAATACCCTAAACCCTAAATATATGATGCTCAGATGCTCTCCTCTCTTCTGTGATTTGGTGCCTACTTACATGCGATGATATGATTCTTTTTTGGGAAATATATACTATACATCTATAGTTTGTATGATACAATAAAATGGTTTATTATCTTAAGTTTTATATATCCATTGCGTAAAATAAAATCCAAAGTTTAGTTTAGGACAAAGGAATTATGTGAATTAAGAATCATGTGTAAGAACGTTTATTGTGTAAGAATTTGAAGTACAAAAAAGCAATACGATTGAATTGTTAAAAATTCATTTTCAAGTTAGCATACAATTTTTAATTAATTTTTAATTAATCTCTTCTATTCGATGTATCAGACATTTTTTATATAAAAACAAGAATTAAAAGTGAATAAATACCTACCCTCACTTTCATCTTATAATAAAGGACACCTAAGTATCAGTATTTGTTTTATTTTTCGTTCTAATGAATGATAATAAAAAAATTAATTTAATTCTGATTCTGTTTTATTTTGTTTTTTGTTTTTTTTTTTTGTCTTTTTCATGATAAATTTAATAAATTCTTTAATACTTTAATACATTCTCTATTTTTCTCCATTAATTTTTATTTATATAGAAATACTATAGCATAGCACATAGCACTATAAATAAGTACACTTTGACGTTGTGTATATTCTCGTATAATTGTATGTTGTATGTTGTATGCATAATTAATATTTGCATATCCTTGAAATGTTAAGAAAAAAAAAAGTAAATTAATAAAATATAAATAAAAATAAATATTTATGTACATTTATATGTGTGTATTTATTTAATACATATTTATAATTTGAAAAAAAAAAGCCTTGTATGTACATATGTATAAGTAAAGTATGTATATAACATGTATTTTTGAGCTTTTTTTTTCATCTAAAAAAAAAATTAATAAATATGTATATATAAAAATGAAAATATAAAATTTTCCAGAGAATATAAATATTTCTTTTGAACAAAAAAAAAAAAACATTTTTAAACTCATATACAAAATATGCAAGCATACAATATGTTAAATAGCATGTGTATACGTAAAAAAAGCAATTGATGTATTAGTACGTGAGAATTATTATGTACATTATAAAGGAGATTGCTTTTCTTATTTTTATTTTTTGCTTTCCTTTTTTTTTGGAAAAAATGTCAACATTTTTTTTATGATCAATGACATTATATACACGTATTATACGCTTACCGCATATACTTATGATTATGTTATAAACATTTTTGTATACAATTTCAGCATTAAAAAATACGTACATCGTACATATATATTTGCTCTTCGAAAAATGTTAAAGTAAAAATCTGATGAAAAATATTTAAGGACATTATTAAAAATTCAATAGCATAAACAGATATGCAAATATCCATTTATGTATACATATTATATATTATATACTCGTATATGTTTGCTGCTATACGTTTTTATTTATAATATGTGTATATTTTGTTTTGAAAGCATCCTGTTTATATGTTAAATTGAATATTTCATAAATTTTTTAATAATAATTTCGTTTGTTTATATTTTTTTTAGAGAAATTTCATTGATATTATTATTATTATCAAAAAGAATTCTGAACTAATTTTATAATTAGAACACACTTTTTATTTCATTTGTATTTACTTTAAAAATTTTTTTTTACTTAAAAGAAAAAATATTGGTAAAACAGCAATAAAAAAAAATTTAATTCAAAATTATCTTTAAATAAGTAAATACTGCGTATAGAATGATACCATCAAACAACTGTAACTAAATGCCGATCAAGTATCTCTAAACGACTAGGAAGAAATAATAAACGTTTTTAAAAATTACGAGGATCGAGGACGAGAAATGCAATAAGAATTTTTACTAATATTTAAAATACTAGTTATGTTTTAAAATACTGGTTATGTTTTATAGTCAATGTAGGGGCTTGAATAGCTCGATGGTTGTGTGTCGGTCTTGCGATCTTTGAGATCACGGTTCGAACCCCAGCCAGCGCACTACTCTTGCCCAAGTCGATCAATAATTTTTCCCATCAGCAATGTACACCAGTAACTGATAACTGATGATAAACTGGATAATAATGTATATCTGACTTAAAATTACTGATCGGCGGTGCCATGGACTGAGTATCCGCGTGCACTTAATATATACTATATACATTTATGTATATATGTATATTTTAAAAAATAAAAAAAAAAAAAATTATAGTCAATGTATGGTGTGTGAAATACTGCGTATACTTAGCTAATAGCTGCAACTGCAATGACCTCGCAGTTCGCACTAACAGCACAGCCACTCCCACTCCCCACTATACTTAGTTACTACGTTACTACGGCTACTAGTATATTATTCTTAATTCTTATCCTCGTTTTCCTACACTCAGAGTGTGTATGGTGTAGAAAAAAACTAGCGCAGAGTACGCAGCAGTATGTACTAGTTCTATGCTTGCTCTCAATTACCCCTGTGCTACTATTTATTTACTTTACCATACGACTCTTTCTCGTTCTTTTTTACTACAAAAGACAGAACTACTAAAGTGCAAGAAGATTTTACTTGTTTCTTGTTTTCTCAAATTTTCATTTCAATGATCCCAGTTTCTCGTTCTCTTCTACTACAAGTATAGAATCATATAGAATAAGCGTATAATGTAAGAAAATTTTACTTGTTTCTTGTATTCTCACTTTTTTTCTATCAATGAATGGATTATATATAAATATTGGAAGAAGTATTATTCAGGTATCACATTCAAGATACTACTGTAATAAAAATGAAATATAACTATAAATATTTCGTTGAGTGTACAAATGTATGCATATTTTTTGCATTTCATTGCGTATTTATTTGTAATAAATTTTATACTTTGTTTAATTATATGTACAAACAATTAACGAGCAAGTACATATGTATATGTTGGCTTACTATTGTACAAATAAATGTTAAATAAAAGCGTGAAATTTCACAGGTACTTATAAGTAGATATATATAGAAGCTATATTATACATGTATGTATATTACGAATTTTATACATGGATTAAAATATACAATATAAATAATACATTCATTTATATACATATATATGTAATTGCAAATAATATATGTATACGGTTTATTTAATAAAAACATTTGCATGCCATTAACTTTTTAAAAAAGTTTCATTCAAATTATTCTTTTAACAAATTCAGATTAAATTTTTTTTAAAATTTTGATTCGCATTATGTACAACACATCCATATGCATATAAGCATTTAAAATGTATGTGCAAATAAAATATTTATATAATTTTATATTTATATACATATTAAAATATAGTGCTTATTTGATGGGCTTAAAATCAAAAATTTATTTTTAAATTAAATCATATTGTCAACTATACATACGCGCAGATAATCTGTAATGTAAACATGTATTTATAGACATAAACAAATAAAATAAAATAAATAAACAAATGAATTTTAATATGCGTACATGTGGGTTAACAAATAATCTGATTATGTACTTGATATGAAAGTATATAATATATGTATGTATGTATACATACAGCGAGATACAGATAATCAAAAATGTTGTAATGCATAAAAAACTACATATGTTTGTAATTTAACAATAGAAATAAAAATTTCGTATACAATCAATCAAACTACATATATTGGCTCATAAAAAATTTTTTTAATACAGAAGTGCATCAGATTATTGACAAATTTTATTTATTTTCCAAAAATTTACGAAAAGACATATTATAATATGTATATATACATAAAAATATAAATCAAAATTAATTGAATATAAATTCGTTTATCAATTTAAAAGAATTTTAAAGAAAATCTATTGAATAAGTTAAAAAAATTTATGAAATTTTATAAATAATAAATTACATGTTCGTATATGATACAACAATAAATTCAAATTATCGATATATTTCTATTTATATTCTAGAATATTTTAATATAATGTAAATGTTTGTATCATAAAAAATTTAATATAACATTGTAGACATTTATTATTTATTTTAATATATACGATTATATGAGTGCGAATGCCCATAATAAACACAACATAATACATATATCAATTTATGTATGTGCATAATATAAACATCGTATGTAATATTCATACAAATATTTACGTGAATTTATATAACCCAATATTACAGCATATAATTTACGTATATATACATTGTATGTACATATTTATTGATAAAATAAACAAAATTGTTTATGACACATAATAATAATATTATTATTATTATTATTAAATATTGGATAAACATAAATGAATATTAAAACCAATATTCCAATATTCATGTACACATATATTACAAACATATATACACGGTATGTACAAATTTTACCACAGAGAATTTAAAATTGTTATGTATTTAAATTTATGATTGTGACAATTTTCAAAAATATTACTTTAATGAAAACAAAATTATGAAAATAAATTTTTATGTGGGACATCTTCCTTTTATAATATGTGGTAATACATACATTTATATGAATATAGAATTATGATAGAAAAAAAATGAAATTTTTATTCGAAAAAAATTTAAATACGACCGTTATTCGTAATAATTTGAATAAAATAGGAACAGTTTTTTTTATTAATTTTGCATACCATTGGGCATAAATTAAATTCGAACAATATTTTTACATGTCGCACATACTACTACACATTATTGAAATTTTATTCTAACATCAAAATATAATATTAATTTATGACATAATAAAACACACAACGATTATTGAAGTTTACATTGTGATAAAAATAAAACCGCTCGCTCAATTCAATAATTTTCTTCTGTTAAATTAAATATCCCAAATACAAAATGTTATCTATCATCAGTCATCATAACATGGTAACCCCAAACCCACAAAGAAAAGATAAACGTCAAAACAATTACCGAGATGAAATTAAATACCAAAAAGAGAAAGAAAAATGAAGAAAAATTAAAAGTAATCAAAATAAACAATTAAAATTTTGCATATTGTTTATATGATTATAATATGATTATAATATTACATACATATATAATAATATAAAATTATTTTTATTCTTTACTATTTCCTATTCCTGTGTATATTCATTCATCCATACTCATACACTCATCTCATTTATATGAGATGAGGATGAGATGAGGGATGAGATGAGCCTGCCTATATGTATGGTATGGTATGGTATAGTGTATGTTCGCTACATACATGTGTTTTATAAACAAATTACAATTTACAAACACTCATTTTATAGAAAATTTGTAGGTATTCAATGAATAAAAATTGTATATAAACACATGTGATGTGAGTTTTCTATGTTGCTCTTGCTATTATCTAGTTTCTAGGTTTCTAGATAGCATCTTTTTTGTGTACATACATACAATATACATACATGCATTATTGCATTCTACATTAATTACATATTCCATAATCCAATATTCCCCATATTGATAAAATTGGTAAAATCGTAAAGTGAGTATATTAAACATGTAAATTTATTATAAAATGTTGAGAAGACTTAAGCAAGAGATGTCAAGCAACATTTTCTACTCAACATAGTTTATATACATTTTAGTGTTTTTTACGTTTACCTTTGTTTTTTATCAACTGGTATCTTGTCTATAATATTTATACGAGAGATGTAAATGTAAGATTATAAGAATTACACTACACTAATGCCAAGACAAGACAACTCATTCATATGAAATTATATTAATATAAGTACATTATATATATGTATATATTTATATATTTATATACATGTTTTTAGCGTAATGCATTTTTCATCATGTACCTATACAAAACAAATTAAAAAACAAATTGATAATGCAATTGGAATTGGATATGACGTGATGTGAAATGTTTATATGGACATATGCATAATTATGTATGTATATATTCTGAGACGTTTTACACACTATAATATTCAACAATAATAAAAGTTTTGTTTTGTCTAATTGATACAATTGATTCATAATTTTGTATTTTTCAACAATTTTCTATTCAAATTTCACTTCATTCAATTTTATTCTCATACTTTTTCATTTTCATTGAATTCTTCATCTACATATTCGATTACCTAATCGTCATCATTCATTAGTCTTATTTCTTATTCGCATATCGCATATCGCCCATAATCATAATCCATATTATTTTTAATATGTAATTCGTTAATTCGTATTACATCTTTCTATACTATAAACTATACCATATACTATTTAAAACTTCATTTTGCATTTTGCTGTCGGCTTCTCCTTTTTTAATTTTTTTTATTCGTTTTATTATTGTCTTCTTTCATTCAATTTCAGTTCCAATAAAGATAATTATTGTTCTTTATCTTTTGTATGCGTTTTCATCAGTAATTTCCTTGTACTTTTCTGACTGTCAAAAATTATTTGTATATTGTATTTTATCTCTATCTCTACCACTATATTATATTATACCTACCTTTTAGCTATCTAATCTATATGCTATATATTTTCTGTTGTTTCTCTGTGTTAAAAATTTTTTACTGTGTAACAAAAATAAAGTGAAATTTCTTGCTACGATTTTTTGGAAATAATCAAAAAAATATTACAATTTTCTTTAATTGAAAACATTTACGAGGATATTTTCATCCATTAAAGTCATTGAAGCTATAAAATATCTTAGAAATATTGGTAAAAAATCAATTTTTAACTAATGAGAAAGTGAAAATTTAGAATTTTCTTTCTTTTCTTTGCTCCTTCTGTGATCAAAAAAAGAAAAAATAAATAAATAAAATCGTTGATAGTGCATTTATCAAATTATACTTATACAATTTTTGTTCGTAACTTAGTTGTGTTTGTGTGTTTTAAGTAGAAAAAGATAGAATATAATATATAAAAATTAAAAGGATATATTATTCAAATTTATGCGTGAAACAAATTCAGTTTCAGTATGAGTTTGTGTTTTGTGTTTACTGTTCTTGTTTTCTTCTTCTTCTTTCTGTCGTTTCATTTACACACATTTGTTGTTTCATCAATTGGAAATTGTGTTTATGAAATGTAAGATAAGGAAAGTTATGTGGAATAAGCAAAATGCGCATGTTTAGCAACATGTTTGATGATGTTTCATTTGTACACTATATATACACACATAATATTTATATCGTGTTTCTATTTGTGTACATAGTATATGGAGTATAAGTATTATAATGCTATATAATACTTTTATGACATGACAATGAAAAATGTAATGTACATAATGTGTATAAACATAACCCCAAACATTATTTTTCACCATTTTTATTTCAGATGTTAAATTTTTGTACCGTACACAATTTTACGTTTGAAATGAACAGCTCAATGTTTTGACGTTTAGAAGTGAATTTTAAATTCTGGAAACATTGTTGTTTAGTGTTTGAACCTAACAAAAATAATCCGATTTGAGTATATACATGTTTCGTGTATGGTGTTTCTGTGCACAGGCTATCTATACGTGTAAATATATATACAGTATACAGTATAAATACGTGACAGTAATACGAATGTATTGGTTGAAAAGTGTGACCGCATCACCGCACTTGTTCATTTCGTGCTCTATAAAAATATAATATACAATACAATACATTTATAATTTCCATTCAAAACGATATACAAATTATATGCATGTTTATGTAGTTGTTAAAATTGTTCACTAACACATGTTAAATTATTGATGCCCGACATTTTGGTATTTAGTGGTCGATGAAAAGAAGAAAAAATGAAAAAAAACATTTTTTTTTCGAAAGAAAAAATTTGTGAAGTGAAAATTTCTTAGAAAAAATTCTTTATTTCAATTTAAATTTAAAAAAAATTAATCAAATTAAAATAATTTAGAATAATCAATTTATTCTAGTTCAATTTAGAATATAAATAAATAAATAAATAAGATATTGTGATTGCAATTTTAGTGTGAATTGTATAAATGTAATAAAAAGTGAATTGAATGAAATATGTGAAAATGTGAAGAAGAAAATTTTCTAAAATCTGAAAAATGATGTCGACGACAATATACCTGCATACATACTTCTGTGCAAATAAAAATATATTATCCTAAAGTGAAAAATATATTTATTTTTATTTTCAATAAAATAATATTTTCAAGTTTTTTTTCTTTTCATATTTCGTTATTGTGAAAAATTTATGTTAGCGAATTAGAAAAAAATTTTATGCCTTATTTTTTTTTCCCCCAAAATGTTATCGAATATATCGGAATCGGATTCTAATTATACCTGAAATTTTTAGTTTAATTTTATTTTTAAAGAAAAAATAAAAGTGTTTCTTAATTCGTGAATACATAGGTAGCTAAATTGAAATGAAAATGGTAATATAGAAAAAACAAATTTTTTTTTAATTCATACAAAAAAGGCAGTGAATGAAAAACAAAAATTTTCTTCAAATACGAAAAAAGTTTTCATGGCTCATGACAAAATAATGTGTGGTAAATATATTGCTATTCTAGGAAAGTGAATGAAAAACAAAAATTTTCTTCAAATACGAAAAAAGTTTTCATGGCTCATGACAAAATAATGTGTGGTAAATATTTTGCTATTCTAGGAAAATTTATAATATTTTCCAATTATGAATAGTGATGGTGTGTGTAGATTACAAAAGGAGAAGGACATTTAAAAACCAATAATTAAATCATTTCTGTCACATCAAAGGTTAATATCCGTTTATTATTAACTAACTTATATACCTACGTTGACATCGGTAATTGCTATATGATATTGAAGAAAAAAAATATAATTCAAAAAATAAGTAACACAATAAAACAATAATAAGTGTTTTAAGTAATTTATTGTGCAATAATAATAAAAATATAATCACAAAACGGAAGTTATCGTATGTATGTAGTTGATAAAGGATAACAATCTGTTTATATATATATGTATGTACCTAGCTTCTAATTTTTATTGCACATACCTATAATTACTTTGATGTTACTTACAAATCAGAAGAATTATAAATTATTATCAGTCGCTTTGCTAATTGCATTAATTTGATTTTAAACAATAGTCAATATACGATCAACGACTATTACCAATAGGATAATATTAAATCAAATGTTGCTTGTATGGGGTAAGTGATTGAAATTTAATAAAATGACACTAGCCAGCATAATAAAATTAATGTGCCTTAATTTACCTACCTAAGTTTTAAGTTTTTCATTTTTCTAATTATAACACTTAATGTAGACACGACTTTTTAATAATTTCTAATCTCTTGAATGCATGAAGTATCTACTTACTTGAAATGAAATAACACAAGTTAATATACATTATATCCTAATTGTACATAAACTCCAAACTCCATATAATATGCGTGTCAGCACAACTATTCATATTTATTGGGTAGGGTAGGTGTACAGACATATTTTCCTTATCAACAATTTTTGTTTTGAAAATAATGTAATATTTTTCTTTTCATTTAATAATTTTTTGCCTTGATCTCGATTTACCTATTTTTAGTTATTTATTTTTTTTTTAATTCTGAAATTATATAATTAAGTTTTTAAAAGTAGGTACATACTTAAATATGTACATGTTCGTATAGCTAGAATTATTGTTTGTTTGCATATTGTAACTTTATGTAGGTATGTAGCAATGCTATTATATGCATGAAATGTAACTAATAATGTAAACATGTTAAAAATGTAATTTGATACCGACACTCGGCAGTTAACTTTTGCTTTAAAGCAAACGTATTTTCTTTTTTTTTTTTTTCTAAATAAACATGTAGGTACTATTTAGAACTTAAATCCGAACCGAATATACCAAAAAATAATGAATAAATTTTGTATTTTAAGTGATTGTGTTACAAATACACAATGTACATTGTGATATGAATGATATGATATGTATATGTACGTATGAATATCTGTAAGCTTGAATTATTATATACATATATAGTTAAATATACATTATAAAATAAAATAGCACCAAAACTTTGGCTGCATATTAAAAGTCATAGATATATTTTTACTGTATTGTACATACTGTACTATAAGAAGGGCTAGATAAGCTCCTCATCACCATAGTTATATATGTAGGTATATTGTTCCCATCCCAGTCCCAGTTCAATAAAAAGATACATACTATAATGTACATACATATGTAGGTATATCGTACATATACTGGATATCTATCTATATATAAACTCTGCTAAAATATACCAAAAAATATGTACACAGAACACGTATATACTTAGCTTATATTATAATATATATCATGTACATATATAGTGTATACGTACATTTTCTTTTGAATCTACACACTGAATCCCATTCCCAATCCCATCCAAATTTCTATTCCAAAAATGTGTGTATATTACTTTGATGCTTGTTTGCTTTGCTTTGTCTGTTAGCTTGTTTTTGGTTTTACTTTATTTTGTACGAATGTACATTTACATTATATTCAGTCACAGTTAGTTGGTGGTGCCTGGTATTATAAATATGTACATATATTTCTATTTATATATATGTATACATAAAACTATATATAGATGAATGTACATATACGTACAATTTTCTGTTTTTCAAACTGTACACTAAACATACAAATAATATTAAATAATATACATACATTTATCACTTATATCCGTTTATATATGTATATACATATGTAATATATGTATAAATAAATATAAATATACTTACATAAGTGCATACGTACAAATGTATAACGTATAATACCTATATCTGCTTCAAAGTGTTCCTTTTGGTCTACGTTTTTTATTATTTAACTCAAAACATATAGGTACTGCATGCATATACTGTACAAAAGCATATTATTTCTGATCTAGACGTATGTACATTTTATATAAGAATATGTCTATATAAAAGCAAATACATAAATATGTATTTATATAGATATATCTATATATATATATATAGTATATCATATAAATACAGATGCAGATGGTACTTCTACTTATAAATACAGAAAAAATTCTTTTTTTTTACTTTATTTATTATGCATTCGAAATAAATTATACATATTTTGTTACTTTTTTATACAATTTATATGTACAAATGTATTACCGTATTACGTACTGTAGAAATGTATATTAATATTCTTCACAAAAAATATAAAAATTTGTATTTTGCAAAAAAAAAAAAACTAAAAATTTTATTATTGTTTACACATTACACTCATAAAAAATAGTAATGTAATGTAATAGTAATAATATTAATAATTATTTTGTTTCAATTCCTATAATAGATATTTAAATTTATTTAGATAGTCTACAACAAATTACAAATTTATACAACAGATAATTTGATACAAAAATAATAATTTCAATATTAAAACTTATTGAAATTGTGCATATTGCATACCTAGTTACATATCGTGTGTCGTTTAATGAAAATTAACCAAGTCCATTTTTCTATAGTACCATTACCTATGTTCTAGAATGATTTTCAAAATTTCATATTTTGTCTGTAAAAAATTTCGAATCTAGTCATTCTATAAAACATGTATAGGTACGATTTATTGGGTACGTAGGTACCTGTGTGAAAAATATAAAAAAATAATCTAAAAATTTACATAAATGTTAACTAACTTCTTTTATCTTTTATCATATTGATTCCACAAACCAATGTCAGTTTTCTCATTGTTAGTTTTATATCCATTTCCATTCTGAAAGTAAATTAAATGTGATTAAATTTATTAATAATAGTAAAAAACAATGTGAAAAAAGTAGGTACCTACATTTATTTCTTATTTGAAACATTATTAGTTATTTTGAATTGAGCAATGTCTTGATACCTATCTTGCAAAAATGATTAACTCAGAAGTAACATTTTGGATTTATAGTTAACTTTCACCGATCGACACTAATATAATATACATATATTAGATGTTCTATATATATATATACTATTTGCGTAATACCGTTGTATTACATTTAGAAAATTTAAAAGAAATTTTGTAAATCTTTAATTTAAAAAACAAAATTTAATTTTTTAAAATTAAGTCAGAAATTAGGTATAAATAACACATCCAGTATATTTATATCTACATGTTTTGAATGTCTGTCCTTAAATTAAATTTAATGAAAATTATTGTTCGTTCAATCTATGTACAAAAGAAAAAAAGGATATTACTCACGTATACTTATTATAAAGATAAAGATGTAGGTAGGTACCATTAAATCCATCTGTCTGCCCATTTATGTAATTTTACATCATCATTCATTCATTCAATATGTTTATGTTGCTACAGATATAACTGCACACATAGGTATACATCACCATTTATGTTACTTAACTAAAATATGTAATATGTAATGTAGAGTATGTGCATGCATATAAATAAACACATAATTATATAAAAAATCATATACATACATATATGTATGTACACATTTGTGTAATATAATACAATAATATATAATATCTTACACAGAATTTTTATTTAGGTCTTTTACTTTACCACCATTCTAAATATAAAAAAAAAGATAAAAACTTTTCGCCGCCATTTTTAAAGCTTCAATCATATATAAAATATATAAATAGGTATTTGTATAATATTTACAGATCTGTAAATGCATGTTTGTACATAAAATATATTATATATATATACGTGTATATACCTATTACCTATATATAATATTAAAATGAAATGATATATAAATGTACCTACTGATGTACTGTTCATATCGTATGTGAAAAGTCTACGTACCGACCTTCCTATTTTATTTCATATCACATTAAAACCTAATTTAGGTGAAAATTATTACGTATTACCAGTATTACTACACATTTTTTCTAAAAAAAAAAATTCCTTTTTTTTAATAATATTTGTGAGAATTTATGATGATGATAGGTCCCTACACCTAGTTTATTATTTTAAAATTGTGTGAATATGACTTATATTACTTATATGAGTATGTAATATCAAATTTCAAAAAAACAATAAGAAAATCTTTAAAATGTTCAACTTTATAATATAATACCGTAATATAATATAATAATCGTGCCATGCATGCATGCTGCATAATTAATCAACAATGAAATTCTGAAATACAATCAAAAAGTCCTTTAAAAAATTTTTAAAGATAATCAATATTAATTTATTATTTAGTAAGATTTGTAATATATTTGCAGGTATCTATTATGTACAAAATTATGTATATATTAAATAATTATGAAAAAATACATACATATATAATCCTATCTCCTCCACAACAAATTTTTTTTCCTTTTTTGTACAGTATAGGCACTCATACTCTTGTATACCTATGTATTTATACCTAAATTGTCTTCGAAATTAAAATGTGAATCATTCTGAAGTTACTTAAAGTGCTTGCTTAAAGTTACGCATAAATTAGGAGAGGAATGTAACATTATTTCTCATAAATTTATATAGGTACTTACATATTTTAAAATCAATTAATCGATTTGGCTTTATGTTATTGTACAAAAACAATCGAATAAAATGATCTCATGAAAAATTAAAAGAAAATCTTTATCAATAATTATTTCCCAATAATATAATGTAATTTGTCTAGTGTAAATTTTAAAATAATAATAAGTCTGTACATTTTGTACATACACCTATAATGTTCCTATTATATATAAAACATTTTCCATAATTATGCCCATTATGCCGACGGCAAATAATACAAGATTCCTTTACGTCTCTTTTCGATACTATATCCATCTATAAGTAGAAATGTAATGTATTGTAATATGTAATGTAACTTTTTAATTATTATTGATTTTCTTTCAATGGTGGGTATGGAAAATCATTAATCATCGTTCTCATTTGTGTAATGTATACACAATGGCAGAGGTACAATGACATCAAAAAAACAAAAAAAAATTATTTATGAATGAGAAAATTTGACAAAATTAAAATAAATTAGCGTCGATTTAATGTATAGTAAAAAAAAAAAAACAAAAAACAAATAAGGAAAAAAAACATTAAAATAAATTAACATGCTAATTAAACATAAAATGAAATTGAATAATTTTAAAAATTCTACATGATTTACGAATGAATTACATGCACCGACATACATATCTACTTGTAATGTTTTGTAAATTTTATCTTAAATCAGTCATTAAAGTACGGGAATTATATTTTTATAATGAAATTCTGTGAATTAAAAGCATTTATACATGCACAAACATATTTTGTATTTTAAAATAACAAAAATTATATTCTTTCAAGTTCTAATTAATTTAGTTAATTAGTGGTTGATTAACTTTTCAAAAGTACATTTTTTTTTTTCAAAATTTAGCACATTCACTTGAGCGACAATAAAACACTTTTACTACCACTTTCAAACTTTTCTTTTGATTTTAATAAAGAAGTAGGTTGGTAGGTAGGTACCTACACTGCATCAATCAATTCAACGGAACATTTATCATATGTTGTCGTTAGTTACCTAATTTATTGCTAATTTTAGATCCTACTTATATATTTTTCTCGAATATCATAACAAAACACAAATCATTAAAATGGACAATAAAATTTTTTCTAATCAATTTTCAAGTAGGTATCCTCCTCCGATATAAAATTATTTATTTGCAATATATTTAACATGTTTTACTTATTAAAAATTTGAACACTAAAATTGGAGCGGAGCCTCACTTCACTTCTCCAAATTGTAGGAATGAAATAATTAAAATCAAAAATTATATGTATAGGTATACATAATTGAATTCAAAATCAAATACATAATGCTAAATCACTAAACTGCAATTATACATTAAATACACAAATACAAATTATAATAATACATTACATAATATACATTACTTTTTTGGTTACGAATAATTAAATTAGGTCATAGTATTTGATCAAATTATCATTTTGGAATATAGGGATTACAAGAAACTAAAAATAATTCATAATTTTGAACTGAACAAGTTATACATTTATGTAGATATTATATATTATACATATGTATAATAACACATAAATATAGTATAACGTTAAAAATAAATTTGGAATTTTAGATTACAACTAAATAGCAGCATAATATAAAAGTCTATATCTGTGTGCATGAGCTATAAATAAAATAAATTTTCCTGGAATTTTATGTTACATAAATATGCACAATTTTATTATAAAAAAAAATAATAATAATAAAACAAATATCTATTACCATTGCCAACAATTCAAAGTTCTTTTAAATTAATAGTTAATAGTCAGTTTTCATTTGTGCATAAATGTGCATTGTACATTTATAATTATGCATGACAATAACAAGATCATATAATTTTCTATTTTGATTATAAATTACATATATCTACATTATGTACAAAAATTAGTGAACAAAATTAAAATATAATATGCAAAATAATAATAATATGTAATGTAAAATTAATTTAAAAAAAAAAAAGTGAACTAAATTCATTACTTTCACTATCAACTTAATTACATTCATTCAAAATTAATTTGGACATAAAATATAAAAAAAAAATCCATGAAATATGCATAAAGTTGTAAAACAAATTTCAAGAATAATAATGTTACATATGTAATGTACCTATAAAAATAATAATGAAATTATTCTCAATTACAAATGTCTTTAGAAATAATTTCCGGTATAATTATATAGTTTTCTGGTTACTTATCAAACAACAAACAATAAAGAAAATTTTAGAAATACAGTAAAAGAGATATGCTTACCCTCACTATTAAATTTAAATAAATTTTTTCGATTAGAACGGCCGAGTTCTAAAATGCATCGATGCGGTTTAAATGCAAAATAAATAATTTCTAAATGTTTAAAATAAAAACGGCCACACTGTCATACGTTTCAAAATGCATTGTGAATGTATTTTCTACTCATCATTTAAGCAAACATTGCATTTTATTATACAATCACAATCACTTCATAACTTCGTTTCAAAATGTCAAATTTAAAATTATGCGTTTTTGATACAATGTATAATTTTCCATCGCTGCAATAATTTCTCTTACTGAACGGCTTCGCTGCATAATCGCTA